>JAJJHQ010008107.1:564917-617626 GCA_021223825.1 Drosophila ironensis | reverse complement strand
CTGGAGCTGACCAAGCCAATGGATGACCATCCATTATGCTGTCGGGCATTTATTTGCCAAACAATTGAATCGGTTTCGGTCTCGGGCCCGGGCCCGGGCTCGGCCTCCTGCTCCTTGGGCGGCAACTTGCAACCACTTCATCAGCCATCCTTGTTGGCAGCTATCTTATGGTTTATGATGGAATCAAAACAAATGCCGGAGCATCCTCCATCACCTCCCCACCCTGCACTCGACTACTGCCTGGCGATGATGAGTTTGTTTATGCAGATTGCTTCTGGAGTTTTTCGTTCGGCGATAATGGATAAATGGACATGTGTGTACGGGGAAAACCCTTTTCTGTGGATTTTTAAGGAAGCTACAGCACTTCGACATCTAGTTGAAAATGTAAACAAAACGCTTTTAATTGCTCTTTATAGTTGGTTAAGTTTCACTTTATTTAGAGTGCGTTCGTTTATTACACATTTCAAGAATATTGCATAGTTTGATTTGTTTTTAAGAATATGTTTCACTCTTATTATTAGCTTGATTCTTTATCTCACTGTATCTTTTACGCTTAATTTGTTGCTTTTTCAATTAAAATTGTAAGGTTTTCTTAAGCATTTTTTGGGCTGTTTACTTAGGTCAGCAATTTTCCTGCTCTATGCGAGTTATCCGAATGGCAAAGGTATTGGCAGCGGTGCTGGCTGTTGTCCTGTCACCGGACCCAATCCATAACTTCCGGCACTGGCCGTTGCCACGCCCCCTGGGGTAGCCTGAGGCGGTGGTGCTAGGGGCGTGGCAGGACGAAGCGGCGATCCACCGCCAAAGTATCCATAGCCCAAAGGAGGAGCACTGCCAGCCGAGGCCGTGTTTTGATCGTTTTGGTAGATGTAGACATTGCTATTGCCCTGGGCCTGTTGCGGATTCAGAGGCGTGGTGTAAAACCCTGCTGGAGGGGCGTAGTAACCAGGCTGGGGACCAATCGTCGCCGGATTGCAGCCGTAGACCGGGCAATTGTAATACCCAGCCATTGGGTAGGCAGGACCTGCGAAAAGCGGATCCGGGCTGTGAAGGGCCATCCAGCGATTGCGCCAGCGACGAAACAAGGTTCCCAGAAAGTAGAATGACCGACCATCAATGGGCACTGGTCTGGAGTTCTGATCCTCTTCGGCATCCATTTCGTCCTCCAAGGCCCCTCGACTGCTCGCCAGGATGAGCAGAAATACCAAGGGGAGCACCGACATTATGCCAACTGCATCGAATAGCGTCTCCGGTTGAACTATTTGCAGTTCTTCGAAGCGACTGAGAGGGCCAAAACTCGGGCTCGCTGCCTAATGGGCCTTGTAATGAACATTCGAGTGCTGTAATACAGTTCAGGGCAACCAGCCATGAAGATTTGTGCATCTTATACGGTTTCAAGGTTGACGGAAAGCAGTTGTTTCAAAATAATATAAAAGTTAATAATTAAAAGTTACATGAAGAAATATAATCTAAGAGCATTTGTGTTTTCTTCTGTGTGTTATGGGAATAATATCTAAAAATATTCAGGTTCTTAACATTTACAAACATTTCTTAGAGATACATATTAATAGGCACATAATAATTGAGTGAATTACGATTTAATTTTTTTTTTCTAACCAAATTGTTGATAGATTGTAAATTTGGCCATTTCCTTAAAGATGAAGTTCAAATACTAATAAAAGAGAATAAACACGCGCAATCCAAGCAAAGAAAGGGCCAAAATAAATGTATTTTTGATTAGATTGCAATATAGTATAAACAAGGAGACCTCGATGGTCTCAAGACGTGAAAAATGCCGCGCCGCCCTCGAAGGGGATGTAGCTCAGATGGTAGAGCGCTCGCTTAGCATGTGAGAGGTACGGGGATCGATACCCCGCATCTCCAAGTGGTTAATTTTTTTTAGTGACTCTTTAAGTAACTATTTCTTATTGCTAAGCTAATTCATTTATTCTTGTACTCTTTCCCAGAGGCATTTCGTTTCCCCAGCCACACGTGCCATCCATTTTTCATGATTAAACGAACAGAAAAACTTGAAGTTTTTACTTTTGCCGCTTGATTTTATTTTGCCACATTACATACTTTTGTGTGGGCGACAAAAACGTTTTGAGTTATGAGTTCTGCGTGCCAGGTGTACTAAAAATCAAGGTACTTAGTCGGTAACCATCCACTCAACACCAAAATACCCTGCAGCCCCGTTTTGCCAAAAGACATTATCGAGGAATTTGCCTTTGGAGTCATTTCAAAACAGCATACCCAGCATATCCCTGGAGGCTTGCGAATAAAGTGCGCAAAAAACAGGTGACAACAATCAGGAAAAGGTGGGCGGACGGGTGAAAGTATGCGGGAGAGGTGCTCGTCCGTGTCTGGGAAAACAAAAACAAGAGCCATAACCAAAGGCTGTGAAAATTCACGCGTCCGTGAAAATTTCGCACGTTTTTATGGCTGTACCAACCGCCCATAAACTTCATACCGTCCCACAACAGCCATTTACGTGTAACCAAATTTTGAGTAATGGCCACATAGATTAGCCGGAAAGCGTTTGATTTCTCCACGACGGCTTTCATTTAATTAAAAATATTTGCAAAGTCAACAGAAAAACTACACACGAAATTAGAAGAGAGCAACGGGCACAGAACTTTCCATAAACTTTGTTGCCACCAAAACAATAAAAACCGCAATCCTCGACCGGACTTTGCCTTTGTTATCGAAGCTCGAAACGGACAATGGACAATGGGCGAGTGTCCTTTTTTACGACAAAGCCAAATCCGGCGGAACCACATAAATTATGTTAATGCCTATGCCATGTACACGCCCACAATGTGCGACTATGGCCGAAATGTCTGTCCGGGATAATCAGAAAAATACACAGCACTCTCCGGCTGCTGGACAAGAAGGAAAGGACATTTGCTTAGTGGTTTTCTGTGATAGTTTTTGTGTTGGCCATGGGGAAAATTGCTGACAATTGCTAAAAATCCTAGAGTGACGATGAAGTCTGGATCAGCAACCAGGGTGGGTGTCTGGGCATTGCAAATGATATACCCAGGAACACATGTTGGGGGGCGGGTATCCAGCCAGTCTGGGCAAATATTGCAGAGATATTTGTCGGGAGTGCCAAAGTTCGAGATGATCAAATGCTAGTTGGCCCAACTATCGGGCATCTGATAAGCTAAGTCCAACCAGCAGCCAATCCCCGGCAGACACGCAAATATTAAATCTATGGAGGAAATTAGAAAAGGACATTGCTGTATCCGACTTGCCAGCACAATGGCCCCAGGGAAAGGACATGGGAAATTAAATGTATAAAAATTATTCAACTCTGCCTGATGTGTGCATTGTAAGGATTGTCAGAACTTTTGTTTTTTTCGCGTTGTTGTTACATAATTATGAGAGGTCCGGAGTTATCATTGGGCTCGAGTGCGTTTGGGTATAAAAAACAAAGATAAGCCGGCGGCCAGAGCAGGTAAATAAATTGAAACAAATAAGCTGGCCGTCGGCTAATTGCAAGCAGAGCCTCCGAACCCCATCATTTTCCTCGAAATTGTAAAGCCGTTCTGTTCCATTTGCAAGGCAAATACGAGCAGCCCCCGAGTTCCGGGCATTTTTTCTCCTTGCCAGCGCGGTGGGCAGGACTCGTCGACAACATCGCAACATGCTGTCGAACATTTCCGCCGGCCAGCGCCGTTGGTTTCCGTTATGCAACGCCGTTGCAAGGACAACAACAGGTGGAAGCGGTTGGGGCGGTGAATCCGATGCCACTGTTTACGCAGGCCAAACTTTTTGTCAGCTGTCATCGGGGCAGACGGACAAAAGGAAAACGAGAGTTTCCCTTTATTCAGCCCACAAAAAGTCGCAGGCCTCGGAGACTGACAGCTGCAACGTGGTGCAGTGTCGTTTAACACAAGAGTAGGCCAAAAAGAAGGCAACAAAAAATATCGTCACACACAATTCTTTGTGCTCGAAGGCCCCGGCGAGATTCGAACTCACGATCTCCTGTTTACTAGACAGGCGCTTTAACCAACTAAGCCACGGCGCCGCTTGTAAACCAGACGGAAATTTCGAAACTTCTGTGACAACTTTTGAGGTTATTAAAGATCTATAAAAATACTAGATTAGATATTTCAAAAAGATGTTTCAAAAANTCTGTGACAACTTTTGAGGTTATTAAAGATCTATAAAAATACCAGATTAGATAGATGTTTCAAAACTTGGAATTTCCATTAGCACTTATTAAAAAAGATGTCGCATAAGGGAAATACGTTTTTATACGATTTTTTGCGCAAACACAGAAAACTATTTATTTGAGCATTGCGTTCTTCGTGTCTTATATCATATTCCCTATATTCTTTTTCCATAGGATATTCATTTTATATGCACCATAGAGTATAATAAAAAAATATATAAAAAAGAATTACAAAATAATTTCAGAAAATAAAGCAATCACTCAATATTGCTTCCGTACACAAAGGCCCCGGCGAGATTCGAACTCACGATCTCCTGTTTACTAGACAGGCGCTTTAACCAACTAAGCCACGGCGCCAGTTGATTCCACTGTGTCCAATGATTCATATATTGTGAAGATAGTTTCGGAATAAAATGATGCCAAAAAAGTTTTTAGGCAGCTATAATACAAAATTGAATTCAAATAGAATTCAAATTGATTTAAATATTTTGTTAATTGTATAAAAATAGTTAAATAAACCATTTTAAAATTCCATATTAAAACCAATTAGAAAATTTTTTGGGATAATACTATGTATTATCAGTTGTAAAACACAATAATATTAAATATAACATTTATAATTGAAATGGCAGCTTATTTTATAAAATGTGTCACATAAATTTATTCCAAAAATTAAATTAAAGATTCCTGATATACTCGTACATATATACCCAAATGAAAAGAACTGAACAATTTCATGCCAATACATTTAGATACACACATATAAGATGGGACTCCCGGTTGTATATTTTATATACCACTTACTTTTTATAAAGGGGAAGAACTTATTAATATATGTATGTGCATACCCGTGCTTCATAGCAAGATTATCACAGACCGAGAAATGAGTAAATTAAAGGGGAATGTACCAAATATATGAGACATACGATGCGACAGAAGACAGGGCCTATAAAAGCATTGCTCCCGATCATCTGCAGTTCAAATCAGAAAGCACAGTCGTTGAACATTGTTGAAAAGAAGAAACACTTTGAAATGGATTGCCAGGCTACAGGAAACCCAAAGACCGGAGAAGCTTCTGCCCGATGCGGGGTGACTTTAGGTAACGAATTAGCCAATGCCAAGGCCGGAGTTTTTGCCTCTACTCCCGGAACGGGTGCACCCGTCACCAAAGGCGTGTATGGAGCTGTGAATGCGTAAGGGAATCCACAAACCTAATCTTTGGGGACGCCTTACAAACTTTTATTCCGATCCCACAGCAACGGTCATGGACTCTCCCTCCAGCATAGCCATGTTGAGCATTTGGGAGGCACCACCACGGCAGCTGCTCAAGTCAATCTTCTCGAGAAGCCCAACGTGAACCTTACGGGATTCCACAGTCACAGCCACAATCGATCGATCGACACATTCGGAGGCGGACTCAATATGCAATCGCAGGCCGGACACCAGGCCTCCGTGGGAGTCACCAGGGTGCCCAAGTTCGACATGACAAGCGTGCAGGCTCAGGGCATGGCGAACCTTTACACCTCCCCGAGTGGAAATACCAATCTTAGTGCCACCGGAAATGCCACTCGCCACCTGAGCGGCCCCTGGGCCGGCAAGACTGACTACGGGGCGGGGCTAAACTTCCGACATAATTTCTAAGTTTCTATCACTAAATTCATACAGGAAAATGTATAGGAACTATAATAAACTTATGAAATTTTAATATAACAATAATTATTTTTAAAATTGGTAAGAAAACAACAATTAAGCCAATTGCGTTCAATATTTCTCGTTCAATCTCCAACACTAAAACCAGTGTTATAAGGAATCATCGATAGCTGTTAAATTCTGACAGTTTGGCAAATTCACCGATTTAAATCCAATCGTAAATATTTGTGCTTTTGGCGTATATCGATTTCCCATAATTTATGAGACCAGATTCTCACAAACAAGGTTTCGGCAGCTCAAACACCCGGTCTCGGTTTCCCAAGCAAAGTAACCTATGACAAAGCAGTTTTTGACTATTCAGCTACCCTCGCAAATCGTTCAGTGCCATAAAAATAATTCAAAATAAATTGCTTTACATAAAAAATTTGGTTACGGAAAAATAAAAACGCCGCAACTGTTTTATAAGGTGTATAATTTGGCCATAATAATGCGCATCATGGCCGGCACCCATCGAGGGGTTGGTTATTAATTCCCGGCCGACGCGACGCCGCGAACGACACATAAATAACGCGTTTTATGCGTGAATATACGTACTTTGCATTTTCCGCCGACGCAGCCAAAGTCCTAGTTAAGCCGTAAAAATTACGCCAACAAGCCGAGAAGCTGTGGCTGCGACTGTGGCAGGACCCCAAGCAAGTCATGTCAGCTGGCCTAATCCTCAGGTAGATATCCGCCTTGATTGGCCACAATGAAAGATGCCTAGTCAATATTTTTGATATACCCAAGGGAACCGTGAGGCTGGGTGGCCGGATTGCCGTGGATGCTGTTACTGGTGAGTGGGATAAACGCTGACTTGTAATGTCATGTAATTAGGGTCATAATCGGCTTGCCACTCGAGGCCTTATCGCTTTGCCCAAAAACGACTTTGTTATGCAAATGCCAGCAGCCCAAGGAAACGCAAAGAAAACTTGTGACTTTACGTTTTATTTAAGGCTGCGAGTTTTACAGGAAGAAAATCTTTTTCAGATAATTATTCTTTAATTTCAGAAAATTTCAATGTTGGTAAAGTTTTTGGATATTTAGAACACTATTTAGTGGCCAACACTAGCTTCGAACAAGTGACCCTTTCAAACACTGTCGAAAAAAAGCCTGTGTCATGACAACCGTTTCCTGGCAGTCGAAAGCCGGGCTAGTAAAAGTTATTTGTTTCGTGTCACAAGACTGAGAAACTAAATTTAAATGGATTTCACGTACTGCGAGTTTCCCAGCACCGTCTCCATCGACACCTTCAAGGCCTATTTCAATCTCACCGATGTCAAGTTGCCCAAAGTCGGCGGTAAATCATTGGACAGCACCCAGATCCCCTCCGACGCCCAGGAGGGCCAGACAAATCAAGCGAAAAGTCTGCGACATCTTGTGCTCGATGCCATCGTCGACAACTGGAGCGGTAAGATTCCAACATTTGCAGACCACATTCTAAATGGCTAAAATATTTTAGAAAATATGCATATTTCATTTGTATGCAACATTTATTTGTTAATGTATTATACAATACAATGCGGTGCATGTGACTTATTAGACATTATACATCCGCAGAGTTGCCCTGGTACAGACAGTTGGGGCGGCGGGAGGACAGGAACTACTTGCTCAGCCACCTGGACACCCAGTTGCCGCTGCAGCTCCTCAGCACACACATCCGCGAGGACTTCTTCTGGCAGCGGTGCTACGGACAGCGCTGGAGGAGTGCCCCGCTACAGGCGCGGGGCAAGGAGCGTCCTTGGATAAGTGAGTTGGAACGAATTGGGGGTTTGGGCTATTGGTTTGAAGATACAAGCAGTAGGCTATTTACTACACAGCAGTAGCTCCTTACCCTCGTTTGTGAGACACATTAATCCTTTGCCAAGTTTGTGAAAGCTGAATTGGAAAATATTTCCCTTTTACAATGTTACCATTTGTGCTGCGTGTTCCGCAATTTCCCCCTCAGAAATTTACATGGAGCGACATGTGCAGGAGTTTATTGAAAACATGTCGACGGGAGACTACGAGCAGGAGGCCAATGTGCAGGCCACCCTGGATATCTGCGCGACGTACATAAATCAGTTGGACATAAGTTTTCTTCAGCCCGCCCCGCCCACAACCGATGCGAATGGTAAGTGAAATGTGACGAGGCAATACTCTGCCCACCACATTAAATTTTTCACAAAAAAGTAATCAGTGAAGGGTGACGATAGTTTCGCTGCGGTTTGGTCGAAAAAGTTGCCTTTCAATAAATTCACTACACCCAAATGTTCTGCTTGCAAGTGTGCAACTACTTTGTTTTTATCTGAGCAACCTGAAAACCATCTGCAGATCACATTCCGCTTGATTACCTGCTCAGCAATCTGCCGGATTTACGCCAACTCCGACTGAGCTACAGCACCAAGACGGCCGGCTGCAATTACCAAATGGGCTGCAATCAACTGACGGCCAGGGACATATTGTTGCTGTCCAAAGGACTCAGCCAGTGCCACGAGCTGCGCCAATTCTGGTAAGGAAAGCTTCCTCCTTAGCGTTCTGCCTTCAATCGTGTTAACCCCCTAGCATGCACAATACGAAACTGTTGCCGTATCAATTGCGATTCCTGGCCCACAGTTTGGATAAAGGATGTCACCACCTGACGGAGATGTCTCTCCTACACTGCGCGGTGGGGGATGCAGGAATACGCTGCTTTCTAGAGACCTGCGGCAAAGAGTCCTTCGGCACTCTGACCGTGCTTGACCTAACCAATAACAAGATCAGTATGTGTCTGGAAATGCGTTGAATAATTCGGAATTTTTAACACTTTCTCTTACAGCGGAAGAAGGTGCTTATATACTCAGTCGTACCTTGCGGCATGTTCCCCTCCAACGACTGGTTCTGCGCTTGAATCCGATCCAAAGTGATGGTGCCGCCGCAATTTTCCACACCCTGCAAGTCATGCCTATCAAGGAGCTGGATATGGGAGCTTGTGGCATCACGGAGACCATCACAAAACTCTTCATGATGCTGATTTGCCAACACACCACATTGCTGGATATAGATCTATCCAATAACACTTTGGGGGAGGTAGGGAATCCAAAGTAAATTATTGCCGACGGTTCAAGCTGTGAACATATAGAAAGGAAAAGACTAAAAATCTTTAAATAATTCTATGAAAAACAAACAAACAATTTTAAGGTACCACAAATGCGCGACTTTCTTCTGGAACTTGGCAGTATGCTCAAGCATTGAGGATCACTTAAATATTAAGCGCCAAGATCACACGAATGGGAACATGTACAACGGCCGGGTTTCGTGATTCACGCCAATTCTTGTGCTGCTTATGTACGAAGTATTAAAGTGTAATTATCAAACGAAGCAAATAGATTGGGTCCAGCGCTAAGCTCATGGAAATGGTATTGTTACTGTGGCCCTCCCTTATGTATAAGGATTGTACGACCTCCAATTGTTAGTCGATAAGTCTAGGATTTTAAGAGGATTCATTTGTAAGATATATATCAGAGAAATAACACATCTTTCCAAAACATTGGTCCGTCTAGGAGGATCACTGTTTAGGAAGGTCCTAAACATTGTTCTTTTGAACCGGATAAATGTTAAGGAAAGTGACGTGTCCCATTACTCTGATTTATGTTTAACAAATGAGTCTTAACTTCTTGAAATCCTAGCCTAATCGACTAACGATTGTAGTTCTTACATTCCTTTTACATAAGGTAGGGTTTCAGTAACAATCCCATTTCCAAGAGCTTAGCGTTGGCCCCAATCCATCGGCATCATATATTACGTTTTATTACTACGTACAAAGCTGCTCTTCAATTTGCCAGAATCACGGAACTTGGCCGATGTACATGTCCCTTCTTATGTGATCTTGGCGCTTTTTATTAAGCGGTGTTGTCATTTAACATTTGTTTTTATATTTTTTTTTTCAGAAATATATATGTGAATATATAGAAAANATATAGAAAAGAGACTAAACATATATTTTTTAAAACAATTTTTATATATTCACTGCTTGAAGAGGTAATAAGTTTATAATTTTGCATATTGTTTCTTCGCAAATTTGGATTGTATTTCATACACTTTAAAAATATATGTTAATTTGTTCACCTTCGTTCTATCATTATAATTTTATCACAATCAGGACTTTGGTAAACATCTAATGAAGATTATGTCGTGCAACAAAGTTATCGAAAAGTTGGATCTACGCAATACGGGATTGTCGTTGCAAATGCGACGGCAATTTCAAGAGTTCTTCATAAAAAACGTAGAACGCAAAAAGCATGAGGCCTTGAAACAAAAGCAACGCGATAAGTTTAAGGCGATGATGCAGCTATAAATAAAATTGATATATCTAAACTCGATATATATTAAAACTTAAAAAAAAATATATTCGAACTGTTTCCGCCCGGGATTGAACCGGGGGCCTTCCGCGTGTTAGGCGGATGTGATAACCACTACACCACGGAAACTCCGATGTATTCCGAATCCTTATAAACAAATTTCTATAGGAATATTATATATTAAAAAGGATTAAAAAGAAATACATTATTTTTAGATAATTTTAGATAGGGCAGCCGAACTTTTTTCCCACGTATTGGCAACCATTTAAGTACCGTGGGCCAACACAGAAGCTTTTAGGCCAACTTTCATTAACCCTCGACCTTGTTGACTTAAGTCAACAAAAACAAAGCTAACCCCATCAAGATTGTGGAGCTCCCGGGAACTTTTCCAATCCCCCGGACCCAAAGACCCTCCTAATGGATTCGCCAGCAACACGAACTAAGTGGAAACACTTGAAAATGAGTTGAAAAAAAGGTAAAAAGTTGTTGAGAAAATAAATAAAGGAATTTCGGTTTGTTGCTATTCTAGTTGGTGTTGTTTTTGTGCCCTTGCTGTTATTTCGGTTTGGTTAGTTTGTTGTTGTTTGCCATCGTTGCTCTTCTTGGCACCCAAAGTGTAAAAATTGTTGGTCCTTTTTTGTTGATGGCAAGTTAAGTGCGGTTGGGCTAAGGAAGTGACTCAGGATAACCTCATAAATATTGGCTATTAATTGGATTAGTTTCTATAATTTTTAAACATTTCTTGAGCTTACAAGCATTTCGCATTGTTTAGTTTTTCACCTTAACACGGTTTAACTCCCATATCCTCCAGACAGTTCTCGTTCAACCGTATTTGTATTTTTAATTTTTTTGGGGTGCTTCACATTGTTGTTGCTATTTTTCAATTAAAACCAAATTGTATTTTTGTCTGGTGCACGTTTTTACTCATTTTCTGCTCATTCTTTTCTCGTTTTTGTTTATTTAGGACCTTGTTTTGTTTATCTGCGCAAGTTAAAAACAACACAGCCAAAGATAGACACTGCCACAGGATCCGAAAACGTAGATCCACCCGCCCATCTATCATACGTACATATATGATAATTGTGTTTTAAAGTTTGATGGGTGGACGAAGTTTTTTGGCTAAAATGTCCAAGCCCCGACCCCTGACTGCCAGTTGTTGTGCCAGCATATTTAGCAGCTCATAAATCTTCAATGGATTCAAACTTGTGATTTATAACGAGCCACAAACTTGAGCCAGCCAACAATGAAAAAATGAAAAAGTATCTAAAGAATGAAATGGCCCAATCTTGAGGATGTGGAAAAAAGTGAAGCTTTATAACGAATATATATTAAGGACAAACATCTGGTTGGTATGATTTAGTGATCTAGGAATCTGAAAAACTGTTGCAGATTCTATGTTTTAAAGCTTTAAACGTTATGAATGCGAAATGAGCTGGCTATAATTTCCTTTACTTCTTAGGGCCTCAATTTCCTATTTCTTTTGAGTTTTTAATCCCCTTTAATTCCCTGCCAACCTCAATTAGTTTACGCCTAATTGTCATATTTTTCTGCTCGCCCTTTTTTTAGACCTCTGTCCAGATAATTGCATTTGGTGGGGGCGTCTGGGAGTGGCTATTTGGGCCATAGCATGCCCTGAAACTTTGGACAGTTATCATCATTATTTATGATATTTCTTCCCATTTTTTCCATCCATTTTCTTTCTGCGGCTCCGAGCTGGGCAAAAGGGGTTAAACGCGCCAAATGGGCATGCAAAACTTTTCAAATTAAATTAAAAGCATGCCAAAAGCGCCGGAGACAAAACAAATTTTGATGAGTCAGCTGCCGTTCTGTGAAAAATAATGGGGGCCAACTGCAGCGATTAAAAGTCAATAAATCAACGTTCTGCTGATGAGGGTAAGTTGGAATATAAATTGTATAAAACTCTAATTGAATAAAAATAAAATGTCGGGGCACAAAAAAGTTTTCTCACCTGGAGATGCGGGGTATCGATCCCCGTACCTCTCACATGCTAAGCGAGCGCTCTACCATCTGAGCTACATCCCCTACGTTAAAAAGGCGGAATTGGAGGCCGTTAAAAAAAAAAAAAATAAGCAAAAAACTGGGAAGTTACGCGACGGAAATGTTTTATGTAGTTTTTAAATCGATAAATATCTTGTAAAGAATAAATACATAACTATATAATACATTTGATTACTAATAATCACCTTAAAACTAGGTATATTTTGTTGTTTTGTTTTGTAATCTGCACAATAATTTTAAATGTTTTTTTTTAGTAATCTTGGCTTATAATCTTTAATCTATTATTTCGGGTTCACGTTGCGGTTACATAGCAAAGACCATAACCATATTGACACCGAAAGTATGTGAACAACAATGTGGGGAAAATAAGAGTAAACAATAATCATTTTATACGTGCTGTGACAATGCGACTTTATTGCCAATACAATAGATAAAAATTCAATTCAGGATTGTTTTAGCCCCTTCCAATTGCTCTGGGCCTGACGTTTTTATGATTATTTCACTCCTTTATATGGGTTTTCTGTTTGGTTTACTGGATGACAAATTTGCATATCCCTCGAGTCTCGGGCGTGTTTGCTGTCCTCGCATATGACAGCCTTGGGAATTGCCCGATACCAAGACGCAATCTCAATGCCAATCGCATGATGTGCGAATTGCCACAAGGACTGCTCGTCCTGCCCGTTGTTGCTGCTGTCATTGTCTAAACAATAAAGAATAATCTCCTCCGGCTGTGGAGCCTCCTCCGTGAGGCAGAAGTTTGCCTAAGCATTGCCACGTTTTATTGCTTGTAATTTGCATTCAAAGTTGGCATTGACTAAGAGTTACTNATTGCCAATACAATAGATAAAAATTCAATTCAGGATTGTTTTAGCCCCTTCCAATTGCTCTGGGCCTGACGTTTTTATGATTATTTCACTCCTTTATATGGGTTTTCTGTTTGGTTTACTGGATGACAAATTTGCATATCCCTCGAGTCTCGGGCGTGTTTGCTGTCCTCGCATATGACAGCCTTGGGAATTGCCCGATACCAAGACGCAATCTCAATGCCAATCGCATGATGTGCGAATTGCCACAAGGACTGCTCGACTGCTTGTCCTGCCCGTTGTTGCTGCTGTCATTGTCTAAACAATAAAGAATAATCTCCTCCGGCTGAGGAGCCTCCTCCGTGTGGCAGAAGTTTGCCTAAGCATTGCCACGTTTTATTGCTTGTAATTTGCATTCAAAGTTGGCATTGACTAAGAGTTACTTTCTTCTTTTATTGACGACTTTAAGAAGCCCAAATGAGGCGTGCAGTTATGGTTGACTTCCTTCAAAGGATTTCAAACTAGATACGCTCTGTACCGGTTGTTAATATTTGAACTACTACACTATATATCAAACTCACAAGACATTTTGAAAAGAGTTTGAAAGTTCCTGGTTATGACTTGTTCTAACCTTGATAACCTATGATATTTTCCTTCATTCAAGAGTTTCTCTAAGTATCTGCGTAGAATCCTTTGAATTTTCCCGTTTCATTCTGACTTGCTGTCAGGGCGTATTAATCAGTGAACCTTTTCGCCTTAACCATTTGGCCGGACAATATTTGCCAATCAATTGCCACAAACACAAATTGTCCATTTTCCTGTTGCCCGTCGCCTGTCGTCGGGGCGGAAGGAATTTTAAAATTCAAATATAAAATAAAATGCCCAATTGAAAGAGAGAGCGGTTACAATGAGTTCAGTTCCCGTCTGACAGCGCCAGTCAGTCAGTTTCCACAATTTTCACACCCACAACGGGGACCCAAGATGACGGTAGCAGATGGGCAGCTGGTGGGGATTTTTGTATATCGGAAGACCGCAGCAAATAATATTGAAAATCCGTAGACAATTGTGTACACACCGAGGGAGACAAAATGCCGAATGCCGAGCGCCAGAATACCGGAATGCCGGTCCGAGCCCGCACTTGAGGTCGCTGGCTAAATGGGCAAATGAAAATGAAAATCAACTGAGTTGGAATGAAGCGCGGGCAGAAAGTGTCCTGAGTTCGGTTATTCATTTGCATTCTTTCCTGCCTGGGCTCTTTATTAAAAAACTTTACTCCTTCACCGCCCTCCCAGAAATGCCAATTAAATGCAAGATTTTCTCCAGCATCTGCATGGACCTAGGTTTTTTATGCGTTGTTTCCAAGTAATCCCAGACCGTTGGTATGCCTCTCATTAGCACAAATCATCCTGAAGCATGCTGGCGCATATATCACGACAACAAAAAAATAAACATATAGGAGCACAATGTATGCAGGCCTTACAAATTATGAGCATTATCATCAGGGATCGGAAATCGGTGGTCAGGGAGCTGGCTGGCAAACCGTAATCCACTGTGGAAATGTACAAATGATTTGCCAGCAAATTGCAACAGCTTTTGGGTCCGGTCAGTCCTGCTAAGTGGACAAATCTACCACAAATACGAAAATCACCCTCATTATGGCCAAGAGCGTAAAATTCCTCGTTGCCACTTTTTTTTTCCTCTTGGCTGTCTCATTTTTTGGTGTGTGTGTGTTTTGTTATCGCAATGTCGACAAGACCACTGGCCATGTTGAGAGACAACAGAAAACTCACTCGTTCCAGCCTTGGGATCTGCCAAAAAAGGCGACAATGTTCACGAGTCCCGGCCGGACCGCTGTCAGCGGCTCTGACACTAAAGTGGTTTAGGGCGATAAGATGCCGGTGGCTAAATCTCCTTCGTTTCCACGCAGAGTCCACAGGACAATGGGCTGGGGGAAAGCTGGATGGGCGAGGAATCTGCCACGCTGCTTTACATGTAACATTTGAATAGAGGGCATGAGATGCGGATTACTGGGAGGGCAGATCGAGCTGCGACATTTGGAATACGGCAAGGTAAACCTAAAGAAATACAAATGATCATAGTCTCTTCTACAACAATATATTTTAGCTACTAATTCCGAGAGTCTAACATCTTCCCACACGCACTTCCGTTGGCCCTGAAAACGCTTTCCCACTTAATGACAATTGTAAATTACTTGTCCATCCCCTCTATGTGGGGGAAAACTGCTCAAGTAAGCAGAAATCAATCGATTGGCTGTAGCAGCTATTCCCAAAATCCAATTGTTAGCCTGCTCGCCAGGAAGAAAGCCCGACTAGAAATTATATGCAACGCATTGTGGCCAGGACTCTTTGCTTCGCTCTTTGGGTTTTTCCATTTATTACAACTAAGTAGACACAACAAAAACAAGTGGGGGACCGGTTTTGGGTGGGATTTTCCCTGGCCCCTTGGGTAGTTTCTGCGGCTAAATGGTTTGAGCGATAAATAATGTCCGTTTGTACTTTTAAACGACTTCCTTTCATTTGTTTTTTTTCGGTTTTCTCTCCTTCGGAGACGCCGACGACTGTTGTTCAAATTGTTTCAACGCCAATACATAATAGCTGCCACGCCCCCGCCCATCGCCGGGGCAGGATGGGCAGGAAAACAAGCCGTCAAAGATAGCAATCTTCGATTTTACTTGGTTTTTCTTTTTTTGGCCTTTTTTTTTGCAGGGGTTTCATTTACTGCCTGCCGGTTGTTCGATTGATGTTGGTCTGGATAGGAACGAATACCAGGCAAAAAACCAAAAATTCGCCAGGATTCGCTCTATAGATGCACTGAAACTGTAATCCCAAATAAATTCTTACAAATTCCATAGGCCTATATGCTTTACAAATCCTAAAATTGGATTGTTATTGTTCTCCAAAAACATTAATATGGAATATTAATATTAATATGGAAGTTCGTAAATATGGTTTCCAAATGTTAGGGAAGTCATTTTATCAAAATTTAAATGTATTTTGCTTGATTAATTAAATGTAAAACTTTTCAGTGTGTGCTTGTAGTGGTTTCTGTTTCTGTGGCATATAAATCGTTTTATTTCGAAAGCGGTATTATTGAGGATTGGATGACGCCTGTAGGAAGTGATTGTTGTTGCTCCTGTTGTCCTGTCGCGCTTGAGGTTCCACCAAAGATAAATGGCTCACTTAGCCAGCCGTGCTCGCGAGCAACAGAAACAACAACAGAGCAAGGCAAAAAATAAAATTACACGAAAAACAACATCATCATCGTGGTAGGTGTGTGCGGTTTAACGCTTCAGGATTGACTGAAAGGACAGGAACGTGCCGGGATGGAAGGGCTGACAGTTGGCTCTGGGGAGCCTAAGACTGACAAATAAAGGTGACTTTATCGGGCGTTTCCCGAGCCGAGCCTCTTGTTGTTGAGTTATGGGATGGGAGGAAACTCCTGGCGAAGGATTAGCCAGGAAAAGTGGAAAGTGTCAAGTTGGTTTCTAAATGAAGCGGTAGAAAGTGGAAGAAATAAGTGACTCGGATAAGAACTCTTTATTTAAAACTCCATCCACAAACCTTGACCAGGTTTGGGTGGTATTATCATGACAGTTTCCTAACTACGAAGCAATTTATAGTTAAACAAAGCTCATATTTCTAGGCTGGCAGAAGCATCTCCTCCCATCTTAGAGACCAAACATAGCTCATCCTGCGCCTCAGTAGCATTGTGCACATACAGACACATAAATCAAACAATAAGTACTCTTTATTATTATTATTTGCACTTTTTGCATACACGAGCCACACGGTATTTGCTTAAGCATCTCCGGCCGCAGGAGCAGCCGCAGCAGCAGCAGCAGCAAATATATAATGGAGCATACTTCAACTTGGCTTATTGAATAAGTCAGCAGTCGGCAGTCAGCGGTTGGCGAGACGCCACCTCTGGAAACTTCAATAACAACACTCCCCGAACACTCCAAAACTTTGGAGCGACGCCCCGTCGTTTCGCAAATGCCACGCCCCTTCCATACACTGCCAGGCATTCTGGCATCTCCTCTGGAAATCTCCAACAGAAACAACATAATTTGCATAAAATTGACGTTAAAGGTTACCAAAAAGCAGCAGCAACAGCAGCAGCGGCGGCTACAAACATTTACTTAGGCATCTCCCGGAATTCTTTGCCTTTTTCCATTTTCCATGCTTTTTTTTGGGACTCCGAGTACTCATATTAATAACCTTAAATCAATTCCATTATGCAGGGACCCCGGGAAAACACGCGTTAAATTAATTTTGCCTTTATTTGCAGGAAAAGTATGCGAAAAGTGCAAAAAAGGGTTGAACAAATTTCCCACAAATTACATGCGTGTAAAAACCCGCGTGTGTTCTTCCTCCCATTTTTTGCCGCCCTTTTTTAATGCGTCTATGTGACTCACTCATAAGCGCATTCATTTTCAGAAGTCTTCGAGTTCTTTTTTATACGAAAATTACATTTTTCCGCCTCTCGAGATCTGAAATTGATCTATATGCATGACACACAGCTCGAATTTCATTATAATCCGCAAGCATTTAAACTAATTAATTAGCGAATTTGCAGGCGTTAAAATGTTCGCCGACAGAAAAAGAAACACACATAAATCTTGTCGCGCACCAGGACATCAACCCAGACCAGCCCGCACACACTGGGAATGCCCACGGGGCGTATGAAAGTGTGGGGATGGGAAGCAGATTGCTCATACGTCGTGTGGGCTGGCCCAACATTTCCGTTGATGTTAGCCAATTTCAAAGAGGGTTGGAGTTGGCTAACTAGCAGGAGATGTGAAAAGGCAGGCATACATTTGTTTTGGGTAAATGTTTATGTGAGAAAATCACAGACTAAAGAACTTTAAATCTGTTTTCAAATATGTGGTGGTTACTCGTAAAGATTTTGCTTAACATGCAGTTAGTCGATGTTATCGATATTTGTGTGATAAACCTGCCTATCGGCTATTTATAAATCTTTGCTATGGATATTCGGCTTTTTTGGCTTGCCAACCCTTTCACTGCTTTTCTCTTAGCGTTAATTTATTTAGCCGACCTCTGGCCTAAACCAAAGCGAAACAAATCCCGAGGACCCGCAGCTAATTTCATCTGAAGTCAAGCGTGTAAAAGCGATTACCAAAACGGACATTTTTTGCCGGCTGGCTGGAACATCTTGCTGGCCCGCAACAACAAAGCGATAAGCGGGTATAAAAATAAAAGACAAAATAATAAACTCGCTGACCACGAGGACCAAAGTGCTGCGGTTCGCTCAAGAGTGAAAGGAAATGCGATGATAACGCGCTGATAGGGCGCAAAAAGGGTCCAGCCAGCCACAGGATGCGGGGATAAAGGATACACTTACAGCAGCAGAAACCGAAACAGAAAATAAACAGTTTGCGGGAATCCCTGGGGTGCGATTGCAGCCAATTAGGTGCGTCTGCTGGGCACTCGGACCGTCGTGCTCTAGGCCCCTTTCATCCCACCGGCAAATGCAAATGTCTGGCATGCCCATGTGCGTGAACAGATTATCAAATTAGCGTAAATGTTATTGGCCTCCTCCTCGGGAACCGGGGGATCGCTGACACTTCAAACCCGGCCCAAGCACATATCGCCTTCGTGGAAATTTTCAATTTCCTGTCAAATGTTTGGAGAGCAGACAAGGCACGACCTGGCCCTAGACACGATAAAACGCAAATCCTTTACATGATTTAGGCATTCTGGCCTCAACCTTGTTAGTTGTCAGCCATAAAAATAAAAGGCTGGCAGCTACATTTTATATTCTCTCAAATACTAAAGCCTTAAATTTATTTTGCCACTTTGGAGGGAAACGAAGCTTGAGTCCTTTTTTTAACCGGCTATCAAATGGCTCGCAACTTTGCGCAAAGCCGCTTAAATGTTATAGTTACTTGGACCGCAGCCTCAGCACTCTTCTCGACTTTTCCGGACAAAGGTGTTCGGGTGGACAAGGATATGTGAAAGAGGTGGAGCTGCGTGCGACGGTGTTGATAGCAACTGTTATTTAAATACATATTCATTTTATTGTTTGGTCAAAGGGGTAATTCCAAAAGGATTAAAACCGATCAGAAGCCAGTAGAAAGAGTAAAAACTAACGACTTTTAAAAGCCAAAATATAAGTTTGTAATATTGTATACTCTTTTATTTCACAAATTAAAGGTATTTTCAGATTTTACCCCTTACTTAAGCATTTCCCAGGCAAGGTAACTTTGTACACAACACTTAAAATTAATGTCTCACTATTTGCACAACAGCTGCGCTGCATTTGCAATTTTTGCCACACCCTCTCATTACTCAGCTTGTCATCTGCTGGTCAGTCTGTTTTTTGGCAACTCCACAAAAAAGGTAAGCAGCCGCCCCTCATACGGCCAACAAAATGCAAATGTTGGTAAACAGAAACCTTTTGTTACTCGCTCGCGACAGCTCCCACCGTTCCGGCATGACATATGAGTCGAATATGTTGCAAATTCAATATTTGCCAACAATTTTGCAATGTTTCTTCATGTTTCTCCTTTATTTTTTTTAGCCATTTCCCTGGGTTTTTTTTACGGTCCCAAAACGACAGTTGGAGCCAAACAAAAGCAGCAATGGCAACAGCGGGAGCTATAACAACAGCAACAACTCTGCCGCAGCAATGAACAAAAAATTTATTAAACAAATAAAGTTAAAAGCATTTGATGGACCACACACAAAAGACTCCCAAAGGGGATTTCGGGATTAGAGAAGTTGGAATGCTCTATGGAAACTGCAGAAAGTGTAAATTACACTCTAACTTTTAGTTAAAAGTCCCTTAGTTGCCAACTAATAATTAATACAGTGTTAATGTATTACTACGTAAATCAAATAGTAATTTAAATCAATCAGATTGAGTAAAATAGGTTCAAATGTAATAATAATAGTTGAAGTACTTCGTTTCTTTTTAAAATAAAAGTCCCTCAAGGAAACAATGCATTTCAGGTAAAAAATAGAGAAAATACTTCCACCTATTAGATATTATTAATTATAACCAATCTTAATATTTTGAATTAGATTATCTTACCCTTAGTGTCTGATTTTCGCAAGCAAATGTGCTGCCTGATACTTGGCACACTCCATCGCCCTCACCCTCTGTTGGCCGGCGGGCAAATGCTGGAACTGACCGCCCGGGATGTCTGTTTGTCCTTGCCCCGCCTCCCATCCAGAGTCCTGCGCTGCGATCCTGTTAACGTGTGCTTTGTTTAACGAATCGTGCAAATGCGGGTGGAAACGGAATCGCCTTGTGGGAGTGGGTCCGTTCAGGGGATTGTTATGGGAACTGAAAATTTGGAAAACGATGAGCAGTTTATTTCACATACTTTTTTCGCAGGATTGCTGTTGGCTTGGCATTTATTTGATTATGCCGGGTATTTTATTTTTCAATCAAAACGCGGCGCCGCACATTAAAATTTGATTGTTTCTTGGCTATGAAAATCACAGCCAAAGTTTTCACCACAACAACAAATTATTTTGATGGCTACATAATGGGCGGCGGCCCCGCCCCCCAGGCTTTTCATCCCCATTGCGACCATTGAAACTTTGGCGGAAAAACTCGGGCCGAGCAAATCGCTTCAGGCATTTGGCCAAAATGATGATAATTAGCCGGCAAAACCGAAAACCAGCAACCAAAAAGTAAAAGTCAAATCAAAAACTAAACAAAAGTGCCCGGGAAATTGCCGTGATTCCATGGATGGCAGGGGGTGTCAGTCATGTCCCAATGTGAAAATTAACTTGTAAGGATGGCAGGCAGGCGGGCAGGCAGTCCGGGGCAAACACCTCGCTGCTCCGGAGTCCCGGGAGGATAACGATTTACAATCGGGAGGCGGCAGCGAAGGCGCCAAAATAAAAACTTTTGCATTTCATGCTCGACTTTGTGGCTCGCGAAGATTTCTTCGAGTGCGATTAAATTGTTTTAATGGTTTTTGTTTCTTGGCAGTACTCTAAATAAACGAAGAGGGAGAGCAGCAGTTGGAGCCGCTTAAAGTTTCTCCTTCTTAATGGGCCAAATTTGTGGTGCAGCCGAAGGGTTTAAGGGGGCCACTAATTGAGGCAGGACCAACAAAAACGCTTAAACGCTTAAGAAGATTGTCCGGTTAAGTAGTCTTTAAACAGGGGAAAAATACTGCTTTTAATTTATTAAATATGTTATTTTGGATAAGAATTTCTTTACTTTATATATATTTCGCTTGCAGACAATCCCTGGCCGTGCCAGGTTCATTAAAAACATTCCCAAATTCTTGCTTCTTTGCGAACCATTCTTCTGTGACCAGACTGACCATTCACATGCACACCTCTCCTCAATCTTTCCACCCCAACGAGCCAAAAGGACTCATTGCAGCAGGACTAGCACAGGAAGCAACCCTGGCACTTGGCTCTTAATTAAAGTTAAGCCCCAAAGAAAATGCCGGCAAGTGTTGGCAGAGCACAACAGAAATTAACAATTATGAATGTAACAAGAAATTATATAGCGAACAAGCCAAATTAGATTTTTATTGTTTAGAGCGGAATTATGCAAATGTGACAGAGACAAAGGCAATTAGCATTAACCGCAAAAAACAAAAAGGGCAAGGCCAAGAAGGAGACGGACTAAATAATAAATGTTCCCGGGCAATCGTGCGTATGAGTAATCTACTCCAAGGCAGACACTTGCCTTGAAAATCTCCGTCTTCATCATCATCGGTGTTATTATCATTATCGGCGTCTTGGTCGTGCGGTTAGCCTGGCTTGAGGTTTTGTCAACCTTTGCGAGCAGCTGGTCAAAGTTTTTGCCACAGCCTCGAATTATTTATGAAGAGTCTCGCATCCAGGAAAACAGGACACGAAGGCACGCCCCAAGCGTGTGGCAAACTAATTACCCCCAACCAGCTAGGACTCCTCCTTCCTGACTCGCAAAGGACACTATCTCCTGCTTGTTTGCCTGTTTGTTGGCTTGTTGCTCCTGCCGAGGACAGCGGCAATGTGTGCGATGTCTGCTCGCCTTTTAATAGTTTCATAAGCTCCATTTAAGATTCGCCGACACATGTCCCGGGGAATGGTTGCGATGTTCGCATACATTAGACCCAATCTCGGGCGAGCAACATTTCCATTGACATAAATTGATATCAGAGCGTTTATGTCTTCATTGAGATAAGGCAGCAGACGACTATGCGGGGGACATGCCATTAATTGACATATTTATGAGGGTATCCTTATGGCTGTGATTTGATTAAGGCGTTCCTCCTTTTTTGAAGGGGGGAATTTCTAGGACGATAGTTTCAGGGGCAGTAAAGTAGAAGTTTAAGGTAAGAAACATTGACACTTAATTAAGCATCCAATATTCTTATTTTTCTTTACTTCACGGAGAAGAAATTATAACAAAATCACAGTTTTTTTACGAAAAGTTACTACTCTTTTATTTATTAAAAGTACTACCTAAAAATGCAAACCAAAGCAACTTAAAGCTTAAATTTCTGGTGCAAATCATTGTTAATATTTTTAAAATTAAGTCAAGTTTTTTCGACTCTTTCAAGAATATTATTTTTCAATCCCTTATGCGTATAACCATGCCATAAGCATTTGCCAGGCCCCATAAAGCACAATCCCCGAAGAGTTATAATAATTGCCCTAAGCTGGAACGTTATTAAACTAATAACTTACATGGACACGCATTGTCGTTAAAAACAATTTCGTGCGCATAAACATAAAACCTCTGAGATTTATAAGCGACGTGGGCGAGTACCCAGTAAGCCTGTTCCCGCCCTTCAACCTGCTCATAAACATATTTAAAGCGATAAAAAGGTCAGCACCCCGATCTCCCCTCTTCTTTTTTGGGACGCTGTTCAGCTTGGCGTAAGTAAACTTATTGAATGTCTTAAGTTTTACTTTGGTAAATGGCCCCTTAGCCCGGTTCCCGGTTCCCCGCCGATTGACCGCCTTCTGGTTGTTTTCATTTCATTTTTATGACAACGTTTAGAAATTTGTTGTACATTTTCCTGTCGCTGCTGTTTGTCTTTCCTTTGCCGGCTTTTGGCCACATTTAGCCGAATCTCCCGCCCCCAAATTCCCTGTATTGACATTTGATCTTTATGTTGGTCCTGCTCTAGACTCGTGTGCGTGTGGCGCTTTGTTTGTCTGCAGGCATCTTTTTATGACTCGAGTGTGTTTGCCTTTTGGCTTTTGTGCATGCCATAAAAAGCGGGGAGACAAGACAAAAAAAATGTCTTAGAAATCAAACTTCTGGCTGCTGTTTGCCGGGAGGATGGCGTAGTGGGTGGTGCCACAAATATGAGGTCATCTGTTATGAACGCCTTCGAATGGCTTAAGAAGCCCTTGGGTAAATAAAACTCCGGGGTTGACTGACTAAAGAGGCCTGGGTTCAATGAGTTTGACTGCGGAAATGGTAGCTTAACAAGTGTCTAAGGAATTTAAGCGCCTCTCTCTTGGTGAAATTTTAAATTCTACAATCTCAACCCTATATCCCAGCAATCTGTTCAAAACTCCATTTTCAATTAATATGAAATCAAGCATTAAAATTGAATTAGCAAACCAAAACTGAGAACAAATGTTCCACGCTGTCGTTCCGTCTGGTCTGGGCGAAAACTTGGCAGCAACTTTGGCCAATTAGAAAATTATGTTGTTCGCCGTTGAACGACAATATGTTGGCTACTTTGGCAGCGTCTTGAGACGTCTGAGGTGGAGCCCGCATCCTGCAATAGTAAATATTGTTTAGTCATTTTGGTGAGCGCTAATTTTGTATGTTAGCCGGCGGCCAAAACCTGGCAAAAGTTCAGCCAACAAACAAAAGCGATAATTACATGAAAACAAGCCGAGCACACGAAGAGCTCGTGGGGTGGCAAGGGGAAAAGATGCCAGGACAACTTGTTGTCGGGACATTCTTTGCATTAGTTTTGTGCGCCAGCGAATGCAAATAATTTCCCAAAAATTAAAAGCAGGTCCAGAGTTTGACTTATTCCTGCACAGTAACAAAACGAGTCTCTTAGCATGCAGCAANCCAAAAATTAAAAGCAGGTCCAGAGTTTGACTTATTCCTGCACAGTAACAAAACGAGTCTCATGCAGCAAATATTCTAACAATTTTGTATTCATTTTCTGCCAAGGATTGAATCCAATCTCAAAGTAACTGGCCTATTTTATACTTGGCTATTTTCGCTTGGTGTAGGCCAAGTCATCTTTCCGAAAGGGTTCGCAGTTTATGTGGCTGTCTAAAGGCATTTAACCTACGCCACTATAATTCACGCCAATTCTCGACGTTGCCGGCATTTAAATGCAGCGTACGCGGGCCATCCCCCCAAAATCCTGGATCATCGTCCCGGGAGTCCCACGATAAGCCAAACATGATTTTACGACAATGTTATTACCATCAGCGGTAGCAGCAACAGCAGCTAAACGTTTGCAGGATGCGGGGAATCCCTTTGGCATCCTTTTCCCCTGTATTGTGTTTGTTGAGTTGTAAAAGCAAAAACGGAAAGGGAGAGAGAGAGAGAGGCAAAGGAAGAGGAGAGGAAAGGAGACGAGATTGGAAGGACTAGACCCTGGGGTTACACGGATGATGCTGACGTCGCCGTGATTGTTTAAAGTTATGAATAATTAAATATTTGTGCAGGTTACGGGAGTCGCCAACTTTTCAACTTGGTTTGGGGATTTTATTCCATTAGGCTGATGGATGCAAACGGAATATTTTCAAGGAGTTGAGGATCTCTTGAACTAACACAAAAACTGAAAGATATCTTCAGGATTTTGATTGATCCTTCACTTGTTTTGTGCAATAAGAAATCATTGGCTGTTTATTTCCTCTGATTTAGCTACAATATCATTAATACACATAAGTATATTTCGGGAAAACTTAGATAGAAATTATGGCCAAAAAGAAATACGAAAAAAGTAACTAATGGAGATGCGGGGTATCGATCCCCGTACCTCTCACATGCTAAGCGAGCGCTCTACCATCTGAGCTACATCCCCTCTTGCACTTCCGGCCGCCTGCGGGTCTACTTGAATAGCCATAGTATGCATAGTAATCAATTAACAATGGTTAAAATATGCAGTTCACCTTGTCCAAAATGTTGTTTTTGAAGATAACGAAAACATAGAAACTGGTTGATTGCATTACCAATTCAAATTTCTTGTTTGGGTCTATTTTTAGGCCTCGATCGTTTCTTTATTTAGGCTATTTTGTCAGGTATTTTCGAAGAGGCTCAATGGTCTAGGGGTATGATTCTCGCTTTGGGTGCGAGAGGTCCCGGGTTCAAATCCCGGTTGAGCCCGGACAAGTTTTTTGCATTTTTGTTACTTTTTTTTTAAAGGGTCTAACTTCTATAAACGTCAACAAGACTATTATGGAAGATGGTTGTTTATGGGGTCTTTATATGAATTAACTTTTTAAAGACACAAACACTAAAAGCAATTACGAGTATAATTGCCTCTGGCACACAATTATGACTGTGTAATTTTCCTCTAAGTGCACTCAATGGAATCATTTCATTTCATTAAATTGGGCGCAAACCTGTTTTTATTGTGTTTAGTTTCTTTGCCACAAATTGCGTATTCAACAGGTTTGATTTTAGTTTTTGAAATCAAGTTTCGATTTCTACCAAACGCAAAGCCCTTTCACAACCGGTGCCCATTTAAAATTGTCGACTCCATCTGTGTCACTGCATTGACCACTTTTAATGATTTCAACGTGTTTTGTTGACAAAACAAAAAATAAACTTGATCATGGTCATGAATAGTAAATGAACGCTCTATTTTTAGGCACTTATATGCAGTTGTATTGAAAATTTAAACCCCAAATCCTTGTAGCACTGAAATCCAGGTACCGTTATATGGGGATGTAGCTCAGATGGTAGAGCGCTCGCTTAGCATGTGAGAGGTACGGGGATCGATACCCCGCATCTCCAAGAGGAAAAACATTTTTTTATTAAATTTTATTTATTTTAAATTCTACCGATCTCAAGCGATTTTTTTTTAATTTGAAAATAATAATAAATATATTTTTTTTTATCGCGATCAGTTTTTAGATAAAACTAAAAAAGGATCGTGTCCTTCGACGTATTGTTCGCAATAATAAGAGCGAAAATAATCTCAAGCGGATTATTTTTTTTTCAATTTGAAAATAAATAAATAAGAATAAAAAGTTTTTTTTATCGCTATCAGTTTTTAGAAAAAACAAAAAAAAAGATCGTGTCCTTTAACGTAATAAATAGTACAAAATATTACATTATTCCTGGAGATGCGGGGTATCGATCCCCGTACCTCTCACATGCTAAGCGAGCGCTCTACCATCTGAGCTACATCCCCTAATGATCACCGCGGTCCAAAATCGCATGTCACCTTACAGGGTGTCTGCTTGAAGGCAAAATCACAGCTGAAACAACTTGGAATGGAACAAATCCACAACCACCATTAAAAGACCACCAAGCATTTACGCAATATTTTTCGTTTTATTTATTCACTTTGATTATAATTTAAAAACTGTCAATATTTACACTTTGGCGCAGGTTTAGTCTGCCATAAAAATAACGAATACACAACACAAACGGATCTGGGGCGCTCTCCTTTGTATTGTTTTCCAGGATTTATTGTTTGGCGCGTCTCGTCTTCTCAGTTTTATCCACTCAGTCACCTGCCAGCTGATGCATATAATTATGGAAATTACGGAAAAGGAGGTCCCAGAATAAAACACTCCCCAGATGCACAAACAAAGCGAAATGAAAAAGCAACGCGAAAAGTAAATACAAGAGGCAAAGCAAATGGAAAAATGTACAAAAACAAGCGCCAAGATATTAGCATATAGTCAAGACAAAACAAATGCAAGCATTAAATCACATTCATATTGGAATCTGTAAATCTGTACAGAACTAATAAATTTACCATATAATATCTTTAAATTAATTTTAAAAACGTTGTTTAATGGAAACCGACACTTTTCTGAAAGGGATATAATGATTAAAAATATATTTCTATATTGTTATTGTATTACAAGTGCTTTGTAAGTTATTAAGATTTAGTCAAGCCCCTAAATCAATACAGATAATCACTGGAATCTTCTCTGCTGTATATATACATAGCTTACAAATTTCTTTCAACTCTAAAAAAACACCACCACATCTCTATAATTTATTCAATTTTTAAAAAGGGTCAAAAGTTGCCTTTTTTGGTTGAAAAATGCGCTTTGAGTTGTTCCTCATATTGCATTTATAAAAACAAAAAAAGATGAAACGCGCGCCAACGTGTTTCTAACGAGGTGGCAACACTACCTCTATGGGGCAATCGATACCCAGTCAGCTGTTCATAAGTCAGTTTGCTCGCAAACGTTCTGCTTATTTAGTTTTTATTATTTTAATTTTGTGCGACGTTTTGGGTGAAAAGAGAACGTGCAACTTTCTCAGGACCAAGTGCAATTTGAGCTGAGGCAATACGAAGCACCAATAGTACAAAAAATCGCGGTCCATTCGTCAAATGTGATACGCGCGTGCCTTAATTAATAAACGTATGTAGATTGTTAAGTTTTCCCCCCAAACATGAGTGGGCCGCCCACGCCAAAGAAACCAAAGATTCCGCTGCTGGGAGAGGCTCCCGATTTCAACGCCGACAGTGCCACAGGAAGAGCGAACCGGTCGGTGCAAACAGAAAGCTCCCAGAATAGCGGCAATTGGTAAGCTCAGAACCGCTATCAACATGCGTCCCCGGCTTCACCATGCCCCGCCCATGCCTTCCCTTGCTTCCCCTGGCTTCCCCTTGCTTCCCATGCCTCTCTTTGCTTCTCCATGCTTGCCTTGCTTCCCGAATATAAAATTTCTTGGAAGGATCTTCTCGATCCATGGTCTGCCGGTATTTTGCGTTTTTGTTGTTTCCAATGAAAAATTGCAATTTTTAAATGCAAGTCACGCCGCTGTCATTATGAAAGGAATATCATATTGTAGAGTGATGTAAACATACCCAGCCCTATTAACTTGTACATATTCATAAATAACCTAAGTTGGTGAAACATTTTGCAAAAATCCTAGCTATTAAAATATAAATCACCAAGTCAAATTTTTTAAATTAAAAAAAGTTTTCTTTAGAAAATATGTATAGCAATCCTCCTCCTATATGTTTTTTATTGCCAGCATTTATGGGAGTTTTAAGTTATGAATTTTGTTGTAAACAATTTTTGGCGGGAATGTATCTGAATTTATGTTTTATATTTTTATAAGCAACTTCATAAAATTAATAATTGATTGTACATAATTAAGGATTAGATAATTTAAGTTTTAAATAATTTAAATTTGTGGGTTTTGTATTTATATTTTTACATACACAACGATGTCTTTATGTTGCATCTTGCAGGAGCAAAGACCCTTACGAAAATGCTGGCATCCGCAGATTGCCGGCTTTTCTGCACGATTTTCTGTTATGATAATGAGGCCGGGCCACTCACGAGCTTACTAATTTTATGGCGCCCCTCAGCTTCCTTTGGAATCACATAAACATAATGTGTTGCCTACGAGACTTTTTTTTTTAGCTGCCCGCCCTGACGCCTCGTTAAATAGCTTACCTAAACGAATTTTTTGTATCGCTGTTTTGCATATTCAAGTGGTTGTATCCAGGGCGGCCACTTGATGTGGCTTTGAGGAAATGCATAAAGCTATCCTTCAAGGAAAAATATAGCTATATTTCTTAAAAACTTTAAGGATCTTTAGAAAAAGATTCTTCAAAGAATATCTGAACTACGACCTTCTATTCCTATACCAAAGCATCGCCTTTACTCCCATAAAATATCATCAAATTATAAGGTTTCCTCCCACTTACCATCCCTCCCATGCCCTGACAGCTTTGGTAACAGCTGCTGGCAAACGGCAAGAAAAACAGAAAATGCTCATAATAAATATAAAATGGCAAAAACGTGTCGATTTCCCTTAACAACTTGAAAATGATTTGTTTCACAGTCTGCGGAGCATATTAACTTCGATTTTCAATTCACAGCCGATTTTTCCACATATGATAACAGTCGATTTGAAGAGCTGCGATGCGACCTTCTCACCCAACTACTTGGCCAATTTTTTGCCAGTTAGGCAAACGCAAAATTCCATTTAGGCCGCAAAAGTTGCCAGCATGGAAATTCGAAAGTGGAGAATGAGACTCCGAGTTACAGACCCTGTTTGTTTGTTTGTTTGTCGGGCCAACCGGCTTGTCTCAATGACGTTGGTCCTTAGCCATAACCTGCGGCAGTGGCAGCCTCATCTTGCTAACCAAACAGGCCGCCTGGACTCCATCGGCTAAGACAAAGGATCCATCGAGCAGGAGCAGCAGATGCTCGACATCAGCATCGAAAAAAATCTAATTGACGCCCTGTTAAAACCTGCATCTTGACCATTTCCGTTCGTCTGCGGATGTGCATGTCTACCCAATTTTCCGGCAAATGAGTCGCCCTCATCGTCCTCAAGAACAACAAAAATTGATTGGAATCCGCAACAAGCGGATACAAATTTTTTCCCCACCTGGCTTTCCCAACTTTCCACTACTGTTTTTCTCAGCCCTTTTTTATAGCGGTCTATTTTTTCCCTGTAGACACGTCAACACTTGTCTTTTGTGGCTTGTGCTGCTGTTTCGCTTTGTTATTTTGGCCTTGTTGAAGTATCCTTTCTCATGTTTGGCAGTCATTTTGCTGCTCATAAACATCGAACTCTTAATTGAAGTTTTATTTGGGATTATTGTTCCGATATTTCCTGAATTTTCAGAAACAAGTTTATACACCTTTCGCTGATACTTTAAAAGAAATATACAACACGGATATTTCAAGAATTTCCATTACTGGCAGTGCCAAAAAATACCTTCGTAAGCCCCTGTTAATTGCTATTTTCAAACAACACGAAAAAAAAAAAATCCTGACCAAAGGAATTAAACCAATTAATATGCTTCGCCGTCACATGTTTTTAACTTTTACCGCTTCTATAAAAATGTTTGAAAAAAAAGGTAAAAATTAATTATAAACAAATCTTTTCACGTCACCAACGGAATTTTCGACACTTTGGCGCATTTTTCAGCAGCCCAATTTCACAGCAATTTCTACGGGCTCGGCTTTTTTCGCCGCCTTTTTCGCTTTTCCCAACAACCACCTTCCCTTCGGAGCAATTGTTTAGGGTCACTCAAAAGCACATTTCACTTATTATTAGCTCATTTATTACCCACCAAAGGCGCCTGACCCTGGCACCACCTGGAAAAACTTTGTGAAAAATGCTGGTCAATACAAAGGGAAGGAAAAAAATGAAAAAATCCCCTCGGAATTTTCCCCATCCTGAGGTTTTCGTTTCCTCTCTTTGGGCACCTTAAAAATTAACACATAAATTTTCAAGTGGGTGGCCAGTGGCCTGCGGTATTTTCTTTTGGCAGGGCGTAGCATTCGGGGATACAAATGTTTATAAATAAAAAAGCCATATCTTTAAAATCACAACCTAAAAATTTGTTATGCTATTAAATGCTATTTTCAACCCATTTTGATTGCAATATATACGAGTACGTCTTTTTCCTAAAATGTCAAATAGTTTTCCTAAAATATTAAGTGGTTCTAGTCTAAAGAAGTAGTTATCTGCTCCCATGATAAACTGCAGAGATTATGCGTTAACCATTAAGTCATTAATAGGTTAAATAAATAAAAAAATGTAACTATAAAACCCCCTTTTATTCCTGCGCCTCTGATTGTGCGACTGTCATTGAAATTTCCGTGTGAGTGCGTTCAGTGTTCAGTATCCCTCTTCCACGCCACCAAAGTCACCGAACTGGGCAATTGACGCTGAAACTACGTGACGTACAAAAGTAAATTGTATCTGCGGGATTGCCATTGACAGTGACTTCTTTTTTTATTGTGTGCAAATTGGCCACCAGGTTTTAAAATGGGGTTGGCTCCCCACAATGCATCACTTTTAATTATAGACCACTAAATTAAAATCTGCGGATCTCAGGAGGGTGGGTGTATTTATAATGTCTGCCTTCATTATCAACTCAGATGCAGGCTTGAGCATAAAAATCAACTTTCCCACTCCGGTGTCTTCACACAACAAAAGAAATCCCAAGACAACGAAGTAAGAATTAAAGAAAAGGACCTCAGGATTGCGGAAATAAATAAACGTCGCAAGTTTCTTGAAATCTCCGACTTCGAACTGGCAGAAAGGGCAGATTTTGAATAACAAAATTAACAGCAGTCCCAACTTTTACCCTCTATTCCCTGTTTAGTTATGCATTTCTTTTTCATTTCCTTTTTTTTATTTTAATTTTTTATTTATGTTTTCTCTCACACCTACAGGCGGCAGTGGCAGTACAACCAGCAGCAACCCTGGCAGCAAAACTGGCAGTACAGGCAAGTTTTTCTTTATTTTTCTTAACTTTTCTTTATTTTTTTTGTGTTATCCCTTTGCGCCATTTGTTTATTTCTCCCCGAATTTGTTTGCCTTGCGTGAGTTCCTTGGCTTAACGCACGCTTGCACCTTTCCCGGGCGCACCAAAAGTCGGTCTATAAGGACGATCCCCCGAGACAGCCGCATTATTAACACTTGACTAAATATGCATTTCTTGGGTGGACGCCGTTGACGGCGCCAAAAGCGTTAACAAGGTTGCCCGTAGGCTGAAGGGGGTGGGATTTACCGATGAAAACTCTGAAAAATGTGTGAATCCTGCTTCAAGCGGACAGATAGCGCATAGAAGTTGAAAATAAATGCTAAATCTTATTTTGAAACTTCTATATTGCGGCAATACCACAAAGAACCAAGTTATTCGTGAGTTTAGCTCTCTAAGAAATGTAAAAAAGCTTAGCATACTTATTTGGATACCAGATCAAAAAGCTCAAAACTAAAACCAAATTCGACCTGAGTTCATTAATCAAATATTACTCTATTGCAAAAATCTATCAAACAGAAAAAAACCCTATCGTGTACTTGGAACCAATAACGTATTTACAAGCATGCAAACAACAATAGGATACATGCCGCATGCAGTGGCAAGGTTAATCCACAAAGACCCCTCGCATACGCGCATTTGGTGTTTGACGAACGCATCCCATCGTGTAACGCTAAATCGTTACCCACCACCCGCCCGACCGGCGCGAGGGGCGACTGCCGCGTGTCGTGCGGCTCGTAGAACGCGGTTGGCAAAGGTCCGGACCCTGGCCTCCAATTTTACTGAAATTCGCGAGCGCGGTTAACAAGTTCGGACACCCATCTAGCATACACCCGGATAATTTTGTGGGAATCGAGAAGTGGTAGCGGAACACAAGCCCCGGATCAAGCGGAACATGCCAATATTTAGCTCTTGGAGCGGGATATATCAAAAAAGTATTAAAATCGAACGATTTGAATAGGTTGTCTTTCTTTGATCCCTAAGGTTCGGATTCGGAGTCTTACAGTGAATGTTATTTAATTGTAATTGTAGCATATCTTACGAACTAAATTGCCTATTGAGATGCATTGTCCCTAGTTTGTGATGGTTTAGGTAAACTTTTCTAAGATCTGATAGATATGGCTAGTACATTGACTATCGGCATACATAGTGGCCCTACATATTGCTTGGTTACATATTGCTTAGAATGTTATAAATATGGGTGGTTATTACATTATTTATCTATGATTTGATATATTGGCCTTTGGGGGCACGATTTTGCTGTTCTGTACCACATTAAGAGATCATTTTTGTATCCTTGACGTCGAGGTCCTGCAACCCGCAGTTTTTTCGGCGTACTCATGGTGCTGTACTTACAGTAGGTTCGACTTGGCGAACTGACTGATGGAATGTTGATATAGCTTCGAAAAAATGGCCTCAAAAGCCGTGGTGATGGGTTTGTTGACTTATGGGCCTTGAGGCTTTCCTGTATAAATTGTGGTAGGGTTGGTGGCTGGAAAATAAAAACAATATCGGTATCTGTTGGTTGTATTTCATACTTAAAACTTTTCAATTTCTTTGTTTATTTATTAATTTCTTTGTTATTTATTGTTTATTTAGTCACTACTTTGTGATAGTTCAAGTTAACTTTTCTTGGATGTTGTCTTGTATATCTTTCCTCTCACCGATAAGTATGCTCTATAGCAGAGAGTCTTTATAGAGTCTATACACACTGAGCTATGAATTTTATATTTTTTTAGTTTTAAAACCTTCACTAAGATCGTCATATCAGATCACTCTTATCACTCACCTTGGTTAGCCCGTGGCTCACACTCGCGTCCGAAATAATGGGCGTGAACAATTGCCGTCGCTGTTGGATTCTCAATGAATTTCCGACTTGGGGAGACGGAAAGTATTTGGAGCTAGACTGGTACTTTTTTTATGTGCTTTTTGGCAACCGCCTTCTTGGAGATGGAGTTAAAACTCGAAGTCCGGACTCTGGTAGTTGAGACCCAACTGAGCCCGTGCACATGGCCTAACTGACTTTTATAGGAAGGCCTGCAAATAGCATGCGCCGGATTTCATTCATACATATCCCATTCGTATGTAAAGGACACGCTTCCCCTTCTCCCAAAACGTTGTAGATGTCTTGCTTATTGTATTGTTGTATATGCAGTTTACCAAACAAAAATGCCAACACGCTCACACCAGCGCGGGCGCCGAGAAATATGCAACAGCCAACCAGAGAGGCAACTCGCCTGCAACACCGAAAAGCGGGGGAGAGCAAGTGGGATGGCACCGAGTGCCAGAAAGAGACAGTGGCCACCATTAATTGCACGTGCTGATGTTGCTGTTGCAGCTGCAATTGTTGTTGTTATTATCAATGCTGCTGCTGCTGCTGTTGTTGTTGTTCTTGCTGCTGCTTTTGCTGCTAGGTTTTTATGTTGTTTTGCTTGTATTTTATTTTATTACCCCAAGCTCTCACTCTCGCCTGCTCGAAGGATTCGCTCCATCTCTCTCTCGGCATCGGCTGTGGAACTTCGTGAGTTGCAAAGCTCTCGGCTCTCGAAGGATTTTCTGCTCCGCGGCCTGTTTACCGTTAGTCGCACTCGGTCTTTCCAGCTCGCTCGTTCGTCCTTCGCTCTGCCGTCGCTTTTCGGAGGGGAAGGACGGGCAAGGGGGATGGGGTCACCCCCCACCCCCACACCCCCTCTGATCCTGCAGCGTATTTAGTTTGCTGTTGTTGTTGCCGTATTTTGCATTGTTTTGTGCTGTGTTTTGTTTTGCTGCAGCTCTCGGGCCGTGACTTCGTGCTATGTACGTATCCTGGCCCCAAGCTCGTTCGCCGCTGCAAGCAGCGTATCCTGGTGTGCTTGAGTGGTGCCGGCATAGAGATGTTGTGTTGTTGCTGGTTATGTACTGCTATTGCTATTGCTGATGTTGCAGCTATATTACTATTGCCGGTTTCCCACGCCCAACCACCCCCCACCGCCTTCCGCCACCCCCCCTCCAAAGAAATAACGAAGCGAGCGCCGTCGGTTAACTGCACTTCCCCAGCACGAGTCCTTGGCAGTGTTATGTGGTGTTGTGTGGTGTGTGTTGTGCTGTTGTTGTCGTAACGGTCATCGGCATCAGCATCGGCATTTAATGCTAAATCGGCAGCAGCTACAGCCATCGTTATAAATATATATAACTAACTCCAATTCTCGAAACAACCCTTACAATTAACATAATACCTAAAAATACTCTCAAAAAATTTAGAAAAATTTAAAAATTATCGGCCTCAAACTATAAGTTCTGAAATACTCGAAAAGTTAATAGTTTATTAAAACTAATCCGCTTCAAACTAAAAGTCTCAAAGAAAAAAATTTCCTATAAAATGTACTATTAAAATACTCTCGAAAATTTAAAAATCTATTAAAAAGAAACGGCTTTAACCCAGAAGTTATGCCTACAATGCACTATGAATTTATGAAAAATAGTCGGCATTTAAAAAGACGTTATAAAACAAAATTTATTTACCCAATACACTAAAATTTATTGGCAAAATTGTTTAAAATAATAGATATCGCACGGAAGTTCTCCAAAGCAAAATAATTACAACATTTTCAGATATAAACACAAAAATCCGCTTATAAACTTCGAGATGTTTAAAAAAATAATTTATATGCAACGATATCGTGTTATTTAACACGTATTTTTAAAAGGTACGAACTTAAAAATTATGAATTTACCAAAATATCACTATATTTGACTTGATTTTATTTACAAGCCAATATACATTTTGAAATTAAAAACATTAAGCATAAATGGAACAAATCTCAAGTGATATCAGTAAGCAATAATCAAAGCAATATAAATCACAAAGTACGGGTATCAACGCGCCACATATCGCACACGCCAATTTCCGTTTCCGGTCTGTCAGCCGACTAAATTGACAGGAAAAAAGTCATAGCATAACCACAGGCTGTTTCCATTCACACAAGCCCTCAAACCCGAACAGGTCCACGCACACAAGGGCCATTCATAAACGATTAAGTGACACTTCCAGTGGGGTGAAATTCATAGCAGTGGGCCATTTAACGCCAATGAAATTACTGTGATTGAGTCAACTTTTGTCGTCATAAAGAGAATTGAGTTAATTGCCAAAATGCAACCATTAATTACCAAATGTGGTTTAATTAAGAGATGATTTGTAAGAATGAGACGAATAAATAAAAATCCTGAAAGTTTATAACCAGGTGAGCAAAAGAAATCTCTTCGCAAACATTTGGATTGTTCAATACTNCCAAAATACAACCATTTATTACCAAATGTGGTTTAATTAAGAGTTGATTTGTAATAATGAGACGAATAAATAAAAATCCTGAAAGTTTATAAGCAGGTGAGCAAAAGAAATCTCTTCGCAATACTTGTTCAATACTATCAATATTCTTCAATAAACTGCCAAATTTTCCATAAATCTGCACCCTACCAGATGTACAGCTTCCCACTCCCAATCATTATTTCCAATCAACTGACAAATAATTCCCCCATTGAATTTATTCACTTCTGCTGTCACAGCTTCTTCACAGCTCCGGTCTAATTAACGTAAACAATTTTGGAAACTCGGAAATAATCATCAAAATAGCTTTTGCAAAGCGGATTAGGCGAGACGCTTCGCTGTCGCATCTGGCAATTGAAAAGTTTCCAATTTGTGTTTTTTTTTTCATACTTTTAATTAAATCCAGAGTACTGGCATAAACTTTTATTATTGTTGCCCATCGTCGGCATTGCCATCCCCCGATTTTTAAAATCTCTCAATGTGACAAAAATGAAAAATGTTTCATTATCGAGCACGTTGGCAAAATGATGGCAAGGCCAAGGGTCCCACTTCATTGCCGTTTTCCTTGGCTGCTGGAGTGTCAAATCATAAATATGCATCTAACGTTTATCTAACGTCTTTATAGCCCAATCCCACAGGCACTGTCTCAGAATTTGCCAAGCAGCTAAGGAGCTCCCGGGCCCTCAGCTAGAAGTAGACTTAAAAGTAATTTTACGTCTGACTAAACATTAATGTGCTCAATATTTTATTGTTTGTTTGTTTTGCTTACTTTTGCCGTTTCATGGGGTCTATTTCTTTGCCAAAAGTCCCTGAGACGGAGTTGATTATGCGGGAAGCTTCAAAAACTTTTCGGGAAACGCAAGCCATTTTCAAATGGTTTTGTTTTCAACAATAAATGACTGGGATCAGGAACCAATACCAAATTCTAATGCTTCAAGATATTTAAAACTTCTGATAATATACACATTCAGCATAAAAGTTATGTATATTCTTATCAAGTTGTATTAAATTTTATCGGGCCATTAATCCCTTCGAAAGCTTGACCACAACTTTTCGTAGGCCAAAAGTTAATTTGGCTTGTCTTGCACTTTGGCCACACACCTTTTTTGGGCAGTTTGCCCGCTTTCAATGCATGTGGGGATGTAGCTCAGATGGTAGAGCGCTCGCTTAGCATGTGAGAGGTACGGGGATCGATACCCCGCATCTCCAATTGGATTATTTCCTTTTTTTTTTCAGGGAGAAAATACGCAGACGTCGGCTGTTTTGTCTTTTGCATTGCGGGCTTATGTTGAGGAAGAAGTTGCCACTAATGAATATTCAAAGGTTGCTTTGTAGCTGCCAAGCGAGCATTATCCAAAGCCCATACCCATACCCATTGCAACCCCCAAACACCCAAACACCGCCCCCATGTCGACAATCAAGACGCGTAATTTGATTTGCGCCCTCATCACAATTTTGCACTCTAAATAAAACTGGACACTTAGCTTTGGCATCATTATTTGACGAACAATAAGCAAAATCATATGAGAAACTTGCATTTTTTGTTGAGACTGGAATTAGAGTGATGCAAAGTCGTAAACATTTTCCAAGTGTAGTCCCAGTGCGGAAGGTTCTCCATAACACATTGTCGCACATAAATCAGCACAATATGCCAATGTTTGTTTACTTGCCTGCATCGCCGATAACTTTGCCAGCAATTAACCAGACAGCCGCAGCAGTCAGAAGAGTCAGCACTCCCGGAATTTGGATTTGAAACTGAATCCGCACAGGCAGTCGCATCGAGGGGCGGAAAACACAGTCCCAGGGCGCCCCAGGCAGCCAAGGTAGCCGGGGATTGGTGTCGTAAATGATACATGATGTGCTATTTATGAGGAAACGGCTTTTGTTTTAATTTTTTTCAAGCTCGGCTTTGTGTTCCCGGTTTTTGCCCGGACAAAGTTTTCCGCCTCTTTGACAACTGTCTAAGCCAGTTAAGCCATTGGTGTTCTCATGTCGTTGGGAATATTTATGTATTTATTTGCAGATTTTTAATTGTTTTAAGTGCTTTGCCAGACTATCACAGATTCTAGTTTTGCCGGGCAAAAAAAAAAATAAAATAAATCCTTTGGAGATGCGGGGTATCGATCCCCGTACCTCTCACATGCTAAGCGAGCGCTCTACCATCTGAGCTACATCCCCGTGTTATATTTTCTGCAATAGCGGTAAAATAAGCGCCTCGATTCGGACAATTACCTGTAGTTGATATCAATTGGTATGCAAGTCATTTATGACCCGGTTACAGTTTCATAGGCCAGGTCCGAACTGGTTTGCAGCTTAGCTTGGCTCGGGTGTGGCAGTTAAAAGACATGACCACACTTCAATTAAAAACAGTGGCGCAGGCCAGAGGGAGTTGGCTATTTGGCGAATAATACACTTTTACTTTGGTATTCAGTCATTTCTAAACTCGCAATACATTCAAGGTTTCCTATATCAGTTTTTCCTTAGCTTCTAAGACTTGCAATAATGATCATCTTTATTTTCACCAACAATCTTAACCTTTTTAAAAACACCAACCCCAAAATATTCATAACAAAACCAAATCGGAAGGGACTTGTTTATTATGAGTTTGGGACTTGCGAAAAAATACAAATCAGACTGCTGTTGTAACGTTTGAGTCAAATTAATATGCATAACGCGTAGCGGAAAGAAAAAATAAACTTTGGAAAATGTATGCAGTGACGAGTGAAAAAGGATGCCGATGCCACTCAGGTCTGTCCTGTGTCGCCTTAGCCCCAACGGTGCCTTATCGGGAACCGGAAACGGACCCCAAGATAGAGCGGAAAAGTCCACAAAGTCACGATGGCGTATGTGACAAGTCCCTTCTAATGAGCAGGAAGAATCCACGTATACAAGTGAGCACCTACTGCTCAAATCAAGCTTTTTGGCCCCCAACTAATAAACTTCTCCCAGGCAAAGTCAATTAAAAAAAGGAGCAAAATTGTACGTGACACTCCGAGAAAGACAGTCGAAAAAAAACAGAAATATATGAAACTGGAATGAGCCGCTCCACAAACTCAAATACTTTGTGTGAGGGAAGCAACTAAAAAGACACAGACTGTCTTGAAATTAAAATTACAAGACGCTTGAATAACTTTGCCTGTGTTCCCTGGCCCTTGCTGCTAAACTGCTGCTTTCGTTCCGCTGGCAGGTAAATGCTGACAAAGTTTTGGAGGTAGCATTTCTTTTACGATTCGCCAGAGAGTGGAACCAGCCAGCGGCAAGTGCCACTTGCTACGTTTTTGTCATTAATTTTGTATATCATTGAGTTTTNCCTCCAACTAATAAACTTCTCCCAGGCAAAGTCAATTAAAAAAAGGAGCAAAATTGTACGTGACACTCTGAGAAAGACAGTCGAAAAAAACAGAAATAAATGAAACTGGAATGAGCCGCTCCACAAACTCAAATACTTTGTGTGAGGGAAGCAACTAAAAAAGACACAGACTGTCTTGAAATTAAAATTACAAGACGCTTGAATAACTTTGCCTGTGTTCCCTGCCCCTTGCTGCTAAACTGCTGCTTTCGTTCCGCTGGCAGGTAAATGCTGACAAAGTTTTGGAGGTAGCATTTCTTTTACGATTCGCCAGAGAGTGGAACCAGCCAGCGGCAAGTGCCACTTGCTACGTTTTTGTCATTAATTTTGTATATCATTGAGTTTTACGAGCCTCATAAATATGAAAACGTTTAACTCTTGCCAGTCGAAAGCAAAACTTGGCTTTGGGGGAATCCCGCCCCAGCCCCAGCCCCGATTTATATGAGACAAACTAATTGTCTTGTGCTTGTAATGTGTTTTTAAGCGCAGCCACGCTTCCCACATGTTTTCACAATGTTTCCCCGATAAACAACAACAGGGAATCAGGATTGTGTGGGGCGGGAGTTTTAACAATTAGTGGGGTGACTCGAAGGGTTCGCCTCCTTTCTCGTGTGCAACAGCTTGAGGTAATTTTCAACTTTCTACTCTTTGCTTTGGCGTTGACAAGAAGCGTGCTGTTTTGTTTGGTTTTAATTAAAGCCCAAAACATATCAAGTTAAATGTGAAGGGCGCTCTTTGAAGGGGAATCCCCTTCAGCTGTGAGGTAGCGGTTTTCTTATGTCCCTTGATTGCATTAATCTAGATATAACAATTTCAAACTTATGTTTTAGTCTCAAGGCTTTCCAGTTTGATTAATAAAAGAATCCATTGAATTAGATCAACAATATGATTTATGGTTTNCGTTGACAAGAAGCGTGCTGTTTTGTTTGGTTTTAATTAAAGCCCAAAACATATCAAGTTAAATGTGAAGGGCGCTCTCTGAAGGGGAATCCCCTTCAGCCGTGAGGTTTTCTTATGTCCCTTGAAGTTAAACGTATGATTGCATTAATCTAAATATAACAATTTTAAAGCCTCAGCCAACTTATGTTTTAGTTTCCAGGCTTTCCAGTTTGATTAATAAAAGAATCCATTGAATTAGATCAACAATATGAATCATGGTTTGACCTAAATGCCTTGTTTAATTGCCATTCAAATTGTAAGGAAAGCTGGCAAATTCGCAACTTTCTTTCCTACTTTTAAATTTTTAATTAGTTCCTGTTACAAATGACATTACCAAAAAGGCAAATGCAGAGATTTGTGGCTGTATATTTTAGCATTTCTTAACGAGATTCTTCTAGGGAATGAAAAAAACAAAAGACCAAAGGAATTTGCACCTTTGCATACACAAATAGCGAGGGGAAAATGTTTGGAAAACCAAACGACGGGAACTGCGGATGGGGTCAGAGGTTGTGGTTATAAATTTTAAATCCGCTAAATTAATGCAGCAGCTTTCTTTCGTTTCTGTGCGCATTCTTACGTGCCAGAAAGTTGAGAAAGAACTGGAAACACGTTTCTTGATTACATTAATTATTCCTTTATTGTTGTGAAACTTTTCACCTTTTTGGTGGCTTTGTGTAGTTGTGTTTCCATTTCTAATTAATAATTTTCTTATTTCTTTTTTCAGTGGCCGTCAAAGAGTAAGTAAACTACGAAAAAAATACCATATTTTATTTTACCATTTTAATATTTTAGTGGAATAATAATAATAACAATAATTATTATGATTGGAACCCACAATACCAACGAAACTATCAATCAAATTACGGAAATCGTGACCAATATAATAGCAATGTAAATCAAAATAGGCAAGAGAGAGATCAGTCGAGAAGGTCCGACTATAACTATAATTACAACGATCGGGATCGACGCGATCGACAAGAGGAAAATAATCAATATTCCAGATACTCCAGAAGAGATGAAAGGAGCCCGTCGGGATATAGAGATTTTCGAAATAGGGACCAATCCCGTAGGAATTACCGCGGACGCAGTTCAGAAAGTACTGGTAATGATCATAGGAGACATGAGGGTAGGGCCAACCAACAAAACAGAAATCCCAGTCAATCGGGGGATTTAAATGTAACTGCAGCGAACGGTGAAAACAGAGATGAAGCTTGCAACACTAAGGACAGCTCTGCAGATATTTCCCAGTCTAAGGTATTAAAGAAAAGTTCAGCCAAAACAGAACGAAGAAAATCAAACACACACAGCACAGGTGCCCAGACGGACCAAACTAGAGAGCAAAATTTAATCACTGCAGCTCCTGAGTTAAACAAAACCTTAGAAGAAAACAAGTCAACCAGGACATCTGCGGATACAGAAAACAAGTTACCCGATGGTAAATCTTGTTCCATCCAAGAGCAGCAGACCAGTGAACATAGTTTAACACCAGCAGCTGGTCCATCACAAGTACGTATTCAAGTCCGCCCACTGACCCAGCTTTTGAAGCAGGAAATTTTGGCGGTGACTCAGGAACAAGGCCTAAGTCTAAGGCCTGTCGATGACAATACACCTGCCGCAACTGCCGACAGTCGCGTTTGCAACCCCAGTAGACCCCTCGCAAAAAATCGGCGGCGAACTGTGAGTAGCTGCAACCAAAGTTCAAGTTTTTCTGCAGAATATGAGACCTCCATCAACAATCGTATAGCACAGTTAGACAAGCAAAGCATCAAGGATATAATTAATCAGGGCGACACAATCTTTGATGAGCACTTGCAATTCCAGGCCCGAAAACGTTTAAGAGATGAGATCCGCCGCCAACTAAAAACTATTGAGTTGGTGCAACCAAACAATAGAACAGAGAACGAGCTGGTCGAGGATGCACTCGTAGATGCCATAAAACTGCCGACACATCTTTTGCAGGAGATCGAAAAATGCTTTGGCATTGACATATCAGGTCAGACAACCGAAGGAGTGAATGTTGCGGGCGAATCCCGCAAAGATCCAAGTAGCAATGCAGATAGTAACGTAGAAGATAGATCGAATGTTAATGAAATACTCTTGGGGGCTAAAACTGATAGCTCTAAGGGAGCTGCAACTGAGGGCTCTAAGCAACAGGGAGATTGCAATATAAGAACCACAAACATAAAGACTGAGGCATTAAATGATACAACCGTTGGAACAAGCGTTGGAACTTGCAAGGGGAAAACTAACAATAATAACCAAGCTGTGCCACCCACTGGTGCTAATGTTGTTACGCCCGCGAAAGCCACATTAGAGGCTAGCGGTTTACCTAAAAAAGTCACGGCCCAGAAATCAAATCAGTCTACTAAGGCAACAGTTGCAAAAAAGACCCTCCAAAGTAATTCGGTATCCGACACTCCGACAGCAGTTAGTAACGAAGATACTTCTGACGAAGATACAGCCCAAAGAATAATAGGGTGTATAAAGGCAGGAGTTACAAGAAAGATCAACCAACAAAGTCTGACATACAATAAACCTGCGGGAATGAAAAGGAAACAAGTGTCCAGTAAAGAAGCGACATTGCTGGCTAACGAAGTTGCTGAAAAAGCTACTGGTCCGAAAACAAAAAAGCCCACTAAGGCCGCAGTTGCAAGAAGGGTCTGCAAAATGGATGCAGTACCCGCAGGCATTTCTGCGGATTTGGGTGCAACGTCCAAAGCAGCCAATGAAGCCAACAGCGCAGCAGAAAAACGCAGAGCGCCCTTGTTGCCAACTCCACCTTGTGGAATAGTTTCATCGAGCATTAACAAGCCAATCATTGAATCTTCATCTAAAGCCCAAGCATCAGATAATTCAGGGTCTCAAATTAAAGAAGCTTCTGCTACGATTGAACACAACTCAAGCTATTCCAATACCATTACACAATCACAATCAAAAGAATTGGTTGACATTGAAATGGCCAATTTAGAAACCGGTAAAAGCGCTGAACAAATTAAGCAAAGTCCCAAGGAAAGGCGATCGGACAGAGAATCTAGTAGCTCGCCAATAATAGGAATTCCCCTAGTAAATGATGTTATTGAGCTCAGCTCCTGCGATGAATTGGAGGACGGTGGAATGAACAATTGGGATGACAGTAGCTATTCTGATTCCAGCAACGATTCTTCACAGCGGCGCTTTAAATTGAAGCTGCGAAACGATGCTGAAAACATCGTCGACAGCTTTGAGAAGCTAATCTTGCCAAATCTTCGCAGTACCCTCACCGAACGCTATAACCAACAACATTCTGGCAGTTTAAAAAGCCGACTTCATTTCATCTCTTGCGTTGTCACCAGCGCCGAGCACAATAGCCGTACATTCAGCAAGATCGAGGTGGCCAAGATCCAAAGGAACCTTAAGACGGCGGACAATCGATTGGGTGTTGAGTTTTTACTTGGCGAAATCGTGAGCGTGGTGAATTTCTACAAGCAAAAACGTCGAGAGCAGGAGGAGAACCGACAAGGGCACATCACGATTTCGCCAGCAGTTAGGGAAACCCAAAAAGGGTCTAATTCTTCACCACGTCATGCCAGTCCACATAAAATTCCTGCTCCTACTACCAGTCAAAGTTCAGAGTCCCTAACTGCTCAACAAAACTTAACAGCACCTTCTGGTTTCCCAGTCATTCGGCCTCCACCTATAGTTGGAATTCCAAATCATACCACTCGTTTGTCTGCCGATGAAAATCCTGCCTCCGTATCTGTGCCGCCAAAGCCATCAGCATCACTTGGTTTTCAAGACGTCCCACCCTCTCCTATGGATGTTGTACCCGATCATACCAGTTCGTTGGCACAAGATCTAAGTCCTGACTCTGTATCTGTGCAGCAAAACCCATCAGCATCTCTTGGTTTCCAAAATGTCCTGCCTTCTGCAGTGGGAGTAATGCCAGGTCAGACCAATGTGGATTCAGTGCCAGATCACACCAATCTATTGGTCCTACATGGAAGTGCTGCTTCACCCGTCCGTCAAAGTTCTTTATGCATGGAACAAACCCCATTAGCGTTAGGCAGTTGCCAAAACTCCCAGCCGTTTCATGTGGGTTTGCCGTTTTTGGCCCTTGATTCCAGCTTTCCTCGCCCATCATCCAGTGGCTTTCCTCCGCAGGGAGCTATCACAGAATCAAGAGACTCAGTGGACCAAATGAAAGATATTGATCGCCGCTTGGTGGAGAACCAAAACCGTCGCAGTTTTCTTGAGGAAATGATCTTGAAGTTGCAAAAGGAGAAGTCTGACTTGGAAATGCAGAGTCTGGAACTGCAAAATCAAAAGTTTTTTCTACTTAACAATATGATTGGCAAAGGTAATAAGCCGACGGGTTCAACAGAAACACTGCCCAAGCCTCCAGCAACTCGAAAAAGCCGTGCGAAATCTGCCGCCAAGAGTTCGGTTGCAAAAAGAACCAGAAGCACTATTAAGAAAAAACCCCCAAGACCAGCGATCAAGCGCAAGACAGTCGCTAAAAAACGCATTTCCCAAAAACCAACAAAGCCGAAGGAGGTAAAAGCGAAAGTACAAGAGGAAGCCAACAAGCAAGAAACAACACAAACATTTCAAGATATTTCAAACACGAACAATAAGCCACCGGAAGATACGGCAGCCTCTGTGGGCTCTGCGAATCTCAATCCTTCTCAGGATAACAAGCCAAAAGACGTTCCGGCCGATCAGGTAGTTATTCCACCGCTACCGACACAACAAGAACCAACAACACCACCACCACCACCACCACCTCCACCTACACCTCCACCTCCACCGGAACCCGTAAGCTCTCTGTCTGCCAAAATGTATCTCAATATACTCCAACCCCCAGCGCCACCACCGGACAACTATCCCGAAACAAGTTTCAATGTAATAGGGTTTAACCCAAAAGACATACGATCGGGAAAATTAGGCAATGTCAGCAGTCCCATCACCCATATAAGCCTATACGAGAAGTATGCCTTAGCGGCAACTGAAGAAGGCGATATCTACAAATACAATCTTCTCACACACCAACAAGAGCTTACAATCTTCAAACACAGTGAGGGCATTCCAATGATGTGCTGCTCCGAGAAGCATTCATTTCTCTACACAATATCCTTGGATGGTTTTCTAAAAATATCTCCCTTCGCGGTAGGTAATATAAATCTATCCTAGGTTAATTTAAAGTATCTTTAAATATTTATAGAACCTGCAAAGTTCCACGCATACCGTGTACTTCCAAGAGCCCCTGCAATCAATGGACATCGCCTGGGGAATCGCCTTTGTTGGCAGCCGATGGGGTCATATCTTTACCTATGACTTGAAGGTAAGTTTATTTATTATAAATTAATAAAACTAGTTTAAATTAAATTCGTCGAGGAATTCCTCCTGCCAAATGCTAACAAAATATATGAGCCAGACAAATATTTTATTAGAACTTCCCCGTACCTAACATATGTGGATATCAATCAAGGGTCTCTCGTACATTTCGCCACTTAATTTGACTCATTAAATATTTATCTGTCGAGCAAACACTTGAACAATTTCAATTAAAATATTGAGCTGCGACTGCCAAAGGACAGCCGCAAACTGGGAGAGGAGTTCACACCTTGGCTGGGCACCAACAACAACACCAAAAGTTATCGAATTGGCAATGAGCAGAGCCAAAAAGGAGCGTCTAGACAATGGAAATCAAATCGAATTTATTCTTCCTTTATTTTTTTCGACTCTCGCGAATTTAACAAATTGGATAGTACGAATGGCCAATACGTGGAAAGGGGGCTTGGTGCTGGGCTGATACTTCATTAGAATATTTCACGTGGAGGGCAAAAGAGAGCTATAAGTCTTAATTCTGGCAGAAATTCGATTTATGGCTGCGACGTGCAGATAACTCATACTCCGAATTTATGCTGCGTTTACTTCCGCGGGACGCAACTGTACGCGATTGGGGAAGGCTTCTTTACTTGTATTTTCGGCCCTAGAGAGTAAGATTCGTTCAAAGGAAAGGTTTTGGACTTCATAAAGATATATTCGAGTATTATTATTCAGTTTAAATAGGCATGCATATATATTCTGTCCGTTTGTCCGTATGGAATTATAGATTTCGGAGACAACCATAAAATAGACTTGTGTAAAGCCAGTTCAGATTAAGAAACTTTACATTTTTCAACTTAAATCTATAAATTCAATCATCAAAATGAATAAGGATCGGATTAAATATTAAAATGTGAGTTGGGACCCCTGTGCGTATACGTAATGGAAACCAATTGGCAAACCAAGTATTTATGGTCGATTCAGCAAAATAAACTTAAAACTAAATAACTTAAACTAAGTAATCTAGGAACATCTCCCAAAATATGACTATTTAAGGTGGTAGAAAAAGATAACTACATTTTTTAACCCAGCCATGCGAGAGAGTGCAACAGAACATGCAATTGTATTGCCGATGGAGGCAACTGTACCCCAAAACTATTTTGTATGTAGGGGAAACTGTACATCGTATCCTTGGTAGGTGCAGTCTGGAGCTTTGGTTAGTTTGGTAAATATGCGAAGATGCCACGCCCCACACACATAGAGCCCGTAGACTTTTAATGGTGCACATAGAGGGCGTTGCTGGTGTTGCAGTTTCCCTGCTGCTATTGCTTGATATTTTGCTTTGGCTGGTGTTTTGTGTTTTATTTTGCCCTGTTTGCTGCACGTTGTTTGGTCGACTGCGACAGCGGCAGCGGAGTATATAGCCCTCGTATATAAAGCCTGGTCTGGGGGTTAGTTGCAACAAACAACAGCAATAGCAAAAGTGCACTTGCACCACCAGCATGCTGTCTCGCTTGCGCAGGATGCTTCGCTTTCCTCTCCCACACCCTGCTGCTGCTCTCTATTGTTGTTTATTTAAGTTTTTATGTGAGTCTGTTTAGTTAACGGTATCCTCGGCCCATATTGCACTCCCTCTTCCTCTCCCTATCTCTCTCTCTCTCGCATTCTAGTTGGGCAATGCGCATGCCTGGCATTGCAGTTTACCGTTAGATGCATATAGAGACTGCCATTCGTTAGTTTTTTGGCAGCAGCAAATAAAATGTTTATATGCTATTTACCCAAAACAATTTTAAATAAAATAGAATCTCCCCCGCCCGTCTCGCTTGACGAAGCTTTTCGCCGAGGCTGCGCTCTCTCAAGCTCGAGCTCTCGGCCCTTCGGCTGCTGCAAGTTTTTGGGAGAGAGCCTTCCAAGGCGCTGCAGCTGGAAAAGTCCTTCGAGAGCCTGTTGCTCTTCCCACTCTCTGTCTCACTCTCTCTAGCGCACTCTCTGGGGGAGCTGGTGTTTTTGTTGTTGTTGTGGCCTGGGCTTTTCTTGCTGGTTGGCTCCTGTTTTGTTGTGTTGTGTTTCTGGAAACTGACGCCTTGTCGCAGCGTTTTCTCATTGGCTGCTTTGGCCACATCGGGTTGGTTGCTTTTTTTGCCGTTATGTGTCCCCCCTGGCTTTCCCTCCCCGGTAACTGTAACTCTTTTCGTGTTTATGTGGCGCATTCTACTGTTGTTGCATACATAGATGGGTGTGGGTGTGGGAGTGGCAAATGGGGCATCTCGTGCAACCTGCAACCACTAAATAAACACACTGCCACTTGCCACTCCCACTGCATCGTTCTTAATTTTCGTCCGAAATGCGATTTATTTGTATTATTGCTTTTCTTTTCTTCGACGCCATCTTGCCGAATAACGGCACATAAAGTGCAGTATGTACAAGCTCGGAACTGGGACCCGTTATTAGAATTCGGTTCCGAGTGAATTTTTCTCCTTTCATTTCAGGCATTTATCCTTGTACTATTTTTAGACTCCTGCAGTTTGCTTTCTTTAATTAGTGTTTGAGCGCGTTGAAAAAGAATCTTCAGAATAATTGCATGCTTTTGGGGAATCTCACGCATTTTAGATGATACTAGTACAAACGTCTAAAGTAGAGTAGATCCTGATTTTCAGGGGAAAGATTGCCGACTGAGTAGAAGATTCTTTAGACAAACTTGATCTAAACTGGTATCACTTGATTCTAAATTAGCTTTCCGATAACTTTTTAGATCTAAGGGTTATTAGGGGCAGATAGAAATGGCTACATCGACTCCGCTGTTGATGCTGTCCATAAATAATCATATTTTCGTATGAACAAAAATCGAGTATTGAAAGAATAGTCTTTTAAAACCTGATTAATGTTCTTTACAGTTTTCTCAACATATTATATAGGCTTTGTTGGGACAAATTCTATAGGCTATTGATTTTTGTATAACACTAAAAGCTTTTTCCCATTAATCCAGTCAATTAAATGCTTTGTCTATTTATTAATTGATTTTATAAATGACTTAAGATTATAAATTACTTCAATTATATTCATACAACTCTTTCAAGTATGTCATAAAACAAGAAAAATTGCTGTTTGCGGACAAACAACTGGCTCCCCTAGATTTAATTTGCAGATAGCGAGTCTATCTAATCTAATCGCACAAATGGCCACATTAACATATACTTATGTACGTCGTATGTGTATACTCTTGTTTATAAATAAGTGGTTTCTGTTATGCCTATTTATAAAAGTGACCAAAATACGCACTGAACGTTTCTTTCATTTGACCGTTTCGGAATGGCTTTCGCTTTCATGCATGTGAATGCCATGATAGTGCACTTTGGGAATTTTAATGAGCAAGCAAATGTCCAAGATCCAAATCAAAGTCACTGACTGCTGACCAACACATTTTTAAGGCTCAATAAAACGGAGTACCTCACATCGGGGATGTAGCTCAGATGGTAGAGCGCTCGCTTAGCATGTGAGAGGTACGGGGATCGATACCCCGCATCTCCAAGGATATCTTTATTTTAAAAATTTAATTTTTTTCATAACAAACTTATACCGAATCCCAAAATGGTAGACAATTTCATAACTAAATTTATATTTACAGTCCAACAAAACGACCAATAAACCTTTACTTTCCACCGGGCAGTCCATAATTGCCATAAAGGCCACCAAGGAAGGCGTTCGCAAGATCCTGGTGCTTGGTTGCAAGGGAAACATTATTCCCATACACGATGCATTTACTGGTTTGCTGTTGCGACACCTGGAAATACCACAGGGCCTTAATGTATATAGTATACTTTTGAACGATGCTTACGTTTATTGTGGCACGCAAAAGAACCAAATATTTCAAATTGAGTTTGTGGTGAGTATGCGAAATCCTTTTCCTTCTTCTAAATTTAATATTTTGATTGCACTCCCAAGACGGGTACCTTGACCAAGAAGTACATCTGCGGCAATGGTGCCGTGACCATGGTTTCTTACAAAGAGCGTTACATTCTCGTAGGGTGCTACGATGGTTATATTTACGTGCTCGACAAGCATACGGGAGCCCAAGTGGGTAGATTCAAAGGAGCTGGGCGTATGATTTTATCCCTTGCCATTGTGGATAACAAGGTAAGTCCATGCCATAGACGTAAATTTATCCCAAGGCTTAACTTTTCCGTGCTTTCAGGTTGTCACATCATCCAAGGATAATGCTCTGGAAATTTTGGAAGTGCCCGCCGCCATGGTAAATGGCCAGTGATATTTTACATTTATAAATCGATTTTAATTTAACAACGTTACACATACACACACGTCTGTATACCAAGATCCAATCAACTTAACTTTTGATCGTATATTAATGATATCGTTCGTTGTATTTACAATTCTAATTTAATGCCCAATTGTGTATATTGCAATTGATTTTCATTGAAGAACATTTCTTCGTCGGGAAGAGAATATTTCCACGAAATAAACCGAGAACGGCTTGAGGCTGTACTGTAATATGTTAATACGTAAAAATAGATTGCTTGTCGAGTGGTCCTAAGGAATCTGCGGAGCTCGCACTGGTCGGACATTGGTCTGCATTTGGTGCAGTTTCTGGTTCAGCTTGTGCGTGTGGTCGCGCAGGTAGGCGATGAGGTCGGCCTGCTTCTCCAGCAGCTCGGCGGTGTCGCCTCCGGGTTGCACAAGGCCCAGGGCGCCGCCGGCCCGGGCCATGCCGCGCAGGGCATCCGGGGCGAGGTTGGCGTTGTTGAATCNCCGGGTTGCACAAGGCGCAGGGCGCCGCCGGCCCGGTTCATGCCGCGCAGGGCATCCGGGGCGAGGTTGGCGTTGTTGAATCTCCTCACTTTGTCTGCAAAAATGAAGGTGAGATGGTGTACCTACTACCAGCATGATTGCTTACCAATATAAAAGGAGTGAGTCACAGCCAGCACCATGTTCTCGGCCACTGTGAAAGCCGTGACATAGCTCACCGGGGAGAGCCAACCCGCAGCGCAGTGCTCCCAGAAGTTCAGCCCGTAGTAGTGATGGATCAGGGCTTGCACGGCCAAAAGCGTCGAGTTCCAGAGGGAAACCAACTGCAGGGGAATGCCCTTCTGCATGCTCGTGTCGCGGTGGAAGTCGTGATAGCCCTTCAGGCGCAGGTTGTCGTGCTGCTTCTTCACAAAGTGATCGAAGAGCTGCGTGGGGATTGGCATTGAAAGTGATACTGATATTGGGATTGAGGCAGGTCGCCATCTCGGCGATAACTCACGAATGTGATGACCCAGAAGCTGGCACGCAAGTAGAGCATTATGAAGTAGGCATCGCAGCGTTTCTCCTCCGGAAAGCCAGCGGCCAAAACAATGCCAACAATGGAAATTATCGTGGAGATAAGCAAGTGCAGGCTGTCAAAGAGAAACCAGAATATTACGCAGTCAAAAATAAATTTAAAAATTTTGGAAAATTCCGGCAAATTGTTATGTTTTTGGTATAAAAAAAAAAGGCTGTTTTGGGAAGCCCTTTATCACCACTTTGTTATGCATCATTCTGAGCCAAGGCCTAGCTAATGCGCTGCCGGATGATTCATTTGCGTTGCCGGGAGGGGCATCTCCTCCGGCCTGCTCCCCTGGGACCTATTTTGGACTGAGAATTCTCACCTAAAGGCGGGCACTGTTTTCAGCTTGTAGCTGCCGTTGTCGTTGGAGAAGAGCACCGGGTCGAGCAGCTGGTCCGTGTCCCCCACGTAGATGGGAGAGACGCCCGGGTGCACGGCACCTGTTGCTTGGTGGTCCATTTGCGAGGAATTCACTAAAATGATCGTTTGCTTTTGCCCCTTTGCTTTGTTTGTTGTGTCGGCTTCTGCGGCGCAATCTTTCCAACACTGGTCAATTGCTATGCTGCTATGGAGCTGCTAACTTCTCTGAATCGATAGACGATAGCATGACATCGAAAGCAAGCCAAAATGGATGTTAAAATTTAAAATTATTTGACCGGGGGAATAAATATTTGAAAATGGGGTTTTGAAATGGTTCTGAACGCTTCGGTGTGGTGCAATTAATTTGGAATATTGTCAATGCTTTTTAAATCAATAAAGATGAAAGATATGTTTCTCAGTATTTGCTTAACATGTGCGATTTTATTCAAAATTAAAATTAATTCCGGTAGTTTCTTTAAACTGTTAGTAAATGGTTTAATGGACTTATCATATGAATGTTATATATAACGAGTAACAAGTAAACTGCCAATGCTCCCTTTTAAATCAAGTGAAAAAGTGTCTTGAACCGACCGTGTGTTATTAAGCAATAAATTTATTAGATTTAAATTACGAACGATGGCTTATTAGGTTAAATAAATTATAAAATTGTATTGGTCTAAACTGTAAACGCTTACTTTATTACGTTATAAATACAAGCGCAATTAGACAGCAACCAACGTTTTTTTTCAAAATCGATAAGCCCAAGCATGTCATCAGCTCCTAATCAAAACCTCTGTCTTTTCAAAGTATTAAAACGGCTTGACCCTAAAAGTCAATATAAATAGTAATTAAATTGGGATTTAAAAGATTATTATTTTTAAACCCTTTTTAAATCGAATCAAATTTGTAAGGCTTCAAATTAGCGATCGATAGGTAAATGTTATCGCGGGCAGGTTCCTTAAATCTCTCACATCCCTAGTCCAGGCTTTGTTTTTTTTTTGAATGCTTGCAATTGGACTTTTGTTTGTTTAGCGGGAACGAAAAAGCCGAACGATGGACATGAAGACGCCTTTGCCGCGCCGCAACAAGGACCTCTTGGCCGCCCTGGATTCGGACGAGGACACGCCCATCCGCCCCCAACGAGCGCAGGTCCGAGCAACTGCGATCAGAGAAATTAATAAGGACGCGGGCAGGGGGAAGGAGAACGAGCCGCATCCCAATATTCCCATGCAAATGATGTAAGGATACGCCAATCCAATCGCATTCAACGGCTTTGGATCACCTCCAACTGGTGTATTCCCCTTTTTGGCATCAAAAAATTAAATAACTACATATTTTCAGACCCCGCCGCGCCTCCGAGATGATGATGATGAACTCGGACAGCGAGGAGGAGGACAGCAAGAGCAACCAGAACCTCAACTGCGCCATCCTGAACGACTCCTTCGTCCTGAGTCCCACGCACGAGCTGACAGGCAGCACAGGCACCATGACCACCTCCGGAGCCCCCCTCAAGGCGGGCGACTCGAATCTCTCGTTTCTGGGACGCTTCGGCAACATGGGCATCGATTGCAGCAGTCAGGCCTCGCCCGGCCCCGCCCCTGACCAGGTGCCCTTCTCAAAAAAGGCGCCGCCCCCTTCGGTCAAGTCAATTGCCGAGAGGCGACAACTTTTGGACACTGAAACGCCGCTGCGAAAGTCAAGCA
>JAJJHQ010008107.1:539140-564178 GCA_021223825.1 Drosophila ironensis | reverse complement strand
ATGGTCAACGGGAGACTGAAGCTGATCGATTTCGGAATCGCCAGCAACATTGCGGTGGACTCGACGAGCATTATCAAGTTCTCGCAGGCCGGCACCTTCAATTACATCAGCCCGGAGGCGCTCACGGACACTTCCACGGGAAACAGTCCCATGCGCCGGGGCAATCAGCCCAAGATCAAGATCTCCACCAAGTCGGACGTGTGGTCCCTGGGATGCATACTTTACCTGCTAATATATCAAAAGACGCCGTTCGGTCACATTCGCAACGTTTACGCCAAGATGAGTGCCATTGCAAGTCCGGCAACCAGCATAGACTTTCCCGCCATTCCACTCTTCTACCCCGTCATGCTGATTCATGTGAGTTCCCTTCAGTTTGGAAAGGATTGTAGTTTGTAGGCGAATTCTTGTAGCATTAAAGGATTGTTCGTTTGTCCGTAAACATTTTGGAAGAGAAAACAAACTACAATTTCTGTCCGTTTGTCCGTAAACTTCTCGTGAACATTGCGGTTAAGGAAAATGCTGAAATTACAATTTCTGTCCGTTTGTCCGTAAACATCTCGGATAGGAAAACAAACTACAATTTCTGTCCGTTTGTCCGTAAACATCTCGGAAAGGAAAACAAACTACAATTTCTGTCCGTTTAACCGTAAACATCTCTAAAAGGAAAAGCAACTACAAGTTCTGTCCGTTTGTCCGTAAACTTCTCGTAAACATTTCGGTTAAGAAAAATTAACTACAATTTCTGTCCGTTTGTCCGTACCAGTTCAGATCCAGTTTACTTCTCGACTGTATCCAATAGGAATAAAATTTTGGAAATTCCGCTAATTTTCGTACCCAAGATTAAAAGATGCTTAAAAACTGTTTTTCCAGATGGTCAAAAACTGCCTGCAGCTTAACCCCAAAAACCGTCCGTCGTGCCACGAACTGCTTCAGTACCCATTTCACATGCTCATTCCACTGCAGAACCTTCAAATACCCGCGAGAACGGCCGGCACGGCCACCAAAAATTAGCCTGTAAGCTCAACTATTTATTAGAGGGGGCAAATAAATAATGATGGTCAATTGTCTTTCTCATATGTGTGTGTATGTATTTAATTCTCATTTATCGTAAATTATACATCGTAAATCTTTATAATGCAGCTATAGCTCATTCTTGTTTGTGTTTCATGTGGTTGTGGTCACCGATGGGCTCCAATTAGTCCTTTTCGCCCAATTTCAGTTTCTCAGTTACATTCACTTATTTGTTGTATCAATCAACCGCTAAATAGCATTCTTGTGTTTAATTTGCGTTTACTTAGACATTAGTTTCTCATTCAGTTTTATATAAAAATAGTTTCTTGTTTATATATGCTTAATTAAATGTTGCTGCTGCTTCTGCTGTCTGCCCATGCTTTTGGGGTATATTCGGGGGGTTTTTCAATACTTTGCGCTGCTCCACAATGAAAACATTTATTAATTACACAAAACAGAAAACAATAATGGAAACATACAATACAAAAATTCGTCACTGACCTAAACACACGTACATAAATCTATTTAGCTTGTTTATTTTTTATGGATTTGCCTTTTAAGTAATTGGGGGGTTTAAATTCATTTGCTTAACATAACATACATGTACAATTGTTTATAGCGCGTTTTTAAATGCAAGTGTAACACAAATAATAATAGCATGCGAAGTGGGATAAATAATAATAATTGTTGTATAATAAGTAGCAGCAGCAATGGATTTTGTTACTGGTTTTTCTGGTTGGTTTTTTGTTTTTTTTTTTTATTTTGTGGGAGGGCTTGGGTGGAAAGGGCCTGGCTTCAGTGGTCAAAGTCGGGCATTTCCTTCGCTAGCTTAAATTCTCTTCTCATTTAACATTGCACAAGTTTCGATTGTTTTCATTATCTTTTCTCAGCTATGTGTGTATAATTTCATAAAGCATTCCTTAGTTCTCCGATTCAATAATTGCTGGTTTTCGCTACCATAAAATGTTAAATGTGGCTGCTGTTGTGGGACATGCTTTAGGATTACGTTTACTTCATTTCTCTCGCTTGCTTCATGTTCCATTAACTTTAAACTTAATAAATTGTTAGAATTGTTGTATGCTGTTGCGGATGTTATGGAAGTTGGACAAACGTTGCGGTTGCCTGTCGGTTTATAGTCGTTGTTGGGCTCCTTCTTCCTCTACTCCGTCTGTCTCTGCGACATTAAATATCCTGCAAGGCATGGGATCGTATTTATAAACTCGCTCAATCTATAGCGTTTTTCCCAATCCTTACGATTCTCACCTGTTCGCCATTGGAGGCATGCTGCTGCAGCTTCAGGATCTGCTGCTCCTTCTGCTCGACGATGCCGCGCCAGTGCTCGTCCTGCTCGCGAGCCTGATCCTCCAAGCTCAACAGCGTGTTAGTCTGCAAGGTAATTGTGATTAGGGATTGAAAATCAATCGGAATCGATTGGGGGGGACCTACCGTTTTGGTGACCAGCTGGGTGAGCTTGTCGTTGCACTCGCGCAACTGCAGGTTCTGTTTGTGCAGCTCCTGCTTCTCGACGGCCAAGGCGTCTGCTGAGGGGGATTGCCTATTCGAACTACTATTATTGCTACTAATATTGTTGTGGGTGCTGTTATTGTGGTTGCTACTGCTACTGCTGTTTGATTGCGTGGACTTATGACTACTGCTGCTGCTCTGCTTCTGCAGCTTCTCCGCCTGCTGCTTGACGTGTGTGGCCAGTACCTGTTCCAGCCACTGGTCGAAGGAGGCCTGCAGGGCGCTGCCCGCCTGCGCCTTCACCGCATCAGGATAGAGGCGAAGGTAGAGGTCCCGGATGCGCTGCTGCTCGCTCTTGGCCGAGCTGGCAGTTCCGCCTCCGTTCAGCTGCTGTTTCTGCTGCTGCAGCTCTTTGTGTTGTTGCTGCAAGATAAGAAGGCGTCCAGCGATTAACTCCCAATCACATGCATCAACACTAACAATGGGCAAGTACTATCGGAGTAGGCAAGCAGAAACAGCTGGCAGAAATCATGCACTTACGCCTAGAGATTGCGCTGTATTTGTTTTCGTACATTTCTTGGCCGTTGAGGCTTCGGCATTTTGCAAAGCTTCGATCAGCTTCCAATTTTTCATACGCACCTCCTGACGAAACACAAATACGTGGCAATTAGTAAAGGATGTCGGTGGTGAGGTAGGAACAAGCAAATGGGTGCTATGACACTTGACTTATTTATAGTTTACTATAGAATCCTTTATCTCTATGGCAAAAGTACTAATAGAATGAGGACAGAAACAAGCGAAGGCATAAATGTATAGGTTGCTGAAGCACTCACATTATTCTTCTCCTTCTGCTCTTGGAGCTCTTGCTGCAGCTGCTTCTCCTTGGCCTGCAGCTGCTCGGCCCGCTTCTGGGCCTCCTGCAGCTGCGACTGCAGCGCCGTGGCCTGCTTCTGCTGCTGGGCCTGGGCGTCGGTCAGCGAGCCGAGCTGCGAGCGCAGGGCCGAGAGCTCCTGCTGCTTCTGGGCCAACGCCTCGGACTGAACCTGTGCCTGCTCCGACTGGGCGGCGGTGGCCTGGACGGCACTGTTGGCCGCTTGGCTGAGTTGCTGCTTGAGCGCCTGGTTGCCCGCCTCCAGATCGGTCGACTGCTTGCGCAGCTCCTGCAGCTCGGCTGTGTGGACGCGCTGCAGTTCCGACTGCGCCTGCGTAAGAGTGCGCAGCTCCTGCTTCAGCTCGGCGTTCTCCTGCTCAAGCTGCTTGCGCTGCTCCAGCTCGAAGATGCTGTTGTTCTGGCGCTGCTCCAGCTCGTCGCGCTGCTGCTCCAGGGCCAGCAGCTGCTGTGCCTGCTGCTGGATCACCTCGTTCTTCTGCTGCGTCTCAGCGTTCACGAACGCTGTCATATCCGCCAGGCACTTCTCCTTGTGGGCCAGATCCTGCTGCAGACGCTGCAGCTGGGGCACCAGCTCTTGCGAGTTGGCTTGCTTCTCCCGCAGGAGAGTCTGAAAATTAAATCATATAATTAAATAACCAAAGCTAGCATTGGGTAAAATCTCACTACCTGGAACTGCTGCCGCTCGAGCGTGAGCTTGTCATTGAGACCGGTCAGCTCTTGGTTGACAGCGGCCAGCTCCTGTTCCTTGGCCTGCAGCTTGTCGTTGTAGGCCTGGATGCGGCTGTGCATCTGGGCGCGCTCTGTGTTGACCTCTTGGCGCAGCTCGCGCAGCTTGGCCTGAATGCCAATGGAGGCCTCCTGCTCCTCGGACAACAGCTTCTCCTTCTCCTCCAGCTGGCGCTTGAGCTTCTGGCAAATGTCATCGGACCACTCGGAATGCGAGGCGGGCATGTCCTGCTGCTTGTTCAGCAAGTAGTCGATGAGAATTTGGATCTCCGAGCGATTGAGCTCCGCGCGGGAGAACACATTGATCAGGGCATTGACTCCGATGGTCTGGTTCTGGTACTCGGCCAGCTTGTCCAGGGCCTGGGCCAAATCCTTGGCGGTCAGGGTTTCCTTCTGCTTCTGCTTGTGCTGCTGCTTGGTTTTGTTGTTCACCTGGTTGTGCTGCGTTTTGGGAGAACCGTTCTGCTGTTGTTGCTGCTTGAGGATCTTGGGAGCGGTGACAACTTCTGGTTCAGGCGCGGCGGGCTTCTCCTTCTTGGCCACATTTCCTGCACCGTTCTTCTTCTGCGCCTGCTGCTTGGTGTTGTTGTTGTCCTCCTTGCGCTCCTTCTGCTCCTGCTTCTTCAACTCAACGACATCCTTGGGAGCCTTGGCCTCGAAGTTGTTCAAGGTAGGTGTTTCCTCTGAGCTCGGAGCCTTGACCACCGCCACAGTCTCGTTCTTGTTGACCAAGATACCGCCGGTCGCCTTGTTGTTGCCGGCACCGTTGCGTTTGTCCTTCTTGCCCTTCTTGCCACTGACCGCCGGTTGATTCTCCTTCTCGGCCACGCTGCTGGGACGCCGCTGCTCGTTCAGAATCTCTGCATCCGGCTCAAACTCCACGTGCTGCTTGGACAGGCCCGGCTCGTCGTCAGCCACCGAACCCTGGCCCTCCGACTGACCGTCCGAATAGTCCTCGACCTCCTCGGCCTCCGGCTCGTTGTTGGCATCCCGCTGCTGTTCCCGCTGGCGCTGCTTCTTCTCCCGCTTGAGCTCCTTCTTCTTGGGCTTCTTGGCTGCCGCACCGCCCGCCGCCTTGTAGAGATTGGCGTTCAAAGCCCGCTTCTCGGCCACCACCTCCTCGAAGGTCTTTCGCCTGAAGATCTTGTTGATGAACAGGAACGAGAGCAGCGAAGCGGTGAAGACACAACCGATGACGATCAGTATGTGGAAGTCCATATTTGCATATCTTGCCGGTTCAGCCGTGGGTTCTCAGGGATCTCCTTTGCGTTAGATACTGCAAGCAGATAGGAACAAAATTCGCTTGATAAGAGGTAAAGCAAAGCCAAGTAAAGTCCCCAAGTTCCCCGAGTCACAAGGGGCACACTTGAATGTCAATAATTGATACCGATAAGGCTTTGAAGTCCGTTTAATGGCCGAGAAACCCATCAATTATGAAAGAGCCCATTAAGTCCCTCAAATTAAAGGGAAGCACCGGATTGCATTCTAAGAATGGGAAAAAGTTGAACGATCCCAACCTCTTCTCTGATTAGAAAAAGCCACCGCAGCAATTGTTAATCTGGGCTAAAGTTTGAAATGTGCCTTTGGGTCAGTCGGCTATCAAAATACGACTAGGGCGCCGCTATCAGCTCAGCACTGTTTCACATGGCATTAGCTTTCCAAGAAACTGATGACGTGTAGCCAGCTAATTAGTGAAAACCCAGCAACTGGTGAAGGACTTTCCACGATTGTTGTGGGAGGAAACGGGGGGGAGTGCGTACTGTTGCTGTACGTACTTAATCGAGTTGTTTCGAGACGTTTTGGGTGGTACGTGAGTGGTTCGTATCAGTTTACCGGCCGGTGAATGGTGCCAAACACCGATGGGGGAAGGTGACTAAGTTGTTTGCACAGGCGCTCACGGCGGTCAATAAAAACCATTTGCGACTGATTGCTATTGTTGTGCCAACTGGCGAGATAAGCTCAATGCATCACCATTCAGTTTGAATTCCTGGAATCCAAATCACATTCACACAAGAAATTCGAACATCCGCTTTTCCACATGCGAACGAATTTCGAATTTCAAATTCGGACCAAAAAGGTCACTTGGAGGAATTAAATTCAGCTGCGGAGGCGATAACAGATTCAGTTTGGGAATCTGGGAGGCTCAAATTTATTCAAGACCGTCTCGACGAATAAAATTAGCTTTGGGAGCAGCTGCTGCGTAGCCTTGAACGAAAGTTGGAAGACACTTTGCACCCAAAAGGTGTTGACGCAGACAACAAAATAAATAACTAGGGGGGGAGGGACAACAAGAAGTAACCATTTAATATAACGCACAAAGTCAAGAGGCTGACGCACACGTATGCAAATTTGCTGGCGTTCACTGCGAAAAAATGCTGGGCCTGGGTTTGGATTGCTAATCTACCACGGACAACTTCGCGAGACTCACTCGCTGGACACGATGCGAATGACAAAGGCCGAGAGATGCGGAGCCGGCGTTGCTTGGATCGAAGAATTGCGATCTCTCTGGAACTCACCCACTCTCTGCACGGCGAAAAATATCTGCTGATTAGGTTTCTCCTAAACTTTGAGAGTAAGAGTAATCCATCGGAAATCCCATTTGAAAGATATTAATCAACTTTAGGAACACCAATAAAGCTTCTTTCGCCTAATCCATTTAGAACCCCCATATGGAAGATACTGATTAATCTTTTGGCTTCAAAATGTTAGATATAATCCATCTAGAACCCGCTTAATAATGAGAAAGTATCTACTATAATTTTATGAAAGTTATTGATGGTTTGGCCATTCCTGGGACTTATTAGATATATTTAATGCGAAATTTGCAGCAAACAGAACCAATTTTCGCCGCGTGCTTTCGCTCTTTCTGCGTTCGGGTCTGAGACTTCTTTCCTCTCCCACCATACAGTTAGAACTTGAAATTTCACTGCTTCGCGAGCTCACGAATTGCAAAAAATTTCAATTCAAGGTTGTTGCTCTCTGCGGCAGCGATAACTGGCAGGTCGGGTCCGCTTTTTTCGTTACTTTTTACTGCTGCTTCTTTTCTTCTACTGTGCTCGCGTCATGTTTCAGGCTAACAGATTCCGGCTGTCTCGTTTTCTCCCCGCACCCAAAAATTGCCAATTCTAGGCAAGGTGATACGTCTGTTCACATCTTTCTACAAGCTTACAGATTCCAATTTTTGCACACACAAGTCAGGGAGTGCTGGAGACTTGATGTTCAAATCGAGTTTACAGAACTCGTTGGTCTTTCTTCGTGCGTTACTCTAATTTTTATATTTTATAGGCTACCATAAATTGATTAGGAATTTACGTGTTTGTTTACAACATAATAGCCGGAAATAATAAATATTTATTGCTGGTAATTTCAGCTCTAAACCGAATATACAGAATTCAGAAGCATATTTTTCTATTTTTCATTAAACGCTCCTAAACATTGCTCACACCTTTCGGTTTATGTTTACAGATTACTATTTTCATAGTGATTATAAACTAGATTTTACTCTTTCAGGCCAGTGTAAATTTGAGTCGCCCGCTGTTGTTTTTTGAGGAATTTACAACTCGAGACTGACATGTTTACACACCTTTTGTGCTGTCTGTTTGCCCATGTCTATTTGCTTATGACGCGGCCCCCTATGTGTGGCCCTGTTCAAATATTGTCGCACTTGTGCTCTATAAAGTTCAATTAATGTTTAATGATCTCGGGGAACGGAACGATGATTTCCCACCACCACCAAACTAATCGATTACAAGTGACGAGGGAACGCTTAACGGAAAGTTGGAGTAAATTCCGTACAGTGGAGTGGATTCCGGTGTGTAACGCTCCAGTGAGAGCCAAAGAGATGCCAACAATAACAACAACAAAAAAGACGCTGAAGAGAGACGCCAAAGGCAAATAAACGAACGAGGGAAGCAGAAACAAGACAATAAAAACGCCGGTAAAGGTCATCAACCGGAAGAGCGACGCTGCCGCTGCCCGTGCCCGTACCCGTACCCATACCCGTTCCCGAGCCAGAGAGCCTGCCTGTGTGTGAAAGTCGAAATCTTGCTGCCAATTATCATTATGGCCATCTATAAATAATTGTGTATTATGGTCTGGCAGCATGCAAATATAATACACTGGCTGCTGGCTCGCCCTGGTTACACACACACACCAGCAAAAAAGAACTGGCATCCAACTGCACAGTTGGCCTAATTTCCCATTTTCCCCATCCGCCTTTTCCTTCGCAGCCGCCCCAGTGTTCAATTAGCTGCCCCGCACACTCCCTACCCGCCCTGCACGAAACGAGATTGGCACACATGGAATTTCTCTCTGTCTGTCAGCCGGTCAGGAATGAGCAATTGGCTAGTTTGGCTTCAAATCGATCTGGGAGTTTTGGCAAGCAAAAGGCACTTGAAAAGCCAGCCAAATAAAAGCAATGACAGTCTTTGTACTCCAATTATATATTCATAATTGTTGCAAATCATCATCATTCCAATTTAGATATAGCAATTGGGTTGAAATTGTATGAATATCCTCATACAAGCTAGCTATTTGGCTTCAAATCTATTTGAAAGTTTATACTTACAAGTGAAATTTAAAACAATACAGTTAAATATTAAGATATTCACTTGAAAAACTAACCAAATAAAAACTATATAAAGCTCAAACAAGTCTTTTAACACCTGTTACGTATTGGTAATTCTAGCTTTAAGATATTGAGAGGTAGTTGCAAACAATTGTAAACATATTCAAGGCGTTTTGCGAAACACACCTGATAAACAAACCAATTTAAAACAAAGCTCTAAGCTTAGGCTTACTAAAGCAAAACAATCTCAATTTCTTAAAATGGTTTTTATATAATGTTGATCCCATCTAATAGACTGCTGGTGATATGCATACCCTAAACAAAGCAAACATTTCGGGATTCCTTATCCCTGAACTTGCAGCCTTATCTGGACAGCAATAATGACTATTTTTATAGACATAATTTACAACATTTTACTTTATTGACACTGACAGCACTGATAACGGTGCAAGTGCCGCGTGCGCACTCTTTCGTTGTCACGCTCGCGGAGAGTCATTCATTATTTTCCTTTCAGTCGGTTATTCATAAATGCATTTTTTGCCCCTGCTATTGCTTTAATTTTAGAAAGCTCCTCTCTGCCATGTTTTCTTGTAATATTTATGCAACATGCAATGTGGCTTTGTTTTTGCCAACGCGAAAGAGAGCGTGCCATGGGGACCACATAGTTCTTCTTTTTGGCCGCCTTGCGTGGGAGCGTCAAGTTCGCTTTGCTTTTTTTTCACTATTTTTCAATATTTTGGTTTCTGGTCCAGAGATGGAAGCTTGCCCCAAAAAAGTGACTCACAAGCGCTGCCTGTGCGCCTCTTTGCTATAAATAAGCAAATTGAAAAGGCTGCCTGTTAATGATTATTGATTGCTGACGTCGTCGGGTGACTTTTCAGCGTTGATTATCAATTGGTTTTCCCCCAAAAAAACTCCCAACCACTCGCACTTTGCCAGCAAAGCCGGTTTGTCTTCATTTCGGCAGTACCTGACATAAATTAATGCCCTTTAAGGCATATTCATCTTTGTTCAAGAAACGCCATATATTTTAGCTCTAAAATGGTATGCTTAGCTCTAATTCTGCTTATATACTGTCTCTGATATCTTATATCGCAAAACAATTTATAGACGATTTGGGCCCTAACCATAAAGTTTGCAAATTTAGAAACACAACCCATTTCTTAACATTTTTGGCACTATTTAGGGTTTAGGGTTTTCGGAATTAAGGTTTTCAGAATTGATTTAGAGAAAATGTTAGATTAATTATATAGTTGAAAGATTGAGAATGTTTTACAAATGTTTTCTTGTTTTGTTTCTTGTTAATTATATTTCTGGATATTCATTTACAATATGTTCATTTGAAACCTATGCCAGAAATCATGTTTTCACTTCCAAAAATCATCTAATATAAAGAATGTTTTACAAAAATTTCTAGAGAATTTTATAGTATACCAATTAATATGAAAGCTATGTCTATGTCGTGAATATTCACATTTGTTTCTCTAGTTAGGAGTGTTTTAATGAGGAATAAAAACCTTATTGAATAAATGAAAATTAAATTGAGAATTTAGACAAGTGCTTTGCTGATTTTATTTTTTATTCGAAATCTGCCTATTGGAATATTTAATTTAAAAACAACTGGTAATCCCGATATTTGTTGCACTAGCTAGTAACGTTTGAATTATTCAGAGTTTAAAAGTTTCATCCCAAGCCGAGATTGCTCTCGTGGCTTTATCACCCGTTTCTCTTTCAATCCCTATCGCCCTCCCCTCCACCTCCACCACCACATCCACCTCCTTCTCCTCCTCCCACTATTCCTTGGACTATGTGATAAGGTGAGGTCAGCGCAGGCTGCCAACAATGTGTAAAATGTCAAAAGGAGCACAAGCAAACAGACGCAACCGAATGGAGGGCAAGCACATCAATTATGCTTATTCCTTGGGTTTGATAAAATCGCAGAACAAAGGGGTCGTACTGAGCGGGGAAGGGGGGAGAACCAGACGGCGGCGCCCCGAATTTCTTTTTTTCCCCTTTTTTTTTTGGCAAAAAAATCACAAATAATTGTCAGCTGTCCCTTTTGCTCACAGTTGAAGGGGCAAGGGAGGGGAAAGCTCGTTCTGGTTGCTCTAATTGGACTTTCAATTGGATTGCAAGCATATTTGCCATGCAAGCTCATAAACTACCGTTTTCTTTCACCGAAGGGCGTCTCACCGCCTCTCTCACTCTCTTGCAACAAGAACAACAAAATGCACCGCTCGTTCTCTCCTTCTCCTTTTTTGCAGTTTTTTTTTTACCACTTGCAACGTCAACAATTTTACATTTCACACTTTAGTTGCATTTTTCTTTTTTTTTTTGAAAACGCATCCGCCATTTGCAAGCATGTGTATGTGTAGCGTTGTCGCGTCGGCAATTTCTTTTTTTTCGTTCTCTCTTTGCTCTTAATTTACGCCTGCATGGGTCGTGTTTTCAATGGCTTTATAGGGGCTTGGGTTCACTCGAGCCTTGGGACTGGGACTTACACTTTTTCGAATGCGTTTAGTTGGCAATTTGAAACATTTATAAAAACGAACGAACGAGGAGGTGTCGAAGACTCGCAACCAGTGTTGCCAGTCGCCGGAAGCCGCGCATTAGTGATGGCAAAACCCCGAAGCAATGTCTCGCTTGTCGGTTTGGGGGGCTTTTTGTCGCAGTCCCGCTAGGGTCACACTCAGCCAAACACTGACATTTGATTTCTCTCGCTAGGTTTTTCGAGAACCTTTTTTAAACTTCGTTTTTTAGAGTTTTCCCGTGCTAGTTATGGCCTCGCTGTTCAAGGGTCTGGTCTTCCTGGCCTCCCTCGCCACCTTTGCCTACTCCTTTTACGTGGTCGGCCTTTTGGTGCTCTTCCTGTCCACTCCCCGTTCCGTGGCCCAGGAATGGAATTGGGTTTTCAATTTACTGGACAATAGAGCCCGTTTGGAGACCGCCTACGGACCCGTGGTCTTCGACACTCTCTACTTGATCGGCTTCATCCTCCAGCACAGCCTCCTCAAGTCAGCAATCGTCAAAAAACTGCTCGCCAAGTTGGGCCTTTCGGGCGCCGAGCGAACTATTTATAGTCTGACGTCATCGATTTGTTTACATGTTTGTACGCCCAAACAGCCACAAAAAAATATGCTAATTTTATCTATGCTTGCAGTACCTGATCCAGAACTGGATGAGCGCTCCCTCGATTGTCCTGTGGCAGGTGAATGCGGAGAAATCGGCACCGATCTGGTGGGCTTTTGTCTTCACCCATGCCCTGTGTTGGATTGTGATCTTTGGCGGGAGCCTGGTGATGGATCTTGCGGAGCTTTTGGGCGTGAAGCAGGCCTACTACGACCTCAGGGCCTACGAGGAGCCGGTCAAGTACAAGTCCAGCGAACTGCGCAACCTGTATGCCCATGTGCGGCATCCTTCGTTTGTGGGACTGTCCCTCATCCTCTTGGCCACGAATGTGATGAGCGCGGATCGCCTGATCCTGGCCCTGCTGCTGATCACCTACATGTACGTGGCCTGGTCCACGGACCGCAGGGATGTGGCCTATCAGAAGGTGCAGCTGCAGCGCAAGAAGCTCGAGCTAAAGGCCCACTAACGATTTAAGAGGCAAACCTTTAGAAGCAGGAACCTTCTGATTTTTGACAATTTAAAGGTTAATAGAGCCGTCCAAGTTGGGATAAAACATAAAAGAACGTAAAAGAATATCATTGTAATCGGGAATCGGTTTTCGTTTGTTAAAAACATCCGATTTTTGACAAAAGGTGGATTAGTTAGCTCATTTAGGTCGAGCTAAATCAGTCAATGCAAAACGCGGATTTTGATAGAGAATCAATTTTCGTTTGTACTAAAATCATCTGATTTTTGACAATTTTAAGGTTGATTAAATCGTTCAATCTAACCGATCTCTAGCTTTAAGTTCACACAAGTTCATGTTGTGTATTAACAAATTGTAAGGTTAAAGAAGTCTTTTTAAATTGAATAAAACCTAACTCATTTTTATAACGAAAAGATCAAATGGTGGTTTTCGTTCAAGGGAGAACCTTCAGAATCTTGGACGTTTCATAAAGTTTCTATAATTTCATTCTGAACGGTATAGAAATTATATCTTTAGCTTTAAGATTAAACAAACAAGTTTGAGGCCGAATAAAAACCAACTCATTTGGTCAAAGTTGTATATTTTTTAGTTATTATTGGCAATACAAAGGATAAGGTCACCTAACTAACTCATTCTAACAACGGAAGGATCAAACGGCTGTCCTCTAAAAGGAGAACCTTCGGCATCCCAGGCAATCTTCAAGCGTTCCAAGGTTTTCTCTTGCTCGGGATTGGAATGCTGTAGGTCCTTTTGTTGCTTGTCTGCTGTTATTTGCTGCACTCGCATTTTCTCAATCGTGGCCTGCGTATCCTCGGGTAATTCGTCTATATAACGCTCGCACTCGATTTTCTTGGCATCGATTTCGGGCTCACCCTCAAAGAGTCGCTCCCACCAGAGCTCCTTAGATTTATCTGTGAAGAAATGGTATTAATAACCATAGTTGATTCTTAATCTTAGGGTTTAAAGTCTCGCACCACAGCTGATGATCAGTTTGCCTTGGTCAATGGTCCACACAGCCTCGTTGTTTTTGATGCGCTGGCTGAGATTTCCCTCCAGGACAACAACTTCCGGCTTTAGTTTGTTGCTGATCTTGATGCGCTGCGCCTGGATGAGTATGCTCAGCTTTTTGGACGTTTGCAGATCCGCGGGAAGCTTCACTTGCAGCTCCACATCCTTCAGGCTTTGGGACCAGCAATGGGTGGCAAAAACATCACCATTCTTGTAGTCACTGGGCAGGAATGTGGACTTTTCCTTGGGCTTCCCATGTGAGCTTTGGAGAGAGGTTTCCTTGGGCTCATCTTCGCTGGCCAGCGTGACTTCTTCCACAGCCGGAGGAGCAATGGCCCCATTCTCGACGTCAGGGTTTGTATCCCCCGTCATGGTTTGCAGCCAGCAATCGGGATCGTAGCGCTGCATGGCCCCATAAAGAATCTGGTCCCTCACGCCCTTGGGGAATCCTATTTTGTCCGACTCATCGCGTTTTGTGTGGTAGAAATCCGTGCTGGAAGTTTACACTCAATTGTTAAGATTACTCCATTGAAATTAGTTGACTTTGAGAGTACTTGCGACGCAGGAAACCAAATATGGAGTCCAAGAAACCGGTGATGGTCTTACGATCCTGCAGGATCTCCATGAGCATGGCATCGTTTCGCTGGAAATCCATTTTTAAATAAAGTAATTTCAATAATTTTTATTGTTTTGAATAGGCAGCTATCGATTGTCCAATGAGATAGAGATGACACTCGCAATTGCCACCAAATAATATTTCACTAAGTCATATTTACATAACTTATTTATTTATTAACATATATACGTACATTTTATTTACAATTCCCTAAGGTAGAATAAACATAATAGCATAAATATTGCTATCGATATACCTTTGCCTTTCCTCGCATCTCCAATGGATGTGTTGGCTGTGATCTTTTCCGAATTCCAGCGTTACATACCCTCGAAATGATTGGCCGGCTCTCGCTTTGGTACAGGGACAATGTGTCCCAGGAAGTGGACTGTCTGGCCTGCCGGCTCGTCAGCGGATTCGGCCTCCTGGGCATCGGAGCCTATTTGCTGGCCCAAGCCAAGAAACGTCCAAAACCGCTTGAGAATTACACCATGAAAAGCTTGGCTGCCGGTATGTTTGGATAACAATTAATATATGCAGTATATACGTTCTTAATTGTTGCAACTCTTCAGCTGTTGGAATGTTGGGAGTGGCCCGTCTGGCCGATGCTAATTTTCTGAAAGCCACAGTCGAGGAGCCAAAGGAGGAGGAAGTAAAGCCCATGAAAAGTGGCAAAGATCACGATTTCTTTGCGAGACGTTGATTTAATAAATAAGATTGTGCGTTTAATTGCATGCTAAATTTTTTTTTGTATTAGTGGTATAAATATATGAGGTAATATTTATGTATAACATTATTTTCGGACTTATCGGTCAAAAATCTTTTGAATATTTGCGAAAATTTAATAAAAAACTGTTACAAATCTCTCGAAAAAGTGATTTAAATATTTGATTTTATATTTTGATTTTATACTTCTTGGTTAAAAAACGTTTGAATATATTTTCGGGATCTATATAATATAACTAACAAGTTGAATTGTTTGCTAAGGCTGTCTATTTGAGGCATATATGTTCAATTTCTAATTTGTTATTGACTACATTTTTTAACTGGCTTGGCTAAAGCTGTCTGCTATTTGAGGCATATATATTCAATTACAAATTTATTATTGACTACATGTTTTTTTCTGGCTTCTTGTTTAAAAATCTTTTGAAAAACTTCGAATTATTTGCTGCCCTTTAATTTGATAGAGTTAAATAATTAAATGTATTAAGATTATTGGCCTAATTGATTGCCAAAATTCTAGTTTTAGTGGATTAATAATCTATATAATAATCGTGTATGACAACATTGTTTTCGGGCTTCTTGGTTAAATATATTTTGCATTTTTTTCCAGGACCTATATAAATAAGATTATTGGTTTAATTGCTTGCCAAAATGGTCCAATAATTGTTGCACAAATATTCTATTTCAAATTTGTTATTGACTACATTGCTTTCTGTCTTCTTTGTTAAAAATTTGTTGCATTTATTTCCAAGGCCTATGTAAAGTAGGATTGCTGTTTGAATTGCTTGCTAAAAATTAGCAGTGGTGTTGTAAATATTCTATATAATATTTAAATAGTCCTATATGGTTTTCAGGCTTCCTGTTTCCAGGACTAATAAGGTTGCATGCATGTGTATTTAATTATTTGTTTAAAGCCCGAGTTCGTTGCCTGGTTTCTTGTGAATCTCTAGCGGCCCACCTTGCCCAGCTTGGTGTCAGTCTTTGGATTGGCCGTGAGGTTCTGCACCGCCACAATGGTCTCGTTGATGTGCGTCTGCAGTTGGCGCAGGCTCTGGATCTGCAGCAGCCGCAGGATGCGCATGGGAAGGTCCAGGGCCGCGTCCCCCGAGGAGACAACATCGTTTCCCTTGTCGAAGGGAAAAGGTGTGCCCACAATGGGCTTCCTTCCCTTAGCAGCCGGCGAAAGGCGTTCGTTCACTATCCGGGCCACTGCCTCTAATTGCAGTAAGTGATTGGGATGATGAGGCACATTCAGTTGACTGGCTAGCTGACGCACACCCTCCACAAACACCTTGTCCTGAACTGTCGGGATGGGCCAGGTTAAAAGATAGATTTATACCAATAATTCACATCCTTACCATTGATTTGGCCATCGAAAATGGTTTGGACCTTTTTCTGCGCCTGCTTGGCGTTGCCTTTGTCGGCACCCTGCTTGCTGTTGATGTGGGCAAACTGCCCGGGATCGTCAAGGAACTCCAGACGCACGGCATGGCTCAAGATCCACGCCAACTGCTCCTGGCGCGTCTCCAAGAGCGGCATATTCAAGTCCGCACAGTACTGTAAATAGCTCACCTCCCAGGCTGCGGGGTCATCTACGTTGCGCAGCTGTTCCCGCTCCTCGATGGAGTAGTGCCGAATCTTTTGGTCCTCCAGCCAAAGGACCGTGCTGGCGAAATCCTTGGGATCTGCTGGATTAAAGGTCATCCAGTTAAATACGAATTTCTCGAAAAGCATGCAACACTTACTACTTTGGGCTACATCGGCAGGCGCGGGATGGCCCAAGGCCTCTAGTTTCAGTTTTAGCATGGCTAAAATGTTTGTACTGATAAAATAATTTAATAAAATATTGCAGTTTTGTAAAATTTTCGCCTTGCCGGTGCCTCTCCTTTTTGGAGATGGAAGCTTCAGGACTGTCGATTAATTCGGGGGCTTGGACCTGCCAACTTTTGTGTTATCTTGCTCCCAACAAGGATTTTTATTAAACAATGGTAGTGTTTGTAAATGATTTTCTGGTGAGCTAGAGTTTAAAAACAGGCTTTTAACACAATAAATATAGGGCTGTTGCAAATGGAGTGATGCACATCCGCGGTTAAATAAATTGGGAGTTTATTATTAAACATAGTGATGTTTAAATCATTTTATTCTTTTTGTATTAGATATTCTTGCCATCAAAAATGTCGCCAATAAAAATAGAAAGATATGACGTGTTAAAAGTGTAATCAAAGAGGAATAATGCAAGTGTTTTATTTTTCGTTTTATTAGCTGTATGGAAAAATTAAATTAAATAATCGCCTATCGATATATGTCTGCCCATCTGCAGGCCATCCCTAAAAACGTGCGATTTGTTTTTGAGTTTGGTCCACTTGTTTGCCCACGTTTACATGGCTCTTGCAAAGAAAGCACCCAAGGCGCAGCTTGCTTCGCCCAGCGCCAGCTCTCAGGAGGAGTCCGATGCAGCGGCCAGCGATGTGGAGGGCAACGCCGGCTGGGCGGATTCCATCCTAAAGGTCCTGAAGACCACCAAGCCGGAGACTCAAAACAAAACCGTCCTGGCCAGGGCGAAAAACAGCCAGGGTTCTGTGCGCTCCCAGAAGGCAAAGACGGCCAAGAAGCCGGCATATGACTTCGAGATCGAGGAGAGCGAGGCCATCAAGCATGAGGACGAGGACGGCGAGGAAGAGAAGCCGGAGGTGTCCGCCTTGGACGCCCAGTTGACCAAACAGCAGCGCAGGAACGTGCCCCTGCAGCTGCGCGTGAAGCCGAGCTACCGGGACATGGAGCGTGAAAGGACGCTCCGCAAGGTGGCCACCCGGGGTGTCGTTCAGTTCTTCAACGCCGTGCGCATTCAGCAAAAGGACCTGCAACAGCAGCTCGAGGATGCCGGGCCCCTGGACAGCCGACAGGACGCTGTGCTGAACAATATCAACAAGCGAAAGTTCCTCGACGTCCTGATGAGCGGCAAGCGGGCCAAGTCCACAGCCATTGACAACGCCGTCAAGAAGGAGGAGTCCGAATCGGAGTCCGAAACCGAGCAGGGCCCCGTCTCGAACGGCAAAAAGAAATCGGAGTGGAATGTGCTGCGCGAGGACTTCATGACCAACAAGAAGATCAAGCACTGGGACGAAGAGGATGAGGAGGAAAGCGACCAGCAGAACCGGGGAGAAGACAGCGACGATGACGATGGGGAAGATTAGCTTTAATTATCCAATAAATGTTAGCACTTCGTTTGTATCCCAATTAGTTATTCTTGTTGCACGCTAGCCTATCATCTCCGCCTTGGATATCATGTAGATGCCCACGATCAGGCCAAAGAGTCCAATGGCCGAGCCGAAAATCTCCACAATCAGAATCTTGACAAACAGCGCCGAGTTGGCGGCATCGGCCAGAGCGGCGCCGGATCCCACAATGCCCACGGCCACGCCGCAGGCTATGTTCACCATGCCAACGGTCAGGCCCGCACAGAAGACGGTGAAGCCTGCGTACATGTTGGCGATCATAATTTTCTTGTCGCTAACAAATTTCACGGTCGAGTAGTTGGACACGCTGCCGGACAAGAGGATGGCTGTGATCAGTCCGTAGATGGCCACCGCCTCGCAAAAGATGATAGAGATGAGGTTCTTGGTCTTGATGCGGGGCGAGCGAACTCCTCCGCCGGTGATGCTTGAGCCGGTCATGTAGATTCCCAGGGCAGCACCGCCCACGGACAAGGAGCACGCCAGAACGATCCCCAGGCCGGCCCACATCATCGGATTGGAGGTGTACAGGAACCAGCCAAGACCCATGCGCTCGCCCCGTCCGGTCACAACGTGGGCAAAGATCACGCCCACCATCACAGAACCGCCTCCCACGATCACTACCAGTAGGATAACTCTGAGGATATTCATTGTTCCTGCTTCTATTTCGAGACCAGCTCCGTCAGGCGATTTCCCAAGCTGTGAACTGTGAATATACAGTGGCCCTGGCGTTATGTTCCAAGGTTACTTGGTCTCATTTTTAAAACCCAACATTTGCGGAAAGAGTTAGCAAAAGTTTCTGACATAGCACTATTTTTTTATGTAAATAAATTAACTTTGAAATTCGAAATTTACCCGGTTCTTCCCTGACTGTTAGTAAAATTGTCAAAACAATTTGGTTCGCATAAACTTCGCTATGCTGGTAAGAAAATCTGTAATCTAGGCGTTTGTAAATACAAAATTCTGGAAATATTTAATGATAATATATTTTTATTATTTGCTGTCCATTTTTATTTCATTATTAGTCTTTTAAAAGGCCTTAAGTATCAGTTCGTTGCTCTTGGCGTTTGTACATATGTACAAATTTGTGAAATTATCGAAGCATATGTTTATTCGCACCCAATTGGCTTAAACTTCGCTATGCTGGTAAGAAAATCTGCAATCTAGGCGTTTGTAAATACAAAATTCTGGTAATATTTAATGATAATATATTTTTATTATTTGCTGTCCATTTTTATTTCATTATTAGTCTTTTAAAAGGCCTTAAGTATCAGTTCGTTGCTCTTGGCGTTTGTACATATGTACAAATTTGTGAAATTATCGAAGCATATGTTTATTCGCACCCAAGTCCCAAATATTCTATAGCGTTCAGAAGGTTCGGCTCCAATTCCGTATCAATCGACTTGGACGCAATTTTCTTGTAGTGCTGAACGACCTTAGTATACGCATCGTGGTAGTCCTGCGAGGTCTTTGAGCGGAGAAAGAGGAAGCGCTCCATTACATTGGCTTGTTCAATTTTAATCGGTTCTTTGTGCGGCGACCATTTAGCCCTAAAAAAAAAGGTTTCATTAAATAAGAACACTCTCACTGAAGATTAACTTACAATTCCGCTGCGACACTGGCGCGAAAGATTGGGTCTTTCCACTCCTCATTTTCCATCTTTAATGCCTTTGTTTCGATGTGTGACTCAAAATTAGAGCCGATTGGAGTACAAGTATGGGATGTGGGCAACGACCAGTTGTGTTTGTTGACAGAAGTTGAAATGTATCCCCACGCCAGGGTTGTTAGGTGTGTTTAACTATAAAGAATATTTAGTACATTTTATTATAATGCCAAAAACAGTATTTTGTATACTCAATGCTTTAGCAAAAGGCCCTGCGGTGAGGGCTGCAGACACCCTAATTTAGGCTAGTCTTCTTAAGCTTTTTTACCTTTTATAATAAAAAATAAATGAATAATTAATGTTTGTGAAACAGAAAAAAGTATAATATATATTTTACTCTGTTTAATTTACTGATTGACCAAGATTTTAGGAAGATTTTAAAATGAGATGCACTCATAGATCATAAATAAAAATCTTATCACGTTAATATCTATGTAAATATGTATAAATGTAACATTCGTCATAAGCAACCTGTCTCTCACTGCAACTCATATGTAAACATTTGTTAAGCTAGCATTAAATAATCCCATACAAATCACTACCAACATAGCGGAAGCCTTCAGCAGCCAATGCTGAGTTTCACTTATGGCTAATATGTTATTAAAAACAAGCCACGGCTAACAATATCCCGCCAAAATCAAACAATTTATTTGTTGCTCTATGGAAAGGCTACATAAGTAGTTATGTATTTGAGCTTGAAAAGGCTTGGATGCACAGGAAAAGCGAATCGTATTCTAACGATTCGACTTGGCGACGCGCTCCAGTTCGTCCTTCTTCTTGATGGCATAGGAGTTCGATGATCCCTTGGCGGCGTTGATGAGCTCATCGGCCAGGCACTCGGCCACGGTTTTGATGTTACGGAACGCAGCCTCACGAGCTCCAGTGCAAATCAGCCAAATGGCCTGCAAGTAAAGATAGGAGACAATTTTGTAAACTAAATAGAATCTGGGGCGAAAACTTAGGAGAAGCATCACTTCGCAGATCTTCTGAAATCTTGGATCAGACATCGAAACCATAGATATAGGCTGTCGGGTCTAATATATATATATATAAAAAAAGTCGAATGTTTCGACTATAAATACGAAAAATTTTACCATTCAACATATTAAATTGACTAGTATTACGGTGGCGGTCTTAATTATAAATTATATATCCAAACCCCGGTGAGTCTAGCTTTATAATTGGGGAAATAACGTTCAGTGTGACCTTGCACCAACAGCTGTTGACTTAGTAAAGCGTTGCGAGGCAAGACACGGACGAACGGACAAGGCAAAATTGACTAGACTACGGGGGATGAACATGCAGACATGATCGTGCATGCAACGCTTTTTAAGTGTGACCTTGCACTACCAGCTCTTACCTGATTAACACGTCGCAGGGGCGACACATCGACGGCCTGGCGACGCACAGTTCCGGCGCGTCCAATGCGCGTGGAGTCCTCGCGGGGGCCCGAGTTGACGATGGCGTTAACCGTGACCTGCAGTGGGTTCTCTGAGGTCAGCAGATGAATAATTTCGAAGGCGTGCTTCACAATGCGGCAGGCCAGGAGCTTCTTGCCGTTGCTACGACCCTTCATCATCAATCCGCTAGTTAGGCGCTCCACGATCGGGCACTGGGCCTTACGGAAACGCTTGGCCGCATAGCGTCCTGCCGAGTGCGGCAGATAACGGGCGAATTTCTCCTTGACGGCTATGTAGTCTTGCAGCGAAATATCGCTAATCGAGATGTCGTCACAAGCCCAGCGCCCGAAAAGCTTGATTTCTGGCCACTCGGCCTGCTGGGCCTGCATCGTCATGGGAAGATCCTCCTCCCAACCCTCGTCCTGCACCTCAGCCGGCGTCTGTGCCGGCTCCGAAGTCGATTCAACAGCTCCCTCGGACATTTTCTCGGTTTTGTCAAAATTAGACGAAGAGAAGCTAGGAGGAGAAAAACGTGTGTTCACTTCGAGCGCTGACGAGGAAAAGAAAGAGGATGTGAAACATAGGGCGATAGCTGTCACTTTTGACTTTGGCGGCGCAATGCAACACTGGGCGTAGTGCTGTCAAGTCCGACGAATATTTGGCGCTAAATTTCAAAGTTATTGTAAAAATACTTCTTATTGTAAATTACAATGTGATGTTATGTAAGCGATCGATTGTGATGGTAATTCTTATTGCCATTTATTATACGATGCTTGAAAGTAATCAATGTAATGGTTATTCCTATTGTAATTTTCAATATGATATTTAAAAGCAATCGTTTGTTTGGATATTACCAATTGTAATTTATAAACATGATATTTTGAAGCCATTATAACTATTTAATGTGTTACATTTTTCCTAAAATATATATGTATAAAATATTAGAACATTCAATATATATTTGCCTCACAAGCCTGTGATTCCAATGCGGGAAATTGTGAAAATTTGTATAAGTGATCCCATATTATTAGTATTTTCCTATTGCCAACAAAAATTGAGTTTAATAAAATGTTATCATCCTATTGTTGAAAGTAAATATATATCCAAAACGGCCTAGACATATTCCCCGTAATTTGAAGATCCTTCTATTGCATTACATTTGTTCTGAATGTCATTTGCAGATCCAGTTTTAAGAAGCCCCAACTGTGTCATAGAAATATAGAGAATATTTATTCGGCTTCTCGAACTTGATAAAAACACACGAATGATAGATACCATTTACGAGTGTGTGCGCACTCGAAGCGCGTGCTTCTGATAAGCCATCGCCACAGTTATTCATTCAGGCCGATTGATAAACAAAACGTATATGTATATTTTATTGTTTGTTTTAATATGGAATACTTTCTATAATAATAATAATATGCACTGTGCATTTTTCTACAACTTCTGCATACAACAGTAGCCCGAAATATACAAGTTAATCGTTTTGTGGTAGTTAATATAATACATTCTCAATTAGCGACTCAGGTGCCAGCGTTGAAACAAACATAACAAACTACTTAGAATCATAATCACACACACACATCTTGTCTTTCGTTTGGGCAAAAGAATTATATAAACAAAAACGTTGTCGTTTTCACACCGGGCACACTCCGTCATCGATTGAGTGATGCTGGTGATGGGCAAAGTGTGCGGGGCGTGAAAACCAACAAGATAAATTAACCAACTATCAACTTAAGTAACTAAAGTCCCAGCTAAAGCGTTTCGGCAGAACGGTTTCGGTCTTCGATATCTGTGGAGTCTCCCAGCAAGCTGTAGCTCAAAATAAACTGATGCTCGTTTGTAATTTCCAAAAAAGGATGGAGCAAACACTGATCTCTTGCGTGTCTGCATTGGTGATGAAGGGGAATGCCTTGCTGACTGATTGGTGATCTTCATGATGATGATGATGGAGGGCGAGGGCTGTGGGGGAAATAATAGATTAAAAACAGGTCAAAAGGTTAAGGAGCAGTCGAAATAAGAGCACGTGAAATGCTGTCTGAGAAACTAAATCTTATAAAGACGTATGTTGTCATTGCTGATCAATGCATTAACGTAGCTATAATTATTCCTCCTAATTCAATTGGTAAATAAAGCCCCTATTTGTATTCTTCTTATAAACTAATGTGAAAAAATAAGAGCCTTCGTAGACCTTGACTACATTACTGCACTAAGTAAAATCTTAGCTGACTTATAAATAATTGTTCTAGCCCTATTAATCTTTTCGTAACTTGCGGATCTAACAGCTAGTTAAATTAGAGAAAACCCAGATCGGATTTGGAAACCTTGAACAGGAAGCGGAGGAAGCTCCTAAAACCTTAGGTGACCTGAATCCTATTGTTTAATGTCTTTCAGAATATTTAAGTTTACATGTTGCTGTGCCAAACTTTTAGTTCTTTAAAATTTCTTAGAAACAAGCGACCTTGAACAAAGAGTTAATGTAAATTAAATCCTAAAGAAGTAAATACGCTTTTTGTAAAGCCAATAAATTGTTTTGGTGACCTCAATCTTGGGATGCTCCAAATAATTCTTAATAACTCAGCATATATAGAGCTAGAACGATTTTTCCTATTACTAATTGGTAAATATAGCTCCCGTTCTTATAGATTGCTATTAAATTACGAGCCTATGTTACACACTTTTTTAAAAACCACTTGATTTAAAAAGGAACTAAGGGAACAGAAAAAACCATTTAATAATAAATTGGGTTATACATATCTATCGTTACTGTTGGCAACTCTAATTGGTAAATNCACTTGTAAGACTAAGAACTAACACACCCCCAACCACACTTATTAAATATCAAAAAAAGGATGAAACTTTTTCTGAAACCTATCAAATTTGGTGACCTCGATCTGAAGAGGATTTCATAATATTGCCGCCCAGCCCTAATTGGTAAATAAAGCCCCTATTAGCACTTACAAAACTTGCATATTATATGTGATATTGATAACGACTAATGGCTCTTGGGGACCTTAAAATGTAGTTCTCGGGCTTGCAGTCCAGTGCTCTTATCTCGACCCCCTGACTCACACTCACGCTCTACTCCTTGTCGCCCATCTTGGACTTGGAGGTCATGTAGATGCCCACGATGAGGCCGAACAGACCGATGGCCGAGCCGAAGATCTCCACGATGAGGATCTTGACGAAGAGCGCCGCATTGGCCGCGTCCGAGAGGGCGGCTCCGGAGCCCACAATGCCCACGGCAATGCCGCAGAAAAGGTTGACCAGACCGACGGCGAGGCCGGCGCCGAAGATCAGGTAGCCGGAGAACCAGTTGGTGTTCATGATGGCCGGGTTGGAGAGGGCCGTCTCCATCTGGAACTGCTCCAGTTGGCCGGAGAGGACGATGGCCGTGATCAGGCCATAGATGGCCACCGCCTCGCAGAAGATGACGGAGATCAGGTTCTTGGTCTTGATGCGGGGGGCCTTGACGCCGCCGCCCACGATGCTGGTGCCCGTGGTGTGGATGCCAAGGGCGGCGCCCACCACCGACAGCGAGACGGAGAGGCCGATGCCCAGGCAGGCCCACATGTACGGATTGGAGGAGGCCAAGAACCAGCCCACGCTCACCCGCTCCCCCTTGCCCGTGAGCACGAAGTAGAGGGTGAGAATGGTGGCCACCGCGAGGAAGGTCCACAGGAACGTCTGGGTCACCACGGTTCGGATCTGGGCCGCCATGCTGAAGCTGCTTGAAGGTTTCGCGGTTATCTGCAAGCGGAGACGGGCTTAGGGACCTCGCTCTGCGCCTTTTCGGCTGCCACACTCACCGATTTGCAGGCGTAATGGTTTTTTCTTGGCCGACAGGTGACTGCTCCGTGCGAAAAAAACGAATCCACAATCACATGACGTACATTTTCTCTATCACAAGCTATCGAATAATCACGCCACTCGATAGGTGCGATAACAAGGAGATGGATCGTTGGCCGGTTTACGGCTAACCTATTTAATTTAATATAGACGTATTTACCCGTTGCTTGTGTCAAAAGCTTTAAAATTCTATAATGATCCAATAAAACTAAAACAAAAATCATCTTCAATTCAATGTTATATTTTTTCATTGGTAAATCCTTTTTTAACATGTCGTTAAAGTTGTTCTTAATA
>JAJJHQ010008107.1:196370-537315 GCA_021223825.1 Drosophila ironensis | reverse complement strand
ATTTGAAAGTAGCAATAATATACAAAGAGGGGTTTAATTTAGGGTCCAATTTTCAAGGGTTTCAAGTGACTTTTGGAGATTTTTTCGAGTGCACCCAAAGTCAGATGGATATAGCCAGATACGGTCAAAGGAGGCGTGCAAGGAGCGAAAGAAAAGGAGTCGGGCGCAGGCGACACAACCGCAACATTCAATTAAACGTAATGTGTTGTTTGTTGTCCCTTGAAGGACAGGTTGAACCCACGCTTCTTGCAGCCCCCGCACCCCCCGCCGCCAAGCCTGATAATAAATGTAAACTTTTCACTTGAAAAATTCACGGCGCGCATAAAGAACGAAATAAAATGAGATGTCTACGGATAATACAGAATTGCCCTGGCCCTGGCCCTGGCCGTGGTTCTGGGTCTGGGTCAAGTCAAATATCACAAGAGAAATCCATTAACCTGAGTCTCATTTTTTTGGTCCTTCCCCTTGAGTAACTTTTGTGCGCGACTTATCTTTAGGGTTTGTCAAAGAGTAATAGAAAGGAGCAGGCGCAGCTCACATAGAAAAACAAATCATTAGGCGCACAGCTCGTGGCTTAAATATCTTGTATATAGTACTTAAATAGATGTCTAAAAAACAGATTGGATTCAGAGGAGGCAAATCCTTGGTTATTTTATTCACTTTGTTTCTCTTGAAGTGATTGAAGCCAAGTTTAAGGCTGCTGCGCCTGCAAGTAGGCAACACTTCGTTGCTGCTTGACTGCGGTTTGCTGGAAAATTTCATGAACAACAATGAGTGTGCCGGCATATGCATAGGCACACCTTTTGTTCACCTGCCACCACTTGAGGTAGCAACAACAACTGCCGCAGCAGTTGCCGGAGCTGCAGCCACAATGAGAACTGTGGTAACAGAGTTTAGTTTTCTATAGACCGGAAGCTGGATGGGCATATAAAGGCTTTCCGCTGCTTTCCGGTGAAATGTTGCATTTCAAGCGTGCCCCAGACATGAGCATCCCGCAAGGCCCGACAACAATAGTGCCAACAACAAGCACGTTAGCAATGCCTTAACTGAGGCAGCAACGTCTGAAGTGAGCATAACAAACTCCAGGCTACTCCAGAAATCCGTCAGTCGGACAGAGACGAATAGAAGGCTAATTTCAAGAGTCCTTCGGCTAAAAGCCTGTTTTAAATCTCAAAAAATCTGCTATTAAATCTTGGCATGCTAGATTTTTACGGCAGAGTGGAGAGCCTTTACTATATTATTGATGTAATAAATATTTATACGCTAGGCAGACGCTTCCTTGTGCAGTATAAACTGCACTAAGCTTCCAGCTCGTCGTCGTCGTCCGCTTCAACCTTTCAGTTTTGAGGCGGAGTGCAAACATTTGACTGGTCTCTGGTCAAACCCATCACAGGATTCCATTGAAGGGCCTCCCTCCTTGAGAGGAGGGATGTGGTTGCGGGCCGCACAAAAGGCTGTTGAGAATTGATTTCCTGTTTAGACATTTAGGCCGATTTCGTAACCATTGGGCAAAGTTCAAAGGGAGGACAGAGGTCAGGTGGTGCAGGCTGTGGCCGTGTTGGCCAAGTGGACAAATCCTGTTGCGGATCAAACGGCCAGCTAGAGTCCTGGCTTATGATAAAGCAGCTCCTTCCATCTGAGGTTAAGTACCCCGCCCGCCAAACTAATCTTATTTATTTGTTTGAATTTCCAGGTAAGCTGCGGCTCGACCATTCAGCAAATGAAATGTTTCTCTCATCCATGTATCCGGGACTTTTGTTGCGAGACTTTTTTCAGATTTTTCGTGTTTTTTTTTCGGTTAGTCTTTAACTGCTTGTGTGAACAATTTCAATTGGTTTTATTTTATTTCATTCACCCTAAGTGGCCGTCTGGTATTAATTTAATGTAATGCAATGTTCAACCCGTAACTTATGCAAATTAAATGGCAATTCAATGAAATTCTATAGTCAGACAGATTTTCCACGATTCTCCGTTTTATTTATTTATTTTTTACTATTTTTCTACGTGGCGAAAGCGGTGGAATAATGAAATGCAGTTCATTGTATACTATATCGAATTATGGGCATTTATTGATGGCCCGGCTGAGAGGATACTCAATAAAAAGTGTTGTACATATGTTGGAAATGTGAGCGCACTTCACAAATACCAATTGTTGGGTAATAGTGTTAATAATGCAATAAACAACCACAGTACTACAACCACTTGAGCATATTACTATGTATTTACTCATGTTCCCTCCAGAGCCACGTTCACTTCAAGCGAAAATAAATTAATTTAATTTAACTTGAGTTCCCAGAGCTGTAGTAACTATTTATAGGAATACCTTCCTTACCTTTCCGCTTAAATAAAGATAGAATTGTATAATGTACCTCGGATTTTATGATTATTTACTTTACCTTATTGACTATCAAGAGGCCCGTAATTTTCGAAGCGCCAAGACAAGTCGGCAATTTGCAATAAAACACTGTCAGAAATATTATGTATATTTTTGTGCCCCCATCTGCGCTTTGCTCTTCATTTATTTCATTAACTACAAAGGAGATGAGATGAATTCGGGGCGGGGGTTCGGCTAACTCTCGCATTGCTGAACAAAAACCCGCCTCAGGCGCTTTGCCAAAAAGTGACAAATTGTTTCAATTCAACAAAAGGCAAAGGAGCAACAAAGCAAACAACAACAGCGAAATGAGTAAGAACAAAACAAAAACCGAAACAAGAACAAAAACAATAACGGCTGCACAATAATGGCCTAGACCAAAGATACAGGGGCGAAGAGTTGGGTGTTTTTTAGGATGGAACGTAACCCTTTTCAGGCCCTTTCCCGGTCTTTTGCACTCAGAAAAACGCGCATAAAACAATATTAAATAAATTAAAATCTGCTAAATACTTAATATATCCTTGTTGGCTTTTCTGTAAAACTGATTAGCAAGGCTTTGGCTTGATATACTTTTCTAATTACCTGAATATCTCTCTGTGCATGAATTTTTCATCCATTTCGGCTGTTTTGCCGGCTTGTTTTCTTTGTGCTATTAGCCACCGTGTCCCTGTCCCTGTCGGTGTCCTTTTTATCTGTTGTACATGACATTTTGGCCTTTCTCATAAGTCCTGGACAGGCGAGCAGAAATGCGGACAAAAGGTAGCAGCTTCCAAGAATGATGATGGCAATTTGCGGCTGATCCTGCCCGCTCATCCGTTCCCCTTTTACGTTCTCACCCTATGCAACTGTGTATAATTATCTTAATTTCAACTAAAGCAGGCACAGGCACAGACAAGGTACCAGTTTTTTTTGGCAATGAAAAGTGCAGTAGTTTTAGTCACGCTCTAGTTTTCGGCAGGGATTCCACTATAGTTTCATAAATTTAAAATAAGTTTTTCAACTCAATGACAAAGTCAAGGAAATCATTTAAAATTATGGATGCTACAGAATTTCGCGGTTTGCAGGGATGCAAGGGGTGGTAGCCGATTTTTAAAACAAACTTGTGGGGTAGGTAAAACTTTAATTGGCCATATCTTCTATATTTATTGTCCGATCCGTACGTAATTTTGCACGTACGTGTTTGACGATCAGTGGACTGAAAATTATGCCTCTAGCTTTTACCATTTCGAAAATATCGGTTTTTTTAAATACGAGGGCGGAAAGGGGCGTGGTAAAAATCAAAGAATGGCATTATCTGCGCAATAGTTAAATGGACATATTGCAAAAAAAAATAGGTCTCTAGCTCTTATTTTGTCCAAGTTATAGGCAAATGTGTCGAAGAAAATACAGTTTTAAAAACGCATTCCGCGACCTTTCTAATATGGCAACATTGCGTATGCGTGATTCTAGCTTTAAGATTTCAATGCTGAAAATATAGAGGTAATCTTGTATACCAGCGACTGCGATATTCCTTTTGCAGACTAAAATGGCAATGCTACGCAAATTTTAAGAGTGATAAAAATTGACTGCTTGCAGGAAAGGGAAATGCAGTTTGGCACTGCAAATATTTCAACGTAAGTAAACTACATTAGCATCATGGGTGTACATAAAACGGAGGACTCGAGGGAGTGATGGGATATCTGAGTGGCACGATGGGGATGAGCTTGGTGTATTTGCCCGTGCGTCAGGTGCAGTTCGGTTCAACTCAGTTTCGTGCTTGCTTTTTCCCCTTTTTTTTTCATACGCCCCGTGTGCCAGGGAGCCCCGCTCCCGTATTTGGATCTGTGCGGTTGACAGCTCTGCAGCTTTCGCTTGACTTGCTCTGGCGCAAGGGAGACTGGCAGGCAGGTGGAATGGCCAAAAATATGAAATATTTGCAACTTTGCCAAAGGGATAAATTGAAAATGATAGAAAAAGTAATGAGATGTTTGTGCATACGCGGGATTCTCTAAATGCAAATGTACCAACAAATGCGTGATTGCATGCATTCATTCCTTAGAAATAATTTATTATGAAATCTCCCTATTGAATAATGTTTGCAAAAGACAAGTAAATTGTTGATTTCTTTTACAGTTTAAGTTATTGTAATTGTAAATTCCATGCAGACATTCTTTAGTAAAACGTAATCGAAACCCAAGCAAACAATCTGTTTATTACTTTAGTAAACTTTTCAGCCGCAATTAAATCTTAATCAACAGTGTCAAACTTTGCCCATTGAACTATTCTTCATAATTGAAGAATTTTCCGCAGAATGTCCTGTGCCTCGGCAGACAAACATTTGTCTGAAATGTGGATTTATAAGTTAAATATTGACAAAAGCCAGGAAGACATGTCAGGGCAGTGGAAGACATACGAGTATTGCCAAAGGAGTATATACCAGTGGTGGGTGAGTGGGGGCGATGACAAACAAATGCGATTAAAACTTTAGCCAAAGACAAACAAACAGAAGTTTTAAAGACCTCTGGGGCCGCACTAAGGCAGCCAAGCAACAAATTAATGAAATAGTTCTGATGACTTTTCCCCCCTCGGCCCCTTTCGCATTTTGGCCTGCTCACATGTGCAATGAGCAGAGCTTTGTGGGCAATTAATCGAAAGTGTTTGCTGCATAAATCAAGCCAAGTTATCCACAAGCGCCACCGAAAAGTATTCAAAGTTATTTGCCAGCCAAGAATGCGGCTTGCGCCCCGAGTTATGCAAACTATGCCAAAAGGATTCCCGCCCTGTGCCTCCCTGCTCCCTGTTCCCTGTTCCCTGCTCCCTGCTCCTGGCTGCTGACAACTTGAATCGTAGTGTGTGCTCGCTTGGGTAATCAGGCAGCAAGTAGGTCAGCGGCAATCAAAGCCAGCGATACCACCGAAATGGAAATCAAATTGTATTGTAGTCAAGTCGAAGCGTTCGCCGGGGCTTCAAGCAGTAATTCCAGACTTCCGAGCCAGTGAACCTAATGTATTTATTGCATTTTTTAAGCTTTCAAAATGGCTACATTCGATACTTGGTTGCAAGTGTTTTTTGGGGCGATTCTCTTGTTTCTGGTATTTTCCATCTCGACTTAAAGTTGCTCTACGAGCTCTTTCCCTAATAAATAATTAATCCCTCCATAATTGCCCTTTTAAATCGACTTATTTTAAACTCCAGATGTTTTTTGGGGGGATGAGTTTCTTAGGAAAATTCCAAATGGATCTTAAATCTGTTTTTCTACCCTTTGGCCCCATTTCACACAGCCCTTAGCTTTCCTCCGTCCAAGAAAAATGCTGTAAGTTTAACCCTAATAACATTTGCTTTTTATAGCTCAGCCTTCCTGGAAACATAACACGCCCTAATGCCAATTCAATTTGACTGTTTCTAATTACTATAAAATATCGCGGATATTTAGCATTAATGAGGCCAAGTACGATGCGGGCGGAACCAATTTCCATTTTCCTGTTCCCCTCCTTCCCCAAGAAGTTCGAGTACAAGTTTTAATTGAAATTTAAGCACTTAATTTGCCTAAAAGTGGGTAAAGGGAGACGTGAGACGCTCATTGATTGGGGCGGGCACTTTGGAGGGGGCAATCGAATTGGGGTTATATAAATAGGTTACAGGCTATCCGGGGACCCCGAAAACCCCAGCACCATCCACCGACGATGTCGCGTAATAATTTACACGGGCTATCCTTCTCCTTCACTTTATTTATGTTCCGCAGATGTCACGTGTTCTTTTGTTACTTTTGGTCAACGCAATTCGGGCCAGGGCGGTTAAAACAGTGTTGTAGCTTAAACTGTTTTCCGGCCAATAAAGCGATGAAAAGGCACAATTGGCAGACTCATACAAAAATAAATAAATCCGTAAAACAATAAGAATCCTCCAGGGATTCTATAAACTCTTTTTCCCAAACCGTGGCAAAACGAGTTAAGAATCATATAATTGTGGCTCTTTTTTCGTACAATACTTAAGGGCCACCACTGTTTGGCTTCCTGGGCGGGTTCCTTTGTATTGCTAGCTTTGAGTGAAATATGGGGCAAGTTCATGAGGAGACGACATCAAAATGATGATGATGCCCCTGAGTCGGGCGTCGGTGACAACATTGTCGACGTCTATTGCAATCAAGAATTTATGTTTTCAGCGCGCAGTTTGTCTTCGCGAAGGAAGAAGGTGGGCCATCGCCTTCGAATCGCCTTCGGGGCTGAATGCCATCATACCTAAGGCCTCCGTCCGCGGCTCCGCCTCCTTCCCAATCTCCATTTCCGTCCGGGCCTGAGCTCTCCGGTTCCGGATGAACGGGGGATCGGGTCCTTGGTTTTTGAATGCCTTTAGTTGGGGCTTGCTTGCTTGCTTGGTTAAACGCAATTTAGCTGCATTGCTCCAATTTCCGCCCAGCTATCGTGTTACTTTCTGCCACATCTCGCTCTTATGGTGACATTTCACCCTGCTTCTGTATTTGTATCTCCGTGCCGTGACTTGTAAGCCAAGATGGGCAAAAAGTTGGATATCATTTTTGAGGAGGGTTCCGAATTGTGGGTCGGGACATCAACTGTGTACTTCATGTGTGTTCAAAACTATTTCGATCGCCATGTGATAGGGTTATCATGAATTCAGTTGACATGCGGGGGCTAAATAAAAAGTGATTTTTAATAAGCAGCGAATTTTCCAATCATCTCTAAAAACAAACTAAAGAGAATCCTCTTCACCTAATTTATGTTTATTTACTTACTATATATTGCAGCCATTTGTAATATACCCCCAACCCGAGTTCTCAGTTTGGAGAAGTTGTGAGTTGCCTAGAAGGAATGAGGATAATTCATTAGCATCCCTTTGGTTTCCCGGTAAAGCAATTAGGGCCGCTTTCGTACCCATTTCAGGTCCATAAACCATTGTTTGCCGCCTCAAGGTGGCCAGCAGTTTATGCATTCGGTACTGTCCGAAAGTAGACAGCATTTGACTGACAAGGCTGGCATATTTATGGTCGGGAGTCCTAGGGAGGATGAACTGCCTGGCCATGTCAAGTGCAGTGACTGGAGCAAAGCCCTTAACCCTCGCCACCAGCTCCTTGGGCAACTGTTGCAGGGGATTTGGACTGCCGCCTGTGGACTCCGGACTGCGTGGGCTGTCTGCCGATAAGAGGCACTTGTCCTGGCCGTAATGGATTATTCGACATTTTTCACGTGTGTGCTCTTGCCTGGCGGCGAACTCTCAACATGTCCCGAGCACTACACGTGGCAAATATTAATTTGCGCCCTATTCACCTCCGGTCCTAAATGTTGCCGGCTAAACAAACGGTTTTGAGTCTATTTTCGGGGCCCCGGCTTTGCGCCGCTGATAGTCATGTCAGCTGCCTATAAATAACCCCGAACTTGACATCAAATAATCATGGCGGTGCCAGCTTTGACTGGGTTTTCCAAAGACACGCCCTTGTCTTGGGGTAAAATATTGCCGAGCACGGGAAATTTGTTGGCTTGAATATGCGTGAGCTAATTGAGGAAGCTTTAGCAAGGGATTGCGGTTGAAGGGGCCCAAAGAGAAGTGTCAAACTTTGGAAGGTATACCTGCTAGATACAATACTTAGTGGATATTTATGAGGCTTAAAATTATTGGATAAAATACTGTATGCTAATTGCTAGATACTAGTTTTTGGATTGTATATGTATTCATGACAACCGAGGCGATATATCCATGTCCGTCTGTCCGTCCGTCCGTCTGTCTGTCTGTCTGTCCGTCTGAAAACGTCGTTTTCCAAGACGATAAAAGCTAGAGGTGCAAAATTTTAGATAATACAAAACATGTTGGGATGCTAAAATAAATTCCCAAAAATTGAATATACAAATTGTAAAATTTGGGTTTTTATAGTCCATTAATCAGTCGTGTTTCATCACCTCAAAGTGACCCCCAAAACCGCATTTTAAAATCCCAGTCTGGTCCACTTTCGCTATATCTTACAGGCGATAGACATCTAAAGCAACTGAAATTTGCCATTTCGACAATGCTTTCGTATATCCGAGCCCGAAAGCATTTCACCACCCACCAGCACCCACTTTCTGCTTGAATTCTTTTGTTTGTGTTTGGGCTAACCGAAAAAACCAAAAAGAATTTTGCGATTTCCATGCACGTTTTGCATAGCAAAAGGCAGAGCGAAAAACAACAACCGACCCCCGGAAAATGGGCGGCGGGCTGAAAATAAAACATCAATTTTTATGTGACAATTTATTGCGTTTCCATCCTCCTTGGCCATGCTCTGCTCTGTTTTTTTTCTTTGCGGCTTCGCCGAGTGGCGAGCGTGTTGGGCACGTGTTCTTTTTATTTCGGGCATACCTTTGGGCGTCTGATTACATAACAGAAAATGTCAATGTTTGTCAGCCGGCAGCTATTAGATTAGACAAGGCGCTTACCTCGAAACCAGGACCAAGGAGCCAACTCCCACCTCAGGCCGAGTCTTTTGATTTTTTGCTGCTTTTAAATATATATTCCTGCACCGAAAGCACTCAAATAGGTGAAGAAAATAGGGAAATTTCAAGGGTTTTGAGGGACATAGCGTATATTGTAAGCTGAAAATATAATATTATTATTTAGTTCAATTTATTCTCTCTGTGTAGCCATGGGCAGCGGTTGATGGCGGCTTCTAGATGGCAGCATCTTAGATGTCGCCCATGTTGACTGTGTGCGAATTGTCTGCTAATCTTTACAAATTTGAGGTGCGCATTTGTTTACGAGCTCGCAATGACAGTATTCGAGGCATGACTTCTGGCTAACCTCAGGATTCTCTGGTGAAGCAAAAAACAAGGAAGCAAATACACTCGCGCAGGGCAAACTAATGAAGTATACGCCCTGTGGGCCGGAATAGTTTTGACCACAAAGAAGGCTGTTTCTTAACTTTTCTATTTTGCTACAAAGTAGCGACATAAGATTCAGTAAGAAACATCCCTGTTTCAATAAATATACAAGAATTTAACGCCTTGAGCCTGCCCTTATTGTGATTTTACCTTAATGTTAAATCTGCCGCTGTTGTTCAATCAGTGAAATCCAATTTCGCCCACAACGCAGACCCCTTCAAAATGCAAAGCTCTATTCAACGGAAGTTGCAGCTCAATTGAACCATTCGCCCGTACTTTCATCCCCATTTGCACTGCAGTGCAGTGCTATCGTTTTCTGGCAATCCGTGACGCAATCCGACAATCCGTTTGCCAGCTATTAGTCTGCAACCCCTGCCCAGGCCCCCTGAGGGCATTCCGAATCGAAAACAAAGCCGATGACCATGGCTAAATGAGCGTGTCAGATGCGTCTCAGCAATTGGGCAAAGATCGGATTTAGGCAGGGCTCAGGCACCATCAGATATGCAATTAATTTTGCAATCAACGCATCATAAGGCATCTGCAATAGGGCTTAAAATTTAATTACTGCTTTAAAACGGTGGCGGGACTTGTTTTCAGAGATTTTCTGGCTGGTTAAGCCTTTTGAAATATTTTGCACTCATTATTTAAAACAAAATTCCGCAATCGCACGCAAAAAGGAAAATGCCAGAGATTCACGGCACACGCAAAAAAAGTGTAGCTACCCTTTTTGTGGGCGTGTGTCCATTATTAATTTTCTTTGATAACCAAATTTTTGTGGCCAAGGAAGGGACTAAGGGCTCAGCAAAATGATTGCAACTTCCTGACCAAAACGGTAGCGAAAATTCCAGTCTGCCAGCGCCAATAAATTAAGCTTTATGCGTGGCTAATAGAAAAAATGCTTCCACCTGAGAGTGGCCCACACGTATGCAAATTGTTGTGGCACTCCAACACAGAATACATAAATTACATGCTTAAGCAACAAAGGGAGAATGGCACACACATGCGATGGAAAAGTTGCACAAGAATGTGTACAAAAAAAATAAACTATTTTTCCAACGATTTGCATTGCATGAAAGGAAAGCATAAAACCAAGGGCTTGTATGGCAAGGAAAGGAATGGGCTATGGGTTATCTGGATATTGAAATAAAAATGGGTGAAATGCAAGGAGGGAATGTCGGCGTCTGTGTGGGAATCTTTAGCATAAACTAAGAGATCCCGCGATGACAGGGCGTATACGTAATGCAAGTGCCATAAAGGTTGCCCATATCCCTGGAGCTAAGGGCACTTTCCGCTCCCCTATCTGGCAGTCAACCTTTTGGCTTTATGAGGTGAGCCGTAAATATGCAACGCTTTTTAGCAGATGCTTGGCAAACGGGAGCCGAGGCTGGTGGGGGAAAATGTTAATGCAGATTTCATTTTATGGATAAAACTTGATTTCATAAAGGTGAGCCGAGGGAAGTGTCAGCTGCGATTTATTAGTTTTAGCTAAAATCAAATCAATTTTAGCCTTATAGCTAATAAATAGTAGTTGCAGCAAATACTGGAAAATGTGTTTCATTTTATGCTGTAGAGGAAGTGACCTTCAGGCGTAGACATTAAAAACTTTTTCGTTATTCTCCCGAGTAAGGAAAACTTGGATTTGCCTAGCACAAAGTCAAATTAAACTTGAACAACTTCTTGCCAATTAGGTAAACTTTAAGCCACTTCTACTGGGCCCATCTTGTATGCATTCTTTTCCTTGCTGCAGCTCTCGCTTCCTATTCTTCGTTTAAATCACTCAACTTTTTATAAGGCTTGGAAAAAGAGTTTTTCACATTTGACTGACACTTATTGGCACGCCTTACCATGGAAAATTGGTGAGAAAAATAGTTCAAGAGTTCACTTAAATCCACTTCAATTGTCCCAACTAATTGCAGAATTGGCTGTTAAAAACTTTTTGGATCGAGTGCTATTGAGTTCGCAACGCAAGTTGGCCCGCACTTTTATATTTTTAAGGCACTCTCAAACATTTTAATTGAAACATACTTAAAAATCAATTACTCTGATACATGGCTGGCCGATTCAAATCCGCTTTAGCCCCAAAACAAACATCCTTCAGTTCGTACACACAAGTGGTTCAATTAAATTAATTACTAAAATTTGACTGTATTCGAGAGAGTTCCAATCAATAAATTAAGTAAAGATATTAAATATGGTTTAAGAGCCATTTGCTGGCTTGTCTATCTGGAAATACACCTTTTACTGAAAAGGTCTAAAGATGTACATATGTAATAATTGAATAATAAATTCAGTTAAAAACTCATAAATTAACGCCTGAAAACCGCTGAAAAGATGCATTCCTGGCCTGTTAGCAGATGGAAGAAAACTCTGCTGGCCAAAACATTTCGAACAGCTGTTGGCCAAATTGGACTTGCCGGCAACGTGCTTTGTCATGTGTCCAATTGCATCAGCCATCGGGCAGAGACTGCTGTCAGTCGATGCGAGGTGCCACATCAATCAGGCTGCAGCAACTGGCCTCAAGGAGTCGGCGGTCCTGGGCAGCAGCTGCTGCCATTGTCTAATGCTGGGTTGCATTTTTCAGTGAAACTTAATTAATTTTCTGTTCCGTAATGACAGCCATAATAATAATGGACTATGATGAGACAGCATCAGCAGTGGCTCATTGAATTGGCAGAGCCATAAATTGCATCGACCGTTTGATTTATGACCGTCGGTCATGTGCAAGGCACATCTCCCGATCCACTTGGCCATGGCCTCGTCCTAATTCGGCACTTAAATGCAGCGACGTGCGTGGGCCGTCGACTCTCTTATAGTATGTTACGTCCGTTCCGCGAGCGCTCCAAGTTCGATAGCCCGCGCACTCCAATGCCCAGACACCTCGGCCGATTTCCTGCCTTTCCAGCTTTTCCGCTTGTCCCACTCGAATTCCCGCATCTCGCGATGGGCAGGCATATGCACACGTCCTTGCTACGGATTCCTATCACGCGCCGCAAAATGGCGTTACGTGTTTGCCGCCTCCGATACTCCGGCTGCTGGTGGCCTTCGCCTCCTCATCGCCATTTTCCAACTCCCGTGCGAATTTCGCGGCTCAGTGATGCCCCCTATCGTTCGGTAGAATTCAACTAAAAACGTTAAGGGGGTAATGTCACCCGGACTGTGTCAAAATATGCTCATCTGAACTATTTGAGATACGTTATTTTGTACTTAAAGTGCTATTAAAAATATATAAGCTTTAATAAGAGAGAACATGGTTTTTTGTATTCAATACAAAAACCATTTAACATGAAATTCGAAAACTATTTAGGATGTGTTTTTATTTTGGAATTAACCAGTTGATATGTTTCTGTTTTCTCGGTTTTATCTTAAATTGCAGACTTTTAAGTGTGATAATGATTTATTTAGATATACAAGTACTCTTAAGAAAATAGGCATTTAAAAATACGAACTTTTCTAAAGTATTGGTATATTTTACGCTGGCGTAACCCCTTAAGTAAGAATTAGGTCATGGGAGTCTTTTTACTTTGTATAACTACATATGTTTATTCTTAGCTTTACTTTGTTTGCTACAAATTAGGGGTAAAAAGGCTAATACCTCGCTAATTCTTAATTTTTTAACCAAGTCTGGGAAACTATGAAGCGAGTACAAAAACTTGCCTGAACGAAAAAGGCTAATGTTGCAACTCTGTTGAGGCCGCGACTGTTGCTCCTCCTCAGAAGCATCCCCCTCGGCCCACGCCCCTGGGGCGGCCCACTGGCATATTCAATAATTGGCGCCTCCGGGTGGGTGGCTTGCTTTGCGGGTGGATAGGTGTGCTGGAGGCTGCGTTGGTGCTCATAGTTTGACGTGCCACCGGAAAATATGCTGCATTAAATTCTGCGCGCTACACATCAGTGCAGGCCCGACAAATTACTGCGAAAATTGATTCCCAGTTGAGGAGGAAATATGCCACAGCTAACGATGAACAAAAAAAAAAACATTGATAGTGGCGTTTGTGCGGTTTTTTCACACGCTCACTTAAATTTTTTTTTGTTGGTAAAGTTTGTGTTTTTGTGCGAATTTGAGCATTTTACGCTCGTTAAACTTAATGCGGTGTTTGATTTTTGTTTACAGAAAATATGCCGCAACTAAGGGGGCTCTTTTATCCAATACAAAGCTATTTTATACTTTTAACGGAATTTGAAATAATTTATTTTAATTGGAATTTATAAGTAATTTATTGACTCATTAATTACCCAGTTTCGGTCAGTGAACTAGATAAAATGCCTCATTATTGTCCATTTAAATATTATAAATATAAATACATACAGATATAAATTATGGAATATAAATTGTTGTTCAACATAAAAGAGTGTTGCCGCATGTTTGGAAAATTGTATTCAATTGATTTTTGCTAAATTTAGACGTTTTACCAAAGACTCCAATTGAGCATCGTAAGCGTTACTTGCACTTTAATGAACTGTCAATTGCGCTCCCCTCACTGCTCAGTCAGCTTTCAATTGGGTTTGCCAAAGCTGCAGCTTTGGTTTTTCGCGTTTTTCCCTGTTTTTTGCTGCTGCTGCTGCCTTGCCTCTAATTGAATTGTTCGACGGTGCAATTTAATTTCGGGGCAGCAGCGCATTTGCTTTATCAACCATGGCAGCAGGGCCAAAAACAAAGCCAAAAACAAGGCACGCAGAAAAAGGGTAAAAAGCAACCGCTGCTGGGATGTCTGAACCGGTTCGTTGGCTGCTGCATGCTGCATGTTGCAAGGTCGCATGGGGGTCGGGTGTGCCGTGGGCGGGGCGGGGCAGCTGCAGTGGCAGTGGCAGAAGTAACAAGTGTTGTTTGACTGTCGGCAAAAAGGAAAGCAGCATCATCACCGGCGGCAGCAGCAGTGAAAAACGTGAATTGTAACAGATGCGTGAAATGATGACCCCAGCGGGATGGTAACCACGAACAGTGGTCTAGCACATAACATATTCAGGAGGGTAAGGGTATTAAATAAATAAATATTGCTCTTTAGAGTTTAAAATAATTATAGATTAAATTATATTGTAATGCCCTGAAATTCATAAAAAATCAAAAATAAATTTAAACGCATTTGGAACCACTATAATGCTATTGAATTTTTAATTCAATGGCGAGAATACGATTTTTTTGGGACCCGAAGAGAGCCTTTAGAAATAAACAACCAAAGTCTGCATCATTTTTTTCCTCATTGTATAAATATTATTGTATAAACGTATTATTGTATAAACGTAAGTGCAAATTCTTTCCCCTAGGAAACCATAAACGTGTACCTACTTTTGTATATTATTTATAAACCAGCTCAAAATTATAAAAGCATACATGTCATTAAGATTTTAATTAATAATTTAAAAATGTATTGCTCATTACCAAAAAATTTTTTCAACATATATTGTATTATTAGCTTTTATTAATAGGCAAGCCCCGAAATCTTTTATACAAACTCTGCCAGAGATAAATAATTTTTTTAAAAACAATACTTGCGTCACTGTTTTCGCTTGTATATATATTTATGTAGAAGGGTTTAGAAAACGCAGACGAGAGCAAGAAAAGAAATAACAATGCGAAACAAAACAAAACAAGGCGAACGCCGAAAGAAGAGGCTAATTGAAGAGATCGAACCCGCCGGAGAGGCATCCGATCCGATCTGCCGGTCGAATGGCATCAGTCGAAATCGTAGCGTTGCCGGGAAAGCAACGCCTTCCAGAACGGGAAAGCACTAAACATAAATATTCTCGAGGCGGGCGAGATCGGGCGAGCGTGAAAATCGGCGGACGACCAAAAACGACATTGACATTCAAGCGGGCGCTAATTGATCGGAAAACCCCCCAACGCCCGGGTCAAGTGCCCTCAATTGGCAGTGTCAGGTGGCAGCATGGGGCACTTGGTCCCCCTGCTGGTGGCGTTTCTGGCTTCCCTGGGTCCCGCGTTGGTCAGATCCGATGGGGGCACTGCTTGCGGCTCCCTGGAGATCAATGCGATCGCGGACTTTCAAAAGCTACAGAACTGCACTCACGTGGCGGGGCACATCCGCATCGCCTATGTGGACTTCACATCGGGTCACTTTACCCCGGAATCGATAGCCAACAATGTCACTGAGATCAGTGACTTTCTGATGGTGTATCGCTGCAGCGGGCTGCTCACCCTGGAGTCGATATTTCCCCGGTTGCAGATCATTCGGGGACAAGGCCTGCTCTTCGATGAGTTTTCTTTGGTGGTCTACGAGAACCGAAACCTGCGGGAGCTGGGTCTGGTGGAGCTGTTGCGGGTTCAAAAGGGTTCCATTCGCATCGAGTCGAATCCCAACTTGTGCTTCGTGGAGACCATAGACTGGATGTACCTCATGGGCAATGCCACACGCCAGCATTACTACCTTAAGGTGAGGAGTTCATGTGGTTTTAGTTTTGGAGTCAGTGCATTTCTCGTACGTTCCATACTTTTATTCTTGCGGCGACTGTAGGTCAATTGATATCTAATTTAAAACATACGCAAAACAATTTGTATTGATATTTCCAAGCGTTTTTCCACAGCACAACAAACCACCGAGCCATTGTCCGTTGTGTGGAGGCTTGTCCGCAGACTTCAGCATCAATCAAAATGAGTCGGAATACTGCTGGAATGTGAACTCCTTTCAACAACGCCCCCAACCTCCCCGGCTTAAGGACTGTCCTGAGATCTGCGGCATCAACGGTTGCGACAGTGCCGGAAGATGCTGCGATCGCAACTGCGTTACCGGGTGCTCCGTCCAGAATTGTACCCTCTGTGCGAATCTCCAGGGGCGATTTGGTTGTGTCAATCAGTGCCTGGCAAGCTACGAATTGAACAAGAGGCAGTGCATCAGCACTAAACAGTGCCGGGATTTGGGAAGGATTCCCCTAACGCATGGATATCGCTGTGTGGAGAAATGCCCTGGAAATCAGAAGGAAGTCCAAGACGCCAAAGGCATTTTGCATTGCGAGGTGAACTGCACGGGAGACTTTCATGTGAAAAGTGCCACGGACTTGGAAGTACTCCAAGATTGTGTGATTATAAACGGATCCTTGACCATTGAGCTGACAAATATAAAAGGTACGTTTTCCAACCTAAATAAATTTGTTTAATTCCATTTTTTTACGAGTTACAGAACAAATAGTGGAAGCACTGGAAGTGGCTTTGGTGAATATCAAAGAAATCACTGGCTACCTGAAGGTTGCTCATTCCAACCAACTGACCTCGCTGACTTTTCTGAAAAATTTGGATTCCATAAAGGGGAATAATCTAGTGGAAAATAAGTGAGTAATACTTTAGTTTTTACACTCCTTGTATGACTATTTATGTGGGTTTCAGATATGCAATCTACGTTGTTAACAACCATCACCTGGAGCATATCTGGCCGCCCAATCACCAGGTTCTCGTGCAGCGTGGTTCCATATTTTTCCACCTGAATCCCCGGCTGTGCTACGACAAAGTCATGCAACTGGAGCCCTCGCTGAAAAGTGTCCAGAAAATCTCCGTGGCCGATGTGTCGCCCAATTCGAACGGAGAGCGCGTGATTTGTGGCAATTCAGTGCGGTCTCTGCATCCAACGGTGGATGATTTGAATTCCACCGCCGTGCGAATTATTCTCGATTATATGGACTGGGACGGCATGGAAACGCTAATAGGATACTCCTATTATTACAAGGAAGCCCCGCAGCAGAACGTGACTATGTACGATGGTCGGCACGGATGCGGTCACGACAAGTGGGTGAAAAATTGCTACAAATTCGAAATCGATCTGTAACTTTTCCATATTTTGGTTTAGCTGGCTCTTGCATGTGGCGGTCTCGCCCAGCCGTCGACATGTCATCGGTGGACTGAAACCCTATACCCAGTATGCCTATTTCGTTAAGACGCTGACCCGAACCGATTATCACATGAAGATCGATGCCTACTCCAAGATCGGATACTTTCAAACGCTGCCAGACAGGCCGAGTCCGGTGGTCAGGATTCGCGGCAGCTCGGAGCTGAGTTCCCAAATAGTGAGTAGATAGCTTTAAAAATTGGGAAACATGCGAGCGCCTCTTAAAATGCCTTTACTTTGCAGCTTCTGCGCTGGTGGCCACCCCGCCGTCCAAATGGTGTCATCAACAAATACTTGGTGACCTACGAAAAGCACAATGCCACAAAGGAGGAAAAGAACAAAAACTACTTCAATGCCTTCTCAGCTAATTTGACTGAACAGTGTCAGTGCTTGGCCGAAGTGCCCTATGATTCTGGGCCACAGCCGGATGACGAGGATTACTACAACAAGGAGCAAATTACCTACGAAGATGCACTGCCAAATCTTATTTTCGTTTCGTAAGTTAAATAACCAATAATAATGTCGAAATGACAGTTTATTTCGCATTTAATTGTAGTAGATTTTAACGGAGTTTTCTTTTTTAGACGACGGCAAGCGTACCGGAAAAAGAAGGAGTTCGGCCGGGTGGTGGACATGGAAGAGATTAAGGCCTACAGGCCCAAAGTGCTGTCCACAACTCCAAAGCCTTCCACGACCACCCCGTCTCCCACCAATGAGACCTTGGCGAAGGAGCTGAAGGCCGCCCAAAACTACGAGGAGTTTCGCATTCAGAGTGAGCTGAATCAAAAAAGGATCCAGGACGCTGGGGAGGAGAACTACAAGATCCGACATGCGATGCCCAAGTGCCAGGTGCTGCATGCCTCTGTGGGGCAGCAGGTGGAAGAGAAGTGCGTCGTGGAGGAGATACTGGACGGTTTCGCGTTGCCGGGCAACCAGCACTACTACTACATTAACCAGCTGGAGCCCTCCACCTTCTACCAGGTGACAGTGCGGGCCTGTGTCGAGGGCGTTGTCAACGGGTGCTCCACGCCCACGGTGGCGGTGGTGAAGACCACCAGTCTGCGCATAGAGCAGATAATGAAGACGCTCTAACCTGGAGGATTAGCCAGGTCAACACACTTTTACATTAACTGACAAGTGATAAATAAATAATTGCCAGTAGTGACACTAGACTGAAATGGATTTTGTATTTATTATTGGGATAAGCCTTGAAATTTGTATTGAAATTATGGTGAGGGTTGGAAAACATTCTAGCTGTTGAATATGATAGAGATCTATGAATAATTTACAACTACTAGATCTCTGATATACCTATTTAGATGGGTTTAAATTGAGCCAATTTAACCTATAAATGTGTGTTACACGCCTGCTAGTGTCAAAACAAATCCGCGACAAACGTTAAAATGTTTTCATCAATTTACTCTAATTTGACTTATCAGCTCGTCGGGCTTTGTAGGATGTCGTGTTACCAGAAATCGCTCGAAAGGTAAATCCCAAACTGACAGCAGTGATTTTTGAAATTTCCAACGCGGCCCGAAGGCGGAGGCGGAGGCGGGCGTGTTTGGGCTTGGCTCTAGGTTAAGCCTAGGCAAAAGCAACATCAACATCAACAGCCACGCTCCTCAACCCCAGGACCCCTCTCAACGCATGCCACTTAATATGCAAATATGCCACAAAAGAGCTTTCAACTTTAAAACACTGGCGAAAACTAAAAATAATCCCCGTCACGGGCTCGGAGATGGGAATGGGGCCGGAAAGAAGGGCCGGGAAATCTGGGAAGCTGGAACCAAAACTGGAGCTTTAAGTCGAGTCGAGTACGTGTCATGTGTCGCCTTGTTTGTGGCCAACTTTTCGGCGCAGCTGGAAAAGTTCCACGAGAACGTGTCCCACTCAATGCGGGGAAAGCGTTCCGTGATTGACGCAGAACTGTGGGCCAGGCTGGGTTAAGGGGTCCAAAAGGGCCGGTGGAGGCATGGCTTGGAGGCGAGTTAAGAGTGCCTGCAAAGGAAAAGGATTTCAATTCTGTCGCTGACACTGACGCGCAATTTAACTACCTTAGACGAACGGGAGGTTGCGGGCAAAGTACTTCAAGGGGATACCTGTCGACTATCCAGATTCATAACCTCGACGGTACACTAAGAGGTAAAACAAATTCAACAGAAAATATAAATTAAAATAATCAAAACAGGCACTAAAATAATACAAGCCATTACAAAATGTATAGCAAAGCTACACCAACATAATTAAAAGATTGTCTTGAAACCCATATTTACTTTCAGTGCAGTTTCCCTGCTCACAATTTTCATCTATTTTCAAGAGCTTATCACTACACGTTCGAGCTGCTAATCTCTTATTCAATATTTTATGGAGCCCGTTTAAATCAACTGGCAGAACTTAAAGCGAAACTCAAGCCCACTTATCCCATATCCTTCAGCGCCATCTTTAAGTGCCATCCTGTTGGCCTCCGGAAGGGGAATGGAGTGGCAGAGGCTAAGGAGGCTAGGGAGGCGGCGGCCTGGGTGCGAGTGTATCCTAAACCAATTGTATTTCAATATTTCACTGTCTACCCTTTGCTTTTACTGTTGCGCCATTTTCGCGTTACTTCCGTGGCCATAGTCGCATTTGCAGTTGCACTTGCTGTTGCCACTGTTGTTGCAGACATGGAGTCCTTGCCGTGTAGCCTCGTTATCCTTGCACTCGTTTGTTATCTATGCACTTGCCGGGGCAAGCACTTTGGGTGCGGTTCGGAGGTGTCAGTGCGTCAGTCAGCCAGACGGACAATATAACTGAGTGCTCACGATTCCGGCCAGTGATGGCATTGAACGATTTCGAATCGAAGTTAAAACAAATTAATTTCAATTCAATATATTTATGAGCTATTAATCAGTATTTTCTCTGACCCAAAAATAGTGTCTCCAATATTATTAGATTTTGTGCAGATTTTGGCAAACATTGGCACCACTGTCGCAAGCCTGTACTTCAATTGTCCTTGCCACGGCCGGAGAATCGAAAGCGTTGGCATCACCTTCACCATCGACGCATTCAACTCTGCGTTTTGGGCTTGGGCCTCGTGTCAGTGCTCGAGTCCTGGTTTAGTGCGTTTAGTCTGGAAATGGCACCGGCAATGGTAATGTAATGATGTGTACTAGTTCTGCTCGCAGGCAGTGATATATACACTTTTACACACTTTCGTTTTGCGAGCAAGTGCAGGAATGGGTCTGAGGTCGGTCATAAATCTTTCCTTGAATGAAATCTATTTAGTTTGCAGGAGACAGTGGACCAAGTTTAAGATAATGCATCTTTTTTAGATAAGTACAATTTTTATTTTACTAAATTTGAATTGAAAACCAAACGAATTTGACGCCCAGAGAAAGGTCAGGCCATTCCATTGTAACGTTTTGGTAACCATACGATAATCTTGGTCCAACGTGTCCTCGTCCGCCAACTATAAAAAGGAAAAATAACACAAGCGACCCAACGTCAGGTCAGCAGTTCGTCAGCTTGAGAATGCACGTCTCGCACACACAATTGTCCTTTTCAATGACCATTGCCATTGCTTTGTTATCCTGTCGTTTTGTCTGGCTTTAGTCACATTACAAATCCAATTTCCAATGTGAGATAAATGCGCTCGGATAATATGAACTGACATGTGTGGGAAACGGTCACTTAGTCCGCAAGGACATGCACTAAGTGACAGGCGGAGAGAGTGTGAAGCCGGGAAAATGGACCAAACCAGGGGCATGAGGAATCTGATTTTAATTTTAGTTAAATCAAAATGTGCTGAGCAGGGAGCCGGTTTATTGGCCAAGACCAACTTGAGCACTCAAAGGACTTTTATCGGCAACGACGCACTCTCTTTTTTGGGCAGCCTCAAAGAGTTTGCGCATGCATGTCTCTCTTTTTAGCACTAATAACAAATTCTAAACTTAAATTATTTGTATGTGACAAATAAATAATAATTGGACTTATCAGTTACCTAATACAAAATGGTTCTAATTGATTATATGCTAACAAAATAAATTTTTTGGGGTCATTGGTATTGAGTTTTGTCAAATTTGAATTTTTACCAGTGCACCCTCATTTTCCATGGCCGGACCACAAAAAGGCCAGGCGTTTCCTGGGCTTCGCGTGGCTTTTTGGCCTGACTGCCTAACATGTGTTTGGCTTGCTCGGCTTTCATAAATAATGCAAAGCGCTGGAAATAGTTTTTAGCCAGGCCCTGACCATTTTCCCCGGGCGGCGATCTATTAAAAGTCAAGCATGTATCCATTTAGATGGTTAGATAGTTACTTTTCCACTTAATTGTTCAAGAAATAATTTAGCCCCGTCAGGCATTTGTCAATTGCATTTGAATAATTTAGCACACTATTGACCCCACGACCTGGGTGACCGATTGTATGTGACAAAGGTGAATTCAATTTGTGCTACAAATTTGTGTTATTGTTGGGGTCGCTATTATGTATTATTTTGTACCGATAAACATGCGATTTCCCACAGGCTGAGGTATTTTTGTCGGTTTTGTTAACTATAGCCGACAATAAGCGGTCATTGCTCTAGTCATTGCTCTAGTTTGTGTGGGATAGGTTGTATTAAGTGAAAGATTATCAAGGTAAATTTTCGGATTATTTATTTAAGCGAAGAAAGCTATAGGGCGTTTAAGAGACCAAAGATTGTAAATTTTTCCATTTACAGAGTTCATATTTACCAGAGGGGTAGGAAATACCGAGCTTTGCCTGCCGTGTGTTCAATTTTGAAAATTACCCCTAAATTAAGTGCTATGAAGGTATGCCAATAAGCCGCTTTGCCCCGAAACCAATATCCTTTCGCACTTGTCGTACGGTGCTTCCCCGCTATCGGGAACAACAATTGGTTTGTCTGCAAATTTCAATAAAAACAGTTCCAATTGTTGCTGCGGCGCCATATTTGTCAGCTATTTGCGAGTGCTTCTGCCCCGCTATTCCACTGCACACCTTTATCCTTCGCCAAATCACTGCCCCACCAACATCGCAGCCATGTCCTTGTTTTTCGAGTAGGTGGTGGTCCTGAGTGGGCGGGCTGGATGGCTTTGTTCGATTTCCGCCATGGCAGGACGCATTCATTTCAGCATCATCAAGGTTGCATGATGCGTTGGCAAAACGTGTCAGCGACACAACGATTCGTTCCGCCTGACAGTTGACAACTCCATCAAATCGGCAAACTGATGGTACCAAAGGGTGGTTGTTGGGTGGATTTCCACGGCACTGGCCACACAGGTGGCGAAGGACGGCGGCTGTGAGCCCCCAGAACCAGGAACCGCTGTCGAAGCTTCTCAATAAAATGCCATTTAATGCTTCTGCACGTGTCACGGCCAGTACAGTGCTGGCTATAAATTGTGGATTCAAATCGATGAAGTGCGTTCGAAGAAAACTTATCAGTTAAACGTGTTGAAACCTAAGAAAAATGAAAATACAAATATAAGTGGCTTGGAAAACCTTTTCTTTTATATATTTTTTAATAACTATTAATATTTTATAATGCTAACTTCATTTCTGTCGCCACTGTAACTAATGCACGCGTGTGGCCAGCGTAATTGGCTTGTAATTGAAAACTTTGCGGATAATTAATTGTTGAAAGTTGCCTCACGACATTTATATGGCTTTGGCTGTGGTTTGTTCTTGCCATTTGTTCTGATTCTTTTCTGCTGCTGTTTCCACAGTTTGCTTCCTTTCTTTCCCAGATCCCTTAGCTGCAATTGTGAGTTAATTAAGCGACAGCTAAAAAACCAATTGAGACTAGTTGAAGTTTCCTTCTGCGGGTGAAGTTTGAGCTTTGGCGGATTTTAAATGTTCCGCAAAGGATCGACAAGCACGGTCACACAAAAGACAGACGAAGATAGTAATTGAAAATCTTAGAATATATATATAGAAATTGTTTAATAGATCGAAGCGAATCATTTATAGATTCAGCTTTACTTGATTTTTTTCCACTTTCAATTGTGTTTTAAACCTGCCAAAAGTAATTTGCAAACTCAGCCTTCTTACAAAGGGTAATTAATTTCAATTTATCTATTCACAGGGTCGTTGTCTTTGTTTCTATCGAAGTAATATTTTCCTTTGTTAATGGCTTTTCGGAAAATCCAGGGTACTGCCAGTATTAGTGTGGCCTTCGCTGGCAGCCCATAAGTCAAAAGTTAATGCCATCTGTATAAAATTAATGCATATTTAAGCGTCGGCCATTGACGCGTTCCCGGGCGTTTGACAATGCCTTCTGTATTCAAAACTCGAGTGCTTTTCCCTTATAAACTAATGAATTCTTAATACATTTCAAAAGGCGCCGCATGGAGGGTACTTAGGTCGTTAACACCGAAGCCAAAGTAATGTGTCTCCAAGTTGAATCCACCTCCTCCGAGTCCCTGGCATGTGTTTGTTGCCTCATCAGCAAACGGACATGCATTGGCCAACGTTATAAACTAAGTTCTTAATTTCCGCGCCACATAAAACTTATCTTCATTTGCTGGCCATGGAACCGAGAAGCTCTGCCGCCTTCCTGCGATCCCCTGCGTTTTTCAGTCATAAAAAATCACAACATAAGCTAAAAACTTTATGCGGAATGCAAACTGGCAAATGGCAAAGCAACTTTCCATCGACTTTTCGTCCGGGCAGCATATTCACAGTGTTCAAAACTGCAATAATGTTATTTGAAAATCATGCATTTCGGGACGCGCAGGGGATTCAAGATATAGTCCCCACAAATAGTTATCCCAAACGCTACTCTGTCAAAACAAATCAACTCTAGGACACTGTACCGAGTTGGTTGTCCTTCTTGAGTTTGTTGCAAGCAAAACTTTTGTGGCTGAGGTCGAATCCGGAATTCTGGAGGGGGACTGCCGGATTCCGGGGCAGGGGGCGCATTGCCGGACCTGGGACCTTGGGATCCTGGCAACACGGCTTTTGTTGATGTTGTTGCATTATCTTAATGTTCATTAGGTTAAGTTTTTGTGCATTTCCTCGCTGACGCGGACGCTGTGCTGTGGCTGCTCATTTGTGTGCCAATCTCCCGTCGACATCCGGCAAAGCCCTCAATCCACCAGCGACTTTTCCATGCACTTCTGCTCCATCTGTAAATGCAGACGCACAGTTGTGGTTACTTGAATGCCATCCAGTGCAAGTTTTCCTAAATATTTCTTTAATTGCTGAAATTTGAGATGGTCCCCAAAGGCGGGTTGGCTGGCCTTCCTATTTATTTGATATTGTTCCAGCTCCGCTCGAAGACTGCACCTTTGACCGCAAGTGTAAATGAGTTTGTGGGGGTTGGCGGGTGCAAAACTTTTGAATTCCGTTTCCTAGGCAAACTCGTCAAAAGTTCTGGTCCCAAGCCTTTATTTTCGCTCCGACTTTAATGCATTTCATTTTCATTTCGAGATGGCTGCCTATCCTGGTTTGTGTTTATTTCTAAAATCCAAGTGCAAGCCACTCCGAAATGAATTTAATTTTAATTAAACTCGTAGCACTGTTTGCTGGGTTTGCATTATGGATTTCTGCAAAATAACTCAAATCGAAGTAGCGATGTCTTTATACCATGTACCTTAGGGTACCTTGAGGGAGAAGGAGGCTTTTCCGACCCTACAGACCCTAAGATCTTGCCATATACGTCTGTCTGTCCGTTTGTGTGTCCGTCTGTAGGTATAAACAAGTCGTTCTCCGATTTGGTAAGATCTAAAGACGTAATTCCTTTTTTCTTTAGGCCCCTATATGAGTACGCAAATCGAGTTTATTTAAAATTTTTGCCACGCCCCTTAAAGCTGTAAATTCGTTCACATGTGTGACAATATCTACATAAGTGTTGGAGTTAGAGACATAATACTTTTTGTTTTTGGAGCGTCTAGGTTATACGCAAAAAATGTAGTTTTTGAACTATCGCGTTTGGAATTTTTTCTCTGCATATTTAGGGGAAATACAATTCGTAATGAGAACAGGTACATGGTATCGCGTTGTCGAAAAATATCGACTACAGCGTTTCTACTTCTTTGTTTCACGTTTTTTGCTCGTGACAGTTCATTAGTATCTTACATCCTGTCGCATTTGTCGCGATTTGACATTTTTATTATGGCTCGTGTTTGCGGCATAAATCTGCAGGATGGAAAAAATACCACAAGCCGCGCGAACAAAAGCAACAGCTCGCAAAAAAATTGTAAATGTAAAGTAAAATTATAAAATAAAGAGGGATCGGATAATTCTGCACGGGTGGCTTTATTATGCTTTTTCGCCTTTTTCCTCTTTTTTTCCAGACTGTATATTTCTTTGTTTGCCACTAAATCTGCTGTATAAAAATACTCTCTAAAAAAATTCATAAAGAATTTAATTTAAATTTTTGTCAGCTGAAATTTTTAAATTCTCTCGCAAATGAAATATACGTATTAAAAAAAAAGAAAAAAATTAAGTGAAAGCCATAGAGCATGTGTGTTTCGTTTTGCATTCGCAGCATTTTCCTCTAAGCTTTCCCTGCTTTTCCTTGGCGTAAGCTTAGTAATCAGCCAACCAGTCGACCTACTCGCTGGGTGGGATTTATTAAGTTTTTGGTTTTGTTTGGCTTTTTGTTGGTCTGACTTTGACACTTCAGCTGTAGTTCCTGTGTAGCTGCTGTGGCAAAAGTAATTTGTATAAAAGTGCAGGCGACTTTTATTTGATGCGACACAATGCAGCTCCCTTGACATTCGGGCAGGGATAATTGAATAAAATTCCTACCCGCAGGCGGGAGGGATACCTGAGGAGAAGCGCTAATTGGTATTAGCAAAGGCAAGGAGTGCTTTGGATAAATGGGAGCTTTTCAGAATCGTATGGAAGCGAATTAGGTGCAGTTGTGGGTTAAGCAAGTCGCGTTAATTAATTAGAACTCCATGCTCTTGAAATTCTAATTTGATTGTTTTGCTTGACAGTGACAAAGCCAGGTTGAGCTTTCGGTAAATGTCAATTTAACTGGAACCTCTTTTAGTTGCCAAAGGCCTACAGCCCGGCGGAGACTCTCGCTTAAAGTGACTGAACAAGCAATTGGTTATCGGCAATGGCTGAGGAACATGTGTAGAACCTACACCAAACACAAAAAGAGTCACACCCCATCCTGGCCAACCTGGGCGAGCTGGCCGAGTTGGCAGCAACAAAAGCCGAGCCGTAGGAGGATCCCGGACAGAGGCTGGGGCTGGCTTTGTACTCCTTTGGTGGCCCCGGGGTGGCACCAAATGGTAACCGACACCCGCACCGCATCTGGCAACGGTCGCCTCTAGTTGTACCAATCAACAGCCGTGTCACCAACAGGCCAGGCGACACAACCAAGGCCCATGCCCAGAGGCTAAGTGTTGCACTAGCAGAAAGCCAGGACATCTGCAAAAATTCAGCCAGGGTAACGCCCTAATAACTTCTACCACATTGTCAACGGTCTATAGTTAATCACTTTTAAAACAATGATTTACAATACTCTAAACGAATCAAATAAATTCGAAATGACATTGCAAGGTATAGAATTTAGAAGTCTACGAAGAGTTGTATTAACATTAGTTAGCTTGTTTCGTGTTCATAATGAACAGACAAAGAAAATCTATATGATTATTTTTTACCGTGCAGGACGCATTCCGAAAAAGTGAGGAAAAAGTGAAAAACTGCACAAAGGCAAATCGGAAACGGAAGTTGCATGTGAAAACGGTCGCAGTGTCCTTCCCGGAGCGGTTGCACACTGAGCTGGCTTCGGATTTCTTGCCCTGTGCGGCACTTGTTATCGTCCTTGTTCTTGTTCCTGTAAAATCGAGTCCCGTTGGTCCGTCTGGCCGGGACCCTTGAATGGCTAACTGGAATTGACAGGCTTGCCTTTTTGTGCCAAGATCTCTCCCGTTCCATCCTGGCCATCCCCCGCTTCATTGGCCTCTGTCTTTGGCTTTGGCTTGTCAATGTTGGCTGTCGTCTTTCTTTCCTATTATATGCCTGGCTATGAAATGAGATTTTCAGTTTTCCGACAAGCTGAATTAAAATTTATTTCATATTTCCAGGTAGAGCTGCTGCTGGCAAGCTGATTCTCAATTGAAAGCCACCGCAAAAACTTGCGGAACAATTAAATGTTTCGAGGATGTCAATGACACTTAATTTGTCGTCACCTATAAATTTGTGATTTCCTTTGTTGCAGCTGCTTTTGGAACTGTTGCTGATTTCTGGGTTGCTTTTCCGGCACTCCTTGCTGGGGCTCTGGAAAATGGCTTCGCTCGTCGACTGAATTTTACGCCTCGTTGCCTTGCCTCTGCCCCCGATTTGGTGGCAGGATCTTCGTCTGCCAAAAAGGGTCACACTCCCATACACATTTCAATAATTGTGCAACAACTGGAAGCGATTATGCAATTTCATCAGGCCCAAAGAGAGACACACTGCTACGTTGCGGTTGGGTGTAAAAAACCAAGCAACCAGGATGGTTACGAATGTGGCATTTCCTTCTTTAAATGAAATTTTAATAATCACGTTGATCCTAAGTATTATTGTTTACCTGAAGGACTCACCAAATATCGAATTTTGGTTCTGCCCTGTGAAAATGATATCCAATATATACGATAATTTTCAGGGTACTGCTGAAAGTTTGTGAGATGTAATATGCTGCTCCTGGAGGCTGGGGGCCTGTAGTTGGGCCTCGTTGTTCCGGGAGAATTGTATCTTTGGCCATACATCTGCCGAGCTGATGTGGCATTTGGGGAAACGGGCACCGGTCCTCGCTTCTTCCCCGATGCCGAATCTGATGCCGATATCGAGTTCCATCCCCTCCCCGGGTCAGCGCATTGTGTTGCGGATTTGGACGAGCAGGAGGGGATTGGGGCGTGCATGTCTGGCTTTCATTTTGAGGTTATGCAAATTGTTATGCTGATATCATAATTAATTCGTTGGGGAAACAGGCCGGAAACAAATTGGGTTTTGAATGAGTTATTGTATTTTTGCGGTGCGCTGCATTTTTGTATGTTCGCAAATTCCCGTTGCTACGGGTTACGGTTGCAAGTGGCAGTGGCAGTGGCATTGCCAATGCAAATTCCTTTATTTGCAAGCACTGTTTTTTGTTGGCTAACCAAGCTATAAAGCAAAACACAAGCGACACATTTGCCCCGCCTTCCGTTGTGTACACTTTTAATGAGTTTTCCTTCTATTGGTTTTAGTTTTCGCCATTTTGCAGTTTTATGGAGCCACCGCCCGAATTATAGTTTGCCATAAAACAGGCCACAACGCTCGTCGGTAGCGAATCATCAGCGGGCACTAAAAATGGGATAACTCAACTTGTCTGCGGCCAAGCCACAAATTATCAGCACTTTACTGTCGTGGTTCACTTAATGTTCCTTCTTTACGATTCCAGGAAAGACGTCCCCGAGCACCCCGGGTGTGCAGAAATCTAGATATTTGCAGCACCTCCCTCCCCCTTGGCGGGATGTTTGTTTATTTTTTTTTTGTATCTTGTGCAGGCTCTCGAAAAGGGAATGATAAATTAGCTGCATATTATAAATTCCTTTGAGTTGAGTTGTCACACATGCGATGCGATGGCTGGGGGAAGGCTTATGGAGCCCGCGGTTCATGGTTCATGGCTGGCAGCAATTGTCCGTGCATAAGAGCCGTGAGTAAGCCACATTTGCATATCACACGGGTGGATCAAGAAGTTTGCAAGTAAAACTCTTGAAAGAATGAAAAACTTGGGTAAAGTTATGGTTTCCTGGGAGCAAAAGGAATTATCCAAGCTAAGAATCAAATACTAATCTTCTAGGATTAGTATTCATAAACTACTTTGTAAGGTGAATTTTATATTTAAATTTCGGGGGCTTAATATTTTGGGGTAATTCTTTTTTTTATTGAGTTGGTAGAATTATTACGGATATCTGGTCCAAATTTGATGTCAAAATCTTTATTAGAAATATTTTTAATCTTGTTTTTACCATGCGACCATATTTTGCATGCTCGTATAAATCATTTTGATTACCTTAAAAATAGAAGAAGAGCTTATTATGCTGTAATAAGGGAGCAGTACTCAAAAGAATAATTTTGCATGTCCCCTGAACTTCTTAAACCACTCATCCTGCCGCCAATGCTCGCACTTGCGTCACGTGGGCTGGGTTGAGTTGTTTGTTTGTAGGTGGATGCTGCCCGACTGCCTGGAGTGTGTTTCATTTTACCACCAAGGCCGTAAATACTCAAGCAGCAACAACAATAGCAGTGGCAAGTGTCTCCGAGCCTCCCCATGTTCCTTGCTCCATGCCACATGCCCCGTTCACGGGCCACACGGAGCGAGTGTGTCACGAGAGGGCGCAACATTTGCCTGCTATGTGCGGTTGGCTCGGTTGTCGGTGGCGTATACGCAATGTGGCCGACATTTTGCCAAAGTGTTTGTGTAAACAAAGTTGTAGGCCGTCTATTTGTTTGCTGTTTGTTTGCCAGTTTGTTTATTGTCACCAGTTACCAGTCACCAGTCACCAGCACACCCATCGCCACTCACATGAACGTTCGCTAAGCGTTTACCCAAGGCATTTCCTTTTCGGCCATTGTTTGGCTTACCTTAAACATTCTTTGTACACGGGGCTCGTTATGCATCCGTTTCCGTTTCCGCTTCCGCTGCTGTTATATATTTTTTGGCCATTCGCCATAGGTCTGATCATTTTGATTGATGGCCAGCGCGTTTATATTGGGCATTTTGTTTGCTTTCTTTTCGCTGGCTCCCACCCAACCCCTGGCCCCTTCGATACCCATGGCCTTGTCCTGGGCGCCACGGTTCATTGCTTACTCCACCTGATTATGCTCCACGGTCCATGTGACATTTATGTAATTGTATTGCCGCTGAGTGAATGAGCCGGCGAGTGAGTGATGGCCCCGCTCCGTTTGGGGGGATTGTTCCAAGTGAAATGCGCACATATGTACCCGGGATATATGGTTGTATCCTCGGGGTTTCGGACCATTCGTCGAGCTTAATGGCATTCAATTACCAGGAAATGCTCGAACGGGTTGAGGCAACAAAAAAGTGAATAAAGCTTAAGGAATGCTAAATAATTGAATGAAGAGGTTCTTTTTTGGCATGCCAAATTATCATGTTAGAAATTGAATGTGCGGTACATGAAGCAAAGTTATTTATGTCGTGAAATTTATTTCAAGTAAGTTGTGGCTTCTCTTAAATCAAATTTAATGGTGCACATAAACGAATATACAAACGAAAATTATAGTTATTATAGCCATGTAAATATCAACATTTCCGCTTGCTTTTTTATAGTTTAAGAGTCATGAGATTCACCCTTTTATTAACACTTATTTATATCCATTCTCCGTGAAATAAGATGTCTGGAAAATGCCCAAGTTTCAAAATAAAAATACCAAAAAGAAGTGTCGGCTCACCTCTGATTTGGTTACAGAAACTGAAGCATTAAATGGCTATCTTCTGGAGCTTTAATGCTGTCCTCAAGGTCGTTTTTTTTTGTGTGGCATAAAGAGGGCATTCCATCAATGGCCTCCACCCTCATGTGTGCGGTTTCCAAAAAACTTTTTCACTGTGAGTTGTGTGTCTGCCCGAGCCTGGGATGCTCTCATTTTGTTGGCTTGTTTGATTTCTATTATCCTTGAAAGAAGATGTCCTCTTTCGGGCGGCTAAATAGATGGCGTCTTTGTTTAGGCGCTGGCCGCATTTGTTTGCCTTGTGTCCTGTCTAATTCAATCTTTTTTCCCGGGCTCGACTTCTTTGTCTTGGCCTAGATTTGTTGGCGGGAAATTAATGTGGCAGGTTTTCGTGTCAGCGAACGACGGGCGGCCAATTTGTTTGGCTGCCGTTGCGTCCTGAGCCCTGAGCCTTGAGTCTTGAGTTGGAGCCTTGAAGGATCAAGGTGAGCCTTGGCTGCGGCTGCTGCTTCAAGTTTCTCCTTGGCTTTAAGTGGGGAAAAGGAAAATGCACTTTGCTTTAACAATTAAGAGCGTCATTTTGCCATTACCATCCCACCGCCTTCCCCTCTTGCGACGGCAATTTCAGCTAATTTGCTGGCACTCATAACATTTGAGGACGCCGTAAAAGGAGCTTAGGGAAACAGAAGGGGGCACGTGGGGCGCTGCTACCCCTCCCGGATATTAGCGCAAACAAAATGCAACACTTGAGCTGAAAAATTGCCGTAATGAACGAGCTGCCGACTACACATTTACCTTCCCACCTCCTCTCTGATTTACCCTGCAGGGTTGCAGAAATTGTTTAATTACTGCAAATTCCAGCAATGACTCGTGGCTTGGGGCACCGGGAAAAACTGGCGTTAAATTAAATAGTAATTATTGTGGAAATCATAATGAAAAGTATGTTTTTTTTTGGACTAAATATAATTATAATTTAAGCTTTTCAATATTGTATAAAAGCAATTAATTATCTTTTATTTTGGTTATATTTTTACCTTTAATGTGGAAATGATTCCATGCAAGCTGGAATTTTTCTGTGTACTTTTAAGAGGAGCTCTGGGAAAACTGAACAAGTAGCGGGCATTGGCTTGACACATTTTCCAGTTCTTGTGCTCTTCGCTGTTTTTCGGGTTGGCTGATTCTTAGCCCCAACTTTATCCACTCCCTTTGCTGCTCTTCGTTTTCCATCAGCCCCTCTCCAAATACTCCTACATTTCATTAATTTGCTATTAATTTGTATTTTCTTTGCAGTTACTTGGCTCGGTCGTTTTTCGTCGGCGCATTATTTCAACCCATTTGGGGGCTAATGAACTTGCTGAAGGGCTCTCGTTCGCCCCCATTTCCACCCTTCCACTTGACGTGTGCCAGACTGGCTTAGTTTTTGACGAAAAAGCGCTTTGAAAACCCACGGAGTGCCTAAAAGTGGGCAATGATAAATTCGTCGAGAGCTCGGCGGCAAAATGGAGGCAGCAGCGGCAAGCTGTTTGAGTTTTTCGGTTAATTCAAATGACAAATGCGCCTGGGAATCGGTCGCCCAAACATAGGGACGTCGTTGATTGTTGACTCTACTCGAGTTCGCTTTGCTGCAAATTGGCTGGGACACACAGGAATGAAGACACAAATGGTTTCATGTCTAAGCTGGGTTTCTTTCAACTGAAATTTCAGCGCAGTGGGAATCATTTTGTAATCATTGTCTACCAGACTTTTTTGCCGTTTTAAGAGAAGTTACCTTTGTGGGTATATTTTGTTTGAACTTGGACCAATGATGCGTTTTGTTGCCATGTTCCTTTGCAAATGTTTGTCTATTTAAATTAAACAAGTTCTTTGGAATTGTATTTGACGTTTTTATAAACTCTCAGCTAAGTATATTTGATATTAGGATGAAATTATACTGAAATCAAGTTATATATCTCACAAAATGAATCTGAATCTAAATAAATATAAGCATAAACCAAGTTAGGGCAGATAATTTCACTTTGTTTTCTATAAAAAACGGGTGTATACAATTAAATATTGAAATCGAATCATATTTTTATGTACTTTCAGGATACCCTTGGCATTCAACCTTCTGTAGCAGGTTCTCCCCTGTTGTCCTGAAAGTAAATGGAAAACAAGCAGAGGCCCAAAATTTTGACATACAACCAGACGACAGGCAACACGATTAATAATTGTCAGGTCTTGCCCCAGCGATTCCATCTCGTTCCACTGCCTCGCCTTTGAACCAAAGTCTCAATCTCCCCCAGAAATCTGCTAAAACGATAGTGAAAACTGTAATTAATGACTGGGAGGCTGGGTGGGCAACAAAATTGTCCATTTTACTAATCTGCAGTACAAATATTTTATGAGCACACTAACATGCCCGGGGAATGTGCGTGGGTGGATGGGCGGTACGGCATCCTCCGTGTATCTGTTTGCCTAGCATTATGAACTGTCTGAAATCCTCCATCGCTACCCAGGGGCAATCATATTCAAATTAATATACCCAATGTGTTGTGCAGTCATAAATTTAAAGGCCCGTCCAGTAAATGACTGCCACTGGTTACATCCACAATTTGCTGTATCTTTTTTGCGCCCAGTTGCCCTAGCAGGTCCAGGTCCTGGACCTGGTTCGAGTTAACTTGGGTTGGGTGAACTTTCCCTGGCACGGCACCTTCACCTTGTAAACAAGATAATTATGGCAGCAACTATGACAGCGAGCTTCCTGTTCCTGGTGAGCAGCTCTGTGCCGGGCCCCCAAAAGTAAATTCATTTCCTGCCAGACAGTTTTGACTGCTGCACGAAATGTTGACAATGTCCTCTTGCTGGTGGGGCGAAGAGTCCTTACAGCTTGGCATTGTGTTTATCGAGGACTGTGGGGCACTTAATGAGACTCGAACTGAGGTTGTGGGCTCTCGCCTCAATTTACTGGGCTTGTTAGCGCGCAAAGAGCAAACAGGACATGATCCCATCTTGTTGTCAAGACGGATGGAATTTTTGAAATTCCAGCACTGAACTTGAGCTGTAAGCTAGGCATTGGCATAGTTTTAGTCTTTATTTTTGAGGTCAGTTTATAAATGCCAGACAGCAATTTAATGGAAAACAGATTTATTTTGGCACAGATATTTTTTTGTCTAATGGGAATTTGTTTCTAGTTGTACTCTTTAGCCACAAATATATTTTTGAATTATTATTTTAGAGACACAAATGAATAATATATTGAATTTAATATTTTTCTTTTATTCTAGTTTCTAAAATGATTTTATCCTGTATTTATTGCCATTTTATCCATTTTATTGCCACCAATTTATGAAATAACTAACTTTAATGGACGCATCCAGGGACTTTTCTGTTTTGATCTTGTCTTTTCCACAAATTTGCTCGGCCAGGGCTTAAATCAACTCCTCGACCGGCTTAATGCTCTAATCGAATTGGACCACCCATATATCAGGGAGCCAAAAAGTTTGCCCCGGGCTGTGCGCCGCGGCCTCATTGCAAATCATATTCATTTGAGCCTATTATTGGAAAAGTTACTTCGATAAGCTTTTGTTATGATGAGCCACGATGATGATGCGATGAGCCCTCGGAGATGCAGGCCCGTCTGCGGTGCTTTAGATCTAGCCGGGTGGCAAGAGCCCATTAATAAGTGGCACGCCGCAGTTTGTTGTATTATCAACTCTCCGATGGCCAACACGTGGCTCCTCCTCACAACCGAACCGAAAAACCGCAAAACTTTTCTGTATATATATTTTTTTTGCCTCTTCACATTGATGAAGTTATCGACAGCTTGAGCTCACTCACTCCAAATAGCCGCAAAAATTACCAAAAAACAAAAAAAAAAAAGAATTTTGAAAAAGGCAAAGCGAAAGTTTGCGCACATCCAGTCGCCCGAAGCCATGAGCACTGCTCTGGTGCTGTGCTTCTCGTCTGCGGTGTGCTGCTATATCTCCTGGTCCATATATCTCCTGGCGAATCGTTCCACTGGCGGACCACCGCAGCCCCCGTGGAGCATTAGAGCATAACACGTACGCCAAACTTATTGATTTTCGGTCTGTGGCATGCAGTTTTTGCGGCTTTTGGCTTAGTTAGCGAATTATGAAAATATTTGCGCTGTGCCAACCGGAAGCAGTCCGTGATGAATCACCGAAGCGAGGTGAGCAGGATACACCAAAGCTGGGTGGCCAAATGGGTTGAGGGAATGAATGGGTGTGTCGGCAATCCAGAAATCTCTCGTGCGTGCCCCGCGAACTCGCACATGTGTCCCTCGGCCCGCTCACATTGCCCCTAGGCACGCTTCAATGGCAAATAAAAAATACAAATAAAATCCTATTAGAGTAGGGAGTTGTCAATTCGAAGAGGAGATATCCTGTAAGTATAAACGCTTATTGCTTGTAACATCGATTAATATCCTAATAGTTTTTGAATATTTTCAAAAGTCTATTGTAAATTGATTCAAGAGCTTTCAACTTAAACCAATCTCACACCGATATGATACCTTTATTGCCAGACCCCACAGAGAGGCTCGTAAAAACAAAAATCCCGAAAAACAAGAAATCCAAACGTAAAACAAACTAGTAACATGCATAAAAAATTGTTTTGCTCGCGTCAGAAAGAAATCAAAATAGAACGTGGCCATCGAACGAGTTGGCCACAAGAGTTAGACAGTTGGCTTAGGGCCCGAAACGTGAAGTGGGCGAAATAACCTGGGGAATGGGGCTAACACAAGCCGGCGGCAGTTGGGCCATTTATGCGTTAAAGTTGCGGCATTAAAACGTAGAACCAACTGGTCGCCAAAGGGTTAAGGCTCTGGCCCGGGGAGCCCGTTGGCGGGGCTACCATAAAAATTGTTCGTAGTTCGCCTCGCTTTCCATATAAAACGGATTTGATGGATGATGTTGTGTTGTTGCGCAACTTGGGGAGCATGTGTTTTGAGACTTTGGCCAAGAGCTAAGCAAATGGAAGGTTGCCAAGGGACAGGGGAAGGAGTTGGGCCCCAGGCTTCGGCTCCGGCTCCGGCTCCGTTTAGTCGAATGCCTGGATGCGCTGAGATTGGAGGAGAGCTTGGCCCAGGACGTGTGGCTAAATGAACTGGAAAGTGAAACTTCCGGGACTCGAGTTGAAAACAAACAAGTTTAGAGTCAATTCTGATAAACAAAGATATGCTCTGAAAATAGTAAGTCTAATGATGTGAAATTTCTTTATATTTACGAGTATCTGTATATTGGACTCCTCTCATAGAGTTTTGATTAAGAAGAAAAGGCTTTTCGTCTCTTATATCTTAGTAAATATCTCCCGAATAATACAAGAGTTTCAAACACTTTTCTTGGCAAATTTAACCGAGGTATCTATCCGCTGCAGTCTGACGGCAACTCTAGGGATCGAACCCCGTAATCCCAGCGAAAATCCCCGCATGGGACATTGTAGCGACCGTTTCGATGCCTAAGCTCCGGTTGAATCCCTTGAAAATCCTGGCACATCTCTTAAGTGCGCGTAGGCTTTCTCATCTCCATCCCCTTGCCAAATCGCAGGACACGGCTGTCAAGTTTTACACCGTTGGGTGCTAAAAATCATAAAATCAATGCGTCATAAAAACAACTCAACTCGGTCCGTGCGGGGCTAGAAAGAAATTGTTTGAGCTGCGTATTTTCATTTTTATGGTTTTCCAATGTCCTCATGTGAGGGAGGGAGGTGCGAGTGTTTATGACTGCACCGAAAAAAAAAACAAATCCAGACAAACATTAGACCGTACCCAGTAGCGAAAAGCACTTTAATCAGTGCGAAACAAGTGCTGTTTGCTGATTTCACACAATTATACCTTTGGCTCGATGGTCGTGGAAAACTAATTTCTACAATTTCCGGTAAACAATCAGATGTTTGCGCAGCACTAAAAACACCGTGAAGAACAACAAAAGCGTAGATATAACAATAAAGTAAATTGCACGCAGCGCATGGAAAAGGAGTTCAAAGACAGAAAGAGTTTCCCCGGTGCGGGGCGGGGGAGCAGTACTCGGAAATAATTAAATAAATGAAGCAGCTGCAGGAACATTGCTGAATTCCGCACCAGACAGTCCGTCTGTCTGACAGCAGACAGAAGATACAAGATAGACATAGACATCGAACCAGTCCGCAAAAGCGTTGCTCACTAGGGATGGTCTGCCAAAAGTTAATGAGTGCTATTAAATGTTTTAAAATTTAAATACATGGTTATGTATAGACTATTTTTAGATTTAAATCTTACAAAGTAATGTATAGGGTTGTTTATAGGGTAAGTCTGTAAGGTTTAGTAACACATTAGGTATCTTTTAAAATTAATTTAACATTAAATCATGTTACCCATTTCTTTGATGAAAAAACTAGAAGTATTTATGGTTGGTTAGGGAAAAATAAACATATAATCTTAATAATCTATATAATCTAATCTTGAAATAATATTTCACGACACTCACGCTGCCACCTCCATGGCCGGTGGAGCATTCGAAAGTTTTGCCTTGTGAATGGTGAAGATTTTTAAGCTGCCGTGTTCCTGCCGCCGTTGCCGTGTAATTTGATTTCATGTTCTCCGCCGCCCTAGATACTGTGTACATATTCCTCCTTTTTTTGTCGCTGCCTGGCATCCTACTTGGCACATTTCTGGGACATTTTGCGCCGCCTAATGAATGGCATCCAGCCATGGCAGCAACAGCCGACGGCTGCAAAGTCCTGGGCGATGACGGGGGCCGCATAACAGCCATAATGCTGATGATAATGTGGATGATTTTAAAACGCGCGTGTTTCTCCTGCAATTGCTGTCATTTCGAAGTCATTTGTGGGCAGCCTCGGCGCGTCTGCGTGCCAGAAAAGTGTAGCCTACTTCGGGAATTATGTAGCAAGGTGGCGGTGCTGGGGAGGCACTTGCCAAATGAGAGTTTTGGTGTCAAAGAACTAATTGTGATTTGATTGGGCCCCGCCAAATGGCAATACAATTAGTTTTATAAAGCAAACAAAGTAAATGAACTTAGTTTAGACATCTCACACTAATCTGATATCGATCGATGGCGTGTCTTTGTTTTTTTTAGCATGCAAAACTTTGTCACAACTAATGTCGTAAGCCATGGCTGGATATTTATTTAAGTAAAATGTGAAAACTAAATTTTGGCAACGGCAAACAAACACAGACATACGGAAAGTGCTAAGCCCTGCGGTGCAAATACAAATACAAGCCCAACCGACACGTTTGGCACTTGAATGGATGCAAACAAATAGTAAAATGGTTATAAATGCACTTTGTACAAATATTTTACATGCCAACATAACAAACAAACTTCCAGGCCAGATCACGCCTCCATCCCGCCGTTCCGGAAAAACATCATCATAAAAAGCAGAGCAGAGTGCAAAACAAAAGTCCAGACAGCAAATAAAAAATAAACAAATAAAATGTAGGAAATATAGAAAAAAAAAACACCGGGCAGCAATAAAAAAGGGGCGAGGGCTGGAGCAAACGCCATGACAGGCAAATCCATAAAAAGTTATGAAAACGTGTAAAAGCGAACCGCTTTGACTGGCATGCAATTGCGGTGGAAAGGTGCAAACCGGGGGCAACCACAGCGAACAGGACCAACAATTGTTAGCCATATTGGAGTGCACAGGATGCCAAACAGATACATTCTAAGCTGCATTTCTATGGGGGTACGAGGTGGAAAATACACAACAGACTTGTGTTTTGAAGTGTTTTGACGCTTACCACCCAAACAAATGTATGTCAATACAAAAGGGGTTTAAACCAAGCCAATATATGTACAATGGTTGTGGAAGTCACGGTGTTTTGTTTAATTCAAAAAAGGACATTGCAATTGCAGGACCCTAGGGCAAAAGCAATTTCAATCAAGATACGTCTTATAACTCATTTATTTATTATTTTCTTTATTTTTAAATTGCCAACCAATAGGATTTCTGTATGTTAAACAATATTGTTTATATTTATTATCAGCCATCACCATTATTAAATTAGCACACTTCCTCTTATCTTCCTCGTAATTCTGGTCAATTAGGAAGCCTAATGAAGCTTATTATTTATTGACATTTCATGAAATCCGTCTTCAATAGAGTGGAAAACACATAAAGCTTAACTCCCCCATACCACTTTTCCGTTTAAATCAAACAATTCAATTTAATCTTAGTATCGGATTTTAGGTTTTCCGTGCTTTAATACCATACGAGTATGTAAGTTCACTCACTCCAAAAAACGCTGGGAAACTGCCCTGCTCAACTTTGTCTTTGTTTGGCGCTGTTTTTGTTTTTGTTACTGTTTGTGTTTGTTTTGTATTATTTGTGTATTTCTGCTGGCAAACAAAGTTTATTTTTTTACTGTTGTTCGGCTCTGTTTGCCAACGCCAAGCGACAGAAATGAATTTATTTCGAATTGTTTTCAGAAATGTTTCGGAACTTAAACACTCCGGATTTAAGCAGGGCACACAGCACTGGCATTATATTTGTTGCTGAAATTAGCGCAAAACTTGAGAGTTTATTGTACTTATGAGCCCTGGGGGCAACAACTGAAATCAGCTCTTCAAGAAAAGTCTGACATGAAGAAGTTGTGGCAGCTAAGGCAACTTTGCAACTACACTTTCTGAGGGACAATAAGCTATTCTCAACAAGCATTATTGAATAAACAAACTAGGAAATCATGCAATGAGTTTTAAAAAAGANCTGCTCAACTTTGTCTTTGTTTGGCGCTGTTTTTGTTTTTGTTACTGTTTGTGTTTGTTTTGTATTATTTGTGTATTTCTGCTGGCAAACAAAGTTTATTTTTTTACTGTTGTTCGGCTCTGTTTGCCAACGCCAAGCGACAGAAATGAATTTATTTCGAATTGTTTTCAGAAATGTTTCGGAACTTAAACACTCCGGATTTAAGCAGGGCACACAGCACTGGCATTATATTTGTTGCTGAAATTAGCGCAAAACTTGAGAGTTTATTGTACTTATGAGCCCTGGGGGCAACAACTGAAATCAGCTCTTCAAGAAAAGTCTGACATGAAGAAGTTGTGGCAGCTAAGGCAACTTTGCAACTACACTTTCTGAGGGACAATAAGCTATTCTCAACAAGCATTATTGAAAAAACAAACGCAATGTACTAGGAAATCCTGCAATGAGTTTTAATTTATAAGCTTAACAGGATTTTGCATACTGTGATTTATTAATTATTTTTTACCCGACTTACAGGCCAAAAAATCTCGTCACCTTTGTCCCAAAATGGCGCGTGGCGAAATGTCTCAAGTAACTTATTTGGCTTTTCGCTAAGTTGCCAGAAATCTCTTGGCAGACACTTGCCAGTCTGAGCCAGGATATTTTCACAGACAGCCGCACAGGATCCTGGTACAATTGAACTTATTTGCTCTTGTCGACGTCATTAGCCACATTTGTCTGAAATTAAGTTGAGTTTATGACAAAGACACAACCGAAACAACGACCGACCCGGGGCGACAATCGAATTTTCTTTCCATTTCGTTTGCTTTTCTTGGGCTGGTCTGTGTGGCTTCACCATTATGGTTTTTATTATCATCAATATCGCATGTTACTCGTATCCTATATCTATATATTGTATGCCATGTGGAGCAATTAATTTGCTTTGTGTTTTTATTTGTTCTCGTTTTAAGTGTTTTTCCTTGTCCCTGCTCGGTGTCCCATCGCCTATATTTTATACAGCGAGTGCTCTCCTTCTCCCGGACTCGTCGTTTTTCATGGTTCTGATTTTATGACAGCGACAGCTTGAGACAAATAAAGGATGTACGATTGTGTCCCCCCGCCGTTCATTAGGTTTTCGTAACTAAGTCTAAGTGCCGGGCGGTCTCTGTGTCCATTCTGCGGCTGTTTGTGCACTTTGTTTTTGTGGTCGCTTGAACTTTACGAGAAAATAATGCGGCTCATTAAAAGGCTTTGGTCTGGCCAAGTCCAGAAGTAAACAAGGCTTGCTGCTTAATGGTTTGTTTTAGGGTTTTGCGTGTACTTGTCCTTTGGATTGATTTACCGATTATAATTGTATTGACTTTGCAAACTTGGAAGTATTATATTTATTTGGATTTTTGGCCTATAATATAAGTCGGAGTTGCTGGGGAAGTCCATATAAAATGGATACGTAACTTCTAAGTTATTTCTTATTTTTTGTTAAAACTAAACTTGGAGAGTAAATGTATATATTAATATATCGATTTTACACATCATACGAGTATGTAAACACAAAACATGAATAGATCTTGCCATCAAAATATCGATCTAGATCTAGAAGTTTTTTTCTTGGATAATTTAAATTCGATCAGCCAACAAAGGCTTTTACGGTAAGCTAAATTCTATTATTTTAGTAAAATTGTTTCCAAGTAAAGCCCTAGGCACATAGCACTGCCTGCGGTCCAGTAGAAAGCGGAAGACCCGATGTGCAGGCTCTGGCTCTGAAGGTGCCATTTGGCTTCGCTGAAAGCACGCATTTGTAAACCATGTTCATTTGCCGTATGCCACAGGCCAGGAATAGTTGTGCACTACTCCATTACTAGGTGCTGCTGTGGTCTTCGCCTTGAGTTTCCGCCTGCGGAAACCGCTTTATGCGTTCGTGGCATTTGCTTGACTGGTGCTGCAGAGCCCTGGCTCTCCCAAATGCGCAATTTCAGAGGTTATTCTGAAAGTCCTGCGTCTGCCCGGACGGGCAAAGTTTACTTAATGCAAAAATATCCGCAATCTTGTGTATGCACGGAATAGCGAGGTAAAACTATTAGTAACCTCCGTAGGGCGCATCTCAATGTGTTGACCAACGCAGCCAAAGAACTGCGGAATCACTAAGAAGTCATACCGACGATTCGTAGTTCCCGGAAAATCACCTACAACCATATATCTTGGAGATGGAACTTTTGATGCAACAAACGAGACAATGATTTATGAAGCTTTAATATTGACCCTGATGGATCCTAGTTAGTACTTTCATTGGAAAGCAATATAAAAACGGTTTGTTGTGTCTAAATTTAACTTTTGTCTATTTTTTTAGGAGCAAAGGGACATAGTCGTACGTAGTTTCCGGTGTGTACGATTTTTAGGGGAATTTCTGCCGTAATGAAAATCGATACCGCCATAGAGACTGTTCTCGTTCGGTTCTCGGTTTCTCCTTTTGTTTGTATTTGCTCTTGCACTGAAAATGAAAAGTAAACAAATTTCCTAATGACAATTGGTCGCATCGCAACATGAGACAGTAAATTGATATTGATGGCGGGTGTTGAACCGTGACTAAGGGCGTGAACTCAATATTAAGTTCAAGTACCCAAAGTTTATTCTCTTCAGATTGAAGTTGAAGAAAATCTTGAAGTTCTCTTATTTATATTTTCTGTTTGGCCTGGCCTACTTTTCTGCTTCCTTCCTGAACAGCTCAGCTTATCTGCTCCGATGTGGCTAACTTTTCGGACAGCTTTCTTAGCCAATCAGGTCCTTCCTACTTGGCCTAGATAGCTGATTACCCACACAGCACTCACCTCACTCACCTTTCGCATTTGCATATTGTTTTGTTTTTCAGCTCTCCTTCATGATTCACGCCATGGGAACGGGCTTTATTTCCATTTAATTTTCCTGATGTTTTTTGCTGGCTGCCTATCGCAGATCACACATCTAGGCCGGTGCCAACTCTTTAAATGTAACTCCCAAAATATACTCTGCTTTCCATTGTATTTGTGTGCGCAAAACATTGTATAATATGCATAAATCACATAGACAATTAAATGTGTTGTTTTTGTTTTCCTATACATTTGATATGTAAATGAAAAGGAGGCGAATTGCTATTGGGCCACCTTAACTCGCTTGTTCCAAGTCTAGGTCCTTCTGTCATGGACTGAAAAGCAAAATCGTGACAGCTCGGAAAAGGAAATTTCAAAGGAATTGAAGTGCATGAGGCAACGAATTCTTAATGCACTTTCGTTAAGGGGTTTTATTGTTATAAAATTTGTTTGAAATTTGTTGACCTTCTGTATGCACATGACATTAATATTTAATCTTATTTGGAGTATATTTTTATTAGCCAAAATGTGCGATTATCCCGCCCAAAAAGAGTATTACGGATGGAAACGCATGCTAAAGAAGAGGAAAATAAGTTGCTCGCTTACACCCAAACATACGTACATATAAATCACATAAATCTTTTTATTTGTCACTTTTATTGGTTTTTATTATTGTACCTTTTTGCGAGTGTGGCAGGGAAGAGAGTGTGCCAGTGGGTGCCTGAGTAGTCGGCAGATGACACATGCGTGCCAGATAATGTCGCGAAATGTTCGCTGGGCCTTGCAGACACTCCGACGGCAGCTGTAAGCAAAACGGGGCGATATTACAATTGCGGTCTGGCTGGCTGGCTGGCTTATTTATTTATTTTTTACCTTGGCCATGTGTGGGTGAACAACTATATTTTCATAAAACGCCAGAAATATTAAATAACAATAAAACCAAGATGTACGCTTGGGTGTAAATGTATAGTATTTATGTGTTTTGCCATTTCGTTTTCGCTCTTACTTGCTTGGGTAAGGATTTCGGGTCTGAATGTATCTTGTATCTGGGCCTGTGTGATTCTAATCAGCGGCTACAATGACAGCAAACAGAGACAAACCGGCAAATAAACAAACAAAACGCACGAATAGGCAAAAGAGCTTTCCTCTTTTGTTCGACCTTCCGAACCCGGCCACCACCTCGGATTTTGGCCAAGACCCCGACCCCATGGCCAATGCCAGACAGCAGTTTTTCTTTTTTCGGTTCTCTGTGCAGCACAAAACTTTGACAAATATACATGGCCGGTGCCCCTTTGCTTTTGCTTTTGCCCCGGATTTCTTTGTTTGGGGCAGGATCATCTGGCGTCGTTTGGTCTTTTGTGGCGGTTCTGTTGTCGAAGCGTTTTTAATTTGTGCGGCAGCCGAAATTGAAAACTGTCAAAACTGTTAACGTGGCCTTTTCGGGAGTGCGTGTGCATAGTTATTTATAGTTAATCCAGTGAACAAGCAAAAGGGAACCCCTATCGATGAAGAAAAACACGATAACTCGAAAACATATTATTCCTACGATCTGAAACCGAATATAATTTGTGTCACCAATTATATTAGCCCGAATATGTATCCCGATAGGCCAAAAAGCTATTTAAACATTTGCAATAATTGGCCTGTTCTTTGCGTTATAATTAAAATTAAAATTAATTGTTATTGATACTCGTACTTGAAAAAACGGTTAATGCTGCAATGTATCACAAAATAATCAACCCGTTAAATCTGGTTTAATATTTTCACCAGCAAGCCGGAACAAAAACGGGAAACATTAATGCAACAACAAGCGGGAAATATGTTTAAGCCATAGTAAAATTTAATATTTATAAAGCGGGAAAAGCGGGAAGATGAAAACGCTGCAAAAAGCGCCGGAAAGCAATTTTGCTGAAAGGCGTACGCCATTTTTACCGATAACTGGCAATAGTTGGAGCTCAAGAGCATATGTAAATGGGTGTATGTATGTATGAGTTTGGGGGTTAGGTGTGCGAGTGTGTCTAACGGTAACGGTGTGAAATGGCGCATATGTAAGCAGCGAGCCCGTGGATTTATGGGCTTTTACGCAGGAATTATAGACGGTTGGGTTTTCGGGCCTTCACTCCTTGTCCGTTGTTCGCTGTCTGCCGACGTTTGTCTGTTTTTGGTGGCTTAAAATCCAATCGTCACGGCCGCCACAGGATACTCGTCCATGCCAGGGCTGCCAACTCCCAATAACAGCAATAGAGGTAGAAAAAAAGGTAAAAAACTAAATTACTTTGGAAAGAAAGAAGAAAAAGGGATAACATTAAAGGTATTATGTCTTCTTGGTTATTAAAATTCCACTGTCCGTATTTAAAGAGCCGCCAAATGGATGTAATTGTCTTGGGAATTTTCTATTGCGAATTGTAGTCTAATGGTATCATTTTTTGCCAGAGTATTCCTCTTATATAAGGTAAGATGTGTCCATAAAAAGAAATTTGCAGCCCTGATCCATACACAGCACCCACAGACACCCATACTATACAACTCGAGGTGAAATTCGTGGAACATCGAAGAAGGCGTGCGTGTTATTTACTGACCGGAATTACCACTTTCAGCGGAATAATAGATTACACGCACCCGAACGCAAGGCCACATACAAAACTTGTAATTGCCTCAGCCTGTTAACGTGTGAATACAGATGCCCAAACGGGGCGTGGCCAGGGCCTACGCCCACAGATCCGCCTACGGCCCCACAAAACTTGTGCTATATTCAGCACAAGGAAATGCAATTTGGAAAAGTTTACGCCTAAGATATAAAATGTAATCAATTCCAATCAATTTGTGAAATTCTATTACACTCGCCCATGGACTGGCGTAGTGGGTAACATATTTCGCGCAGTGCATGGATTTGCTTGTGGCCATCAATAAGTCCAATATCAGACTCGATTCAATTCTATTTCTGGTTCACGGCTCATTTAAAATGCGAAATTCGTTTTGGCACACTCGCTCCCTTGGCGAAAATTGATGACCCAGGGCTATCGACAGCTATGACAGCCGCATTCAATTTGGATTTTGATTATATAATCGTGGTAACTGCACAAAGCTTGTTACACTGCAGCAATGATGAGTGCAGCGACGGCAGCTGCAGGGAATTAAGTGATTGTGTACAGATGTTGGGTATAAGTTTCAAAAATATGTCACAAGGCGGAACGAAAATCATTCAGGCTTTAACATTTCGTCAAGCATTTCAGTTGTTTACTATACTTACAAAACAAGCGATTATTGTGCACTTAACCACTAAGCCCATAATTAACCCAATTTCAACACCATAACAGTGATAACACTACTAATTACAAAGTGACTTATTGATATAATTATTCTGTACATCGGTTGGGAGTTGAGAACGGTTTAAATCTCTCGGTCACGCCTCGAGGCCAACCCTTCGATAAGCCATCATTCATTATTTACCCGCATTATGCCGAGTAATCTTTCATTAAGCCGAAACTTTTAACAACAATTCCAATCCCCCCTCTGGCAGCGCCCAATATTTGCGAACTTTATACCCATCCCCCTTGAAATGTTTAATTTTCACATTGGCCACAGCACGCGCTCGAAGAGTCAATAATCTCAACTGTCAGCACATTCAGCGGCGCCATAAACAAAAACAAACAGACAGCTCTGCTGGTTGGCCAATGCGATATGGGAGGATGGAGGAGCATTTACCTATTTTTTTAATTACCATAAACAAAAGCGATGGATGAAAAAAGCAAACTTTTATCATTTATCAAGTGAGCGATGCCGTTGTTGGCGTCCGAGTTTCGAATTCTTACGTAAACATTCGCGACCCTGAGGACGGCGATGGTGAAACTGGAAGTCCAAAATAAGGCTTAAATCTTAATCGAAAATATAAGAGAAAAACAAGTAGAAACGCTGCAGTTTCATGCAAATTACGAACCGGTTTTATACTTTATGGGGTTTTATACTGTCTAGGCGCATTCAAAAGCTGCCCTTATCCTTTTTAGCATACGATTTTTGGCAAATTTCTTGAACACCCAAGAAGCCTTTAAAAAGCACTAACCAATTTTTAAACAATATCGTAACATCTAACGCAAGAAAGTCAATAAAGGAAAATCTTTTGCAATTGTATATTTATTTATTGGTACGTTTTTCTGTGATGCATAAATNTCGAATTCTTACGTAAACATTCGCGACCCTGAGGACGGCGATGGTGAAACTGGAAGTCCAAAATAAGGCTTAAATCTTAATCGAAAATATAAGAGAAAAACAAGTAGAAACGCTGCACTTTTATGCAAATTACGAACCCGGTTTTATACTTTATGGGGTTTTATACTGTCTAGGCGCATTCAAAAGCTGCCCTTATCGTTTTTACGATTTTTGGCAAATTCTTGAACACCCAAGAAGCCTTTAAAAAGCACTAACCAATTTTTAAACAATATCGTAACATCTAACGCAAGAAAGCCAATACAGGAAAATCTTTTGCAATTGTATATTTATTTATTGGTACGTTTTTCTGTGATGCATAAATTTTATAGATGTATACACTTTTGCAGATGTGCTGATGTCCGTGCCAGAGTTTGTATGGGTAGTTTGGCTGTCCAGATCCACAATTCCGAGGCATGATTGTGGAGATTGGTATATTCCTCGACAGGCTGATTGATTTCTATGTGATCCACAATTCCGAGGCATGATCGTGGAGTTTGGAATATTCCTCTAAGCCGTCATCTCCTCGTCGCTAATGATCGCATCTTTAAAGCTCGACAGATTATTGGATTGGATGGGCCCATTGGCTTCATATTGGTTGCACATGAACGCAGTCAGGAAATCTTGAAATCTTGGGTAAGAGGTTCCCAGGCCCCAAAAGCCCAAACGCTTCATAAATGCCGTGCAACTGGCCGAAATGCTATTCTTTTCGACCGTGTAAACCACTCTGGCAGCAGGCAATATATCCTGCAACGTTAGAACGGCTGATTCCAGACTCTCTCGTTTGGCAACGTGGCACTGGTCAAATATAATAATGCCATCAGGGCCCAGCCAGGTGACGAGTTGGTGCAAACGTGATTGATGAACCATATTTGGTGCCGTAACCGTATTACATAGTTGCCTGTATGAGCACAAGATCAAGCCGCGCTTAAAGTTCGAGTTTTCAACGGAATCGAGGCTGCCGTAGTCGAAATAGTTCATGCTTTTAGCTGGCATTAAGTCATTGCTGTCACGGCTTCGCGATCCGTAGAATTCTCGGTTACTAAAGCTGGTTATCATAAGGACCCGCTCGCGGCCGTTCATTTGATTGTGGTAAAGGATTCCGTTTATGGTTCGAGCTTTGCACACTCCATCGTCGTAGACGAAAAGAAAGCCAGCCCTCTCGCAGCTGGGAAGAATCGTTTCATGAATCTTATTTGCCTCCTTATGTCTATCAGTGGGGATTGGATTGGGAGGCAAGACGGGTTGGTACGGCAGCTGATTGATAAATTGCGGCAACGGCTCTATGATCTCCCGACAGCGATGGCCTTGGGTGGACTTTATCTGCGAGATTGCCGTCGGGCTTGTAAGTCCAAAGCGGCTCAAACGGTGGGAGTTCCCGGAGGTCGGGGCCACCGGAACGTTACCCTCAATGGGTTGAACGACCTTGTTTATAGGTTCAGTGGTGATCGGAGGAGAAGCGGCGCGTGGCGCATTGTTCCCAAAGAAGTTAGCGTCCATTGCGCCATCGCCATTTTCTAATGGTCAGTCTCGTAAGTACAGAGTCAACCAATACATATAAGCAAATATTTACCCAATTCCTGTGGAGTGACGTTTCCTGAAAGGACCTCTTCCTCAGCTACTTGCATTGGTGACGGAGTAATGCTTTGGGTCTGTGGATGTACGATTGCAATTGGAACATTGAGTTCCGCCATTGGCTCACGGATGTTGTCGGTGTTGTGTGTAGAAAGCGGATCTGATGTTTCGTTTTCACCACCGGTGGATGGAAAACGTCTTCCCAGTATCAAATCCGCTGTCTGTTGGCGGCAGTGTCTGCGGACGTCCCCCAAACTGGCAGGTTCTGTAATTTCACCTACGGTAAACAGTAATCTACCCCTTGCCTGTTCAGAGATAGAAGGACCGTCATCATCCTCGGGTTTGGATTCCATCGGTTTTGGTACTATGCGCTTAAAGAATGACAATTTGAAAGGGTCTGACATTTTGTATTTTTGTTTATTTTAAAATTGCTTCTGGTTTCGCTTATAGGAAAATTGAGTCACACCTCTGAAAAGTGGTGCTGTCTTACTTGTTATAATATGACAGGTTTCATCAGTATTGGGTATCTCGTTTTTAAACAGTATTCAAAAATGTACAAAACATCTGAGCATAATCTAGAAGCAATTTTTTTTATAACACTAAACTTTTTTATACCATGTACCTTAAGGTACAAATGGTATATTAAGTTTGTGCAAAGTATGTAACAGGGAGAAGGAAACGTTTCCGACCCTATAAAGTATATATATTCTTGATCAGCATCAACAGCCGAGTCGATCTAGCCATGTCCGTCTGTCCGTCTGTCTGTCCGTCTGTCTGTCCGTCTGTATGTATGAACACGTCGTTCTCGGAGATGGTAAGAGCTAGAGGTGTAATTCTTTTTGCTTTAGGTCCGTTATATGTGTACGCAGGTCGAGTTTATTTCAAATTTTTGCCACGCCCCTTTCCGCCTTCGTAATTTGCATAAAACTGTATTTTCTTCGATAACTTGGACAAAATAAGAGCTAGAGACCTGTTTCTTTTTGCATTAGGACTGTTTAACTATTATGCAGATAATGCCATTTCCAGATTTTTGCCACGCCCCTTTCCGCCCTCGTATTCGCAAAAAAATCGATATCTCCAAAATGGTAAAAGCTAGAAACTTAATTTTTAATCCGCTAAGTCTGATGATCGCCTAACACGTGCATGCAAAATTACGTTCAGATCGGACAATAAATATAGAAGATATGACCAATTAAAATTTTACCCACGGCAACGGCAAGAGAGGTACATGGTATCTCGTTGTCGAGGAATCTCGACTACAGCGTTTCTACTTGTTTTTTATTAATATTTAGCAGTCTCAATATTATGATACTTTTTAATATTCATTAACAACAGTTTAATAAATGTTACATACTTTTCTATTGAATATTTTATTTAAAATCCGTATATGTACGTATTTAACATTTCATAGAATCACGTTAGCTTATAGTATGACCATGAGTTGCCTTCAGGAAAATTAACACATTTTAGTTTTTTTGCTCGGACTTCATTTTTTACTTTTTTACTATTAATAAAAATTCCAATATTTAAATTTGTACAACCATAATCATTTAAGAAGTAGTATAAATGTGAGCGATTCAGCAGTGTAGCGACTTTGTTTTATTTCCCATTAAGTTTAGCTCTTAATTACTTGTAATTTGCTTTAATTCCACTTGGAAAGTCAAATCCTTGCCAACCTAAGGTACTTGCGACCAAGGACGCAGTCGGGAACGGTCGGTGCAAGTGCATTTGCTCATTTGATTTGATTTACTGCGAAAGTTAATGAAAGTTTACCGGTTGGCCAACAGCTAAGTGAGTTATGCAACAATTCGCCGGTGGGCGGGTGAGAAGAACTAATTCACGGTTATTGGTACATGGCTGTATATACACGAAAAGCAATAGATATTGATCATTAAACATTAAAATGGAACGGCGACTACGATGTGGCGCGACAATCCCAAGTGGCAAATCCCTTCGTCGCCCTCGCCGCCAATTTCCTTTTTACGGCTCCAAGCCGCAGTGGCCACGGAGATAATTTCGCCCGAAACTCATTTCGTTTAATGACATTCAGGTTTATGCGTCAAACAGAAGCGGTCAAGGGTTTTCCAACACTCACGCCCACACCCACACCAGCGCTCAATGCCAAGCCCACTCCCAATCGTAGTGGCAGTGTCCAAATGCCAAGGGATAGGAGGAAACGGACGCCATTTCGATGATGTCGCGCATTCAAATTGTGGATTGACAAACTTTCCATGCATGTGTGCCACAGGATGGCTGCTGGGTTGGGTAGTGGCAGATGGGTGTGTGACCATGGGTCCAAAAGAGAGAAAATACCGAAAAAGAAGCAGCAGCAGCAACAATTGCCGAATGTGCCAGGCTCTTGGGGTCACAGCAGTGAGGCATCATTGAATTTTTAACTCTACAAAATCGATGTGCAAATTTGGGAATACTTGGAAAGAAAAACTACTAAGAAATTCCTCAATTATGAACACAAGTTGGTGAAACTCTTTCAATATGAGTTGAAATACTTAGACAAAAAAAGTACATGATCCACAAATGTACGAAATATGGTCTTTAACACAAGTTTGTAGAGCTCGTCAAAAAAAAAATAGATATATTTTTCCCTTCGTTATAGCCAGAGAACACTGTACTCCTGTGATGTGAGCAGAAGCAATTAAAATGCGGCAAACGACGCAGTAAATGAAGCAAATGCTCCAAATGCGTTTGCCGAAAGCATTCTGGCCCTGCACATGTACGGTTGTTGCCCTCCGTGCGTGCGGTTTTGGGAACTAAATTAACAAAACCAGCAACAACAACGGCAAAAACTACAGCCAGCGACCAATAACCAAAAAGCCAGCAAGCTTGCTTCATGTATGTAACTTTGGACAATGAATGGCGACGACTACGAGTAAAAGATGGGGGAGCTGGGGAAATAGACAGAGATGTTGGGTCAGGCGCTGATGATAATGGTTAACAGGGATATGGTACTTGGCCGTCGGAGCGGACGCGGAATGTCATCTCCGGACATTTCACTCGCTAGCGCTGAAACATCAGTTCGGTTAAGGTGGTAAAAGTAACAAGGCTAAAATAATGAAAGCTGGGAAAAAAAATTTATAAAAACCATTATGTAAAACTATACAATTTCATAATAGGATTTAAAGGAAAATTATTGCTTTAACAACAATCTTCAGTTGAAATTAACCTAAAGTAATTTTATTATTTAAAACAATGGACCTAGGATTGTAAATAATTTTTATTTAATTGTGTTTTCTTGATAAGAACAATAAAGAGCCACCCTAATAAGCGTTTTTGGCGACCGCACTGCAAAAGGATTCAACTGCAAAATTACTCAAATTGAGTTGGGATTTGAAATTGCGTGAAAAGACGCCGGCAAAGTTGCCATTACCATTTGAGGCAGTCAAGCAGCAATCATAAAAGTCAAGCGGAATTGTTCACCTTCCCCTCCCCCTCACCCGGCCTGGGCCACCCTCGCCTCACCACCGACCACTTTGATGTGCGGAAGTCCTTGAAGGAGCAGCATCAGCAGCAGGAGCCGTAATAGTACCCGTGCCAGAATCATCACCACTAGCAGCCATGGCAATCACTTTCACTTTGCCATTGTGCATAGTTGATGGGCCACCTCGCCCTCCCTGCCCGCTCGCCCGCTTCCGCTCGCCTTTGTTTTGGCATTTTAATTAAGTTCTCGCACTTGTAATAAACGACATCGCTTGATTTGCTCGCTGCTGGTGCCTTGACTACTGCCACTTCGTCCCGCCCGCCCGAGCGCAGCGCCCTTTCGTTATTATGGTAATTGGGGGAACAAATTTGACAGTCAGAACTGATTGAGCCCGAGCCATCGCCTTTGGCGAGCTGACAATTTGCGCTGATCACACTTATTTTTATTTATCTCCTGCGACTGCGAAGGGCGGATGGGTACGGCAATAAGTCCTTAAACTCAAGGGTGCTGCACATAATGAGAGAATTTAAGATGACTTGGGTCCTGAAGAGGCGAAAGCATAAATTGTCCCAGAAAGATATGAGACTAAGCAGAAAAGGCATAAAAAATGCAGTGATTGCCTGAATTTGATTGTATATTAGCATATTTCACAAGCTTAACACCAACCGATCTGTTCTTGCTTGAAACAGATAGATATTGGATCTACCAATATACTAACCAATTTAGTGACTCAAGATCTATGGCTTGTTAGCTCTACTATGTTCAATAATATTCCCAAATAGTACAAATTTTCATTTAAATATACAGTCCTGTTCCGAATAGATGCCCGCTTAAAGTGATGCCCGTTTAAACGTTTAAACTAAAAGATTTTGATTTGTTTGCGCCGTATAAAGATGAATATTTCATGCTCATTTTGGTGGGATCTGTGCAATAAATGCAAACCGGAAAGAAACAAACAAAATGAAGCCATTTTGGGGTCACTTATCATACTTTACGAGCAACCCAGAAGGCCGGTCTTACAAGGCTAACGAAAATCAGGCAACATTAATGCTGCCTTATCGACCAGACACACAAACAGAGGCGCCGGAATAGAGCCCGACCCAAGGAACTCGTGATTTGTGACCATTAAAAAGCCTTCCAAAAAGAGTAAACTGCCTTTGATTTATTTGCAGGCTTTAAGCAAGCTTTTCGGGTTGGCCAGCCCAAAGCTGCCAATGCCAAGCACCTTCAACATGCAATGTTCAAATAAAAGTCAACTTTCTTTCACCTAGATGGCTTAAATTATGGTTATCCTTTAATTTAGACAATTTATCTGAAACTTGTGCTCCCACTCAGTAATTTGCATTAATGAATATTAATGAATACACATACCAATTTTACCATGTGTAATTTTCCATAAATTGAATATCATGTGAGGGTTTTAATTGAATGCGGACATGTACAAGGTTTATCGTACGATCCAGGTTGATGTAATAAATGCTTATCAATCAGTGCATTTGATTCGATTTATAAACAGAGCTCGCAACCCAACCTGACGGCATCCGGTTCAATTTTCATCAACACACTTTTCCCTATAATTAACGCAATTTTATCCCCACAGAAATTGATTATGGTCACATTACCGACGTTTGATTAACCCTGTACTCTTTGAACTGCGTGCGTAAAAGTGCCTTTAAATTGGTTCCCCTGAATATATATTCAATTTAAAGGTTTGTTTATTTTTTGTACCATTTCCCGTTACCATTTTTTTGCATTTTTCAGATAAGTTTCATTGAAATTTTAATGTATTCATACACTGCGACATGTGCCTCGAGGGCACACACGGAATGAAATTTAATCCACGTAGAGTAAATAATGGAATCACAAAAAAAATGGTTAAGCAAACATGAGGTGGAAATTAAAATATTGAAGTGATATTTGCTGTACATATGCATGTATGTGCGTGGCATACATTTCATACAAATTCGGTGGGGAGTTCAATGCAGGACCCTCGAAAATGTCACTCTTGGGGCTTATTTAATCATTTGCAGAATTTTAATACAACTTTAACAAATTAGTTAGATTTTTTTCAACAGATCTTTGCTGTTGGATAGACCAGGCGTTAATTGAATTGGGTATTTTCACTAAGCCAACTACTCAAAGGTAATAAGATGATAGTTTTGTACATTACAAGGCCACGGGTTATGGCCAACCATTGGCCTCAATAATGGCGAGTGACCCAGTCCCAATGTAGGTCCAACGACAAGTTAATTGGCGTGTAAAACAGAACGACATTAAAACGGACACATGTACGAGTCCACCAATAAGGACAACAATCCTTGAAACCTGACGGTGTGAAAAAATTGATCAAATGATAATTAAAAACGAGCGCAGCGCAATAAAAAAGAACCCTTAATGACATAATAACAGATGACAAATAATAAATTGTCCGCCATACGAGGCGAGCGGCGAACTGCGCAAATTATTGTGCCAAACGCACGCAATGAGATGAGGGACGAGCTAGCCGTATTCGAGCGCAGTAGCACAGTGCCCGTCCCTGTGAATTATTGCAGTAATTAATACGCAGGAACAGTGTTCATTATTTCCAAATACCAAGCAGCAGCGGCCGGATGAAGACGGGACAAGATATTATGATTACCATTAAGCATCAAGGCTGAGGCCTCGATTCCTAGATATACAAGCCAGATATATGGCGAGAGCGTCATTAACATAAGTATCAACATAATCTTATGTTGAACACAACAGCCAAGAGCCCCGAAAAATATGTGGCTTGCAATGAACTCCGGCCCCCGCCTGCCAGCCTGCCCCTTGGTCCTGAAGATCGTTACCTTACCTGGTCCCAGGCGTAACTTAATTATGACGAACGCTGTGAAACGAGGCAAATCTCAGGACCCATACACTACGAAGATTTTTGGGGATTTTCTTATATTGTAAACAAGATTTTTAAAAGCTTAAACGTATGCTTATAATGATAATAATCTGCAAAAATTTGTTTATGTTACAATAAGACAATTATATTCAGTTGGATCGACATTCTTTCGGGGTATAAAGTGTCTTAAAAATATTGAAATGTTTTAACTAGGTTAACAAGAATAAAAGAAACATATGTTGCAATGATTTTAAAATTTATACGAATTTCCAAAACTGTATTCCATTTCTTTCAAGTGCAGAACAAGCCGTTTACATAGGAAAAATGGAAAGAGGAAAAAGGCGAATGTTGGGCGGGGGCGTTGGCTCTGGCTCACTCTGCTGCCTGGCTGAGCAAGAAAAAGTGTAATAATAACTATTTGCATTTTATGTGGCGCTTATTTTAGCATAAATTTTGTAGCTTATGAAAATTATTCGTGTATCCAGCATCAGCCTTCACCTCCGCTGTATTTACAGGGCTCGCCCAATTCCCGCTTGGCTCTGGCCCCGAAAGTCACAAGGTGAGGCGGAGTAATGACCCGGTCGGTCACACGGTGCGTATGGGTAATTGTGAAAAATGCAGGAAAATAGTCGCCGTGAGATGGTAGGCTCAGTTGGGACTCCAGTTTGTTAAAACGCAGAACGTCGACTGTGTTTTAATTTGAATGCATGCATAGGAATTGGGTTTTTTGGAATAGTTGAAAGTTTTCATCGTGATGTTGCCAAAGTTTGGGCAATTATGCAAACGCTGCCATAACGAATGGGGTTGACTATCTTAATTAACTGGCCAAAAAGGTGAAAATGTTTTAGTTCTGTAGGTTGCTTGTTAATGTTCCAGCTGTTTGAGTAAATTGGAACTTTTTAATAAATTAAGTCTTAATGAAACGAATTACTAGAGTTAACTAGTGGCATCCGCCATCTTTTCTTATATTAAAATACGTATTATTAATAGAGATGCCGTGCAAATATAGAAAGAAGCAGAAAATAGGTACCAATGAGTACTGATGGTGGATCTTTTCGTTGGCCAAATCTTCATTGTTTATTGGCCGATCTTTGTTCTTGTAGCTGTAAGCGAAAAGATTTTTAGCTCCTGGTCTAATCATTTCATTGATATATACGTAGATCAATCTGCAGTAGAATCTGCATTTTTTCGAAAATTGCAAAGGAGGCAAGAAGCGTGACCTAAATTCATAAATGACATATTCTGCGTATATGCTGAACGCACTTAAATCAGAAAGAAGTATGTATTTGGAGATATTTCCACATATGTGGACAAAAATATAGTTTACGGACAGACGGACATGACTAGATTAACTTGGCTGATCGAGAATATACTTTATAGGGTCGGAATCGCTTTCTTCTCCCTTTTAAACACATTTGCACAAACTTAATTTACCATTTTTAAGGTACATGGTATAAAAGCGAATAAACTAGACTTATACAACACTCAGTTCTTAGTAAGAACTTCTTACATCATCAGCAACATTTTAGGCTGATTGGCATTGCTGTCAGTATTGTGGAGCTCCTTATTCTTCCCCTGTGGCCACTTGAGCTGGATTTTCCCCATTTGAATATGTTGCGGCACTTTATATCAATCGCTTTCAATCAGCACTTACCAGCCCCAAAACGTATCTGTCCCTCCATTGTATCGGCCGCCCAAGGTCAATTACCGTCGTTAGCTCTAAGTGATGCCATTCACTCGTAGACTCTGCTAAAAGCCCGGCCAACAACAGTCCAATCATTAGCCACTCCGGCCAAATTCAAAACGCATTTTTTAATGGCCCCATCGGCTTTGGAGTAAGCCCACTTGACAATGACCGGCGACAAATGCAGAAAATCCCGCTCGGGAGAGGACGAATCCCCTTGGGACTGGGCTGTGTCCAGATCCAGTCATATGCTCCATCCTCAAGGCGCATTCATTGATTTCGATCATGATTTTCCCAGGCTCCGGCTTTAAGGCGCTTTATTGTGCCGTGGCTAGTACGCAATCCAGATAAATCAACGACAATTGCGGCAATGGGTGTGGGTGTGGTTGAGTGGCAAATACGGCGGTGGTTTCTTGATGGCTCGCCTTGGAGGCGCATCTATCGATTTTGTTATTATTTCAAAAATGCCGGAATAAGAGAAATGCAAAATAAATAAATTCAAATAAAGTGCTATACGCTGCCGTTGCCCATTTCGTTTAAAATTTCAATTGGCTGGCTTGTTTGAGCGTGCGATTGTGGGCTTGTAGGCGTTTGCAAGCCAATATTTACCGAAAATGTGGGTGAATAAAAACTGAGAAAACATTTTCCTTCCGTTTGTGGAAGTTATTTTTGCTTTTTACTTGATTTTCTTGTTTCTGTAGGCGCGTGTGTATCACATATTTAAATATTTAATTAGCCCCGAGGCAGCCGACAGCCCTCGGCGTTGGCCTTCACTCGGAGGCATTCCAGCAAAAAGGTCAACTCGAGTGTGGAACGCAGTCTTTGGCAAAAACCTTTAAGCAAAAACCAATTAATTAGGAACGTCAATATTTGATGTGGGCGGGGGGTGAGGAAAAACATCTTAGAGGAGCAAGAAAAATATTTTAAAATGCTGAGAAAAATTTCCGAGAAATTTGATCAATTCGCTTGCTTTGAGGGGGCAACCAACGTTAATGAATAAAACAATTTCGGCAAAGGCGTTAAGTAAACAGTAATTAAGTTTCGGTGGGAAAATGTTGCGCAATAGGGTTAGGAATTTTACAATTAACATGAAAGCAAAGATTAATATTTAACAACTATAAACAGCTTAGTCAGTATTTTGTTTGCTATTAAATCGTTTCAACAGACTTTCGTTGAAAACAAAAATTTATGTAACTTAAGATTAGTTTTGATCTTCCTGAAAAGTTGCGCAACATAATAATTACAGACACAAAATGTAATTTCCAACAAATATTATAAAATAATAATAATACAGCGGCCTCGTGAAGAAATTCCCAGTAATGAAAGAAAAGCAAAAGAAAAACCAAGTGCCCTGCGGGCAAGGATAGTACATCCCGAGACCAAACTCGAAGTATTCGAGGAGGAATCGTATCAAAAATGGGAGTTTTCATGCAGGCAACAAACACAGCAACGCTTCGCTCGAAAAATGTTAATTAAACACAATTGTAGTGGAGGACAAGCGCTGGTTGCTCTTGTTTCAGCTGCCCACGCAAGATGTCAGGAAAATGTTTTCATTTGTCATTAACAAAACGTCCTAACAGGCCGTTAAGGAGCTCCTGTGGAAATGGCAGCACGGCTGGGGGTGGGAACGGACACGAAAAACGCACCGAGCAGTCGTGCTCTCGGCCATAAAAGCAATTCAAAATGTAATTACGCCGTGGAGGCATGAATAATGTTGTCTGGCCTGGATGTGTAAGTGAACTTATTATAATGTGCCGTGCACGCGACGCCGACAGGCGACAATTGATACTGTCACCGGCGAACGGCAGTTGCTGAAGGGTTTCTCGGTGTCGCCGGCAGAACACTCTTCGTCCGAATACTTCCGCCTCTGGACCAGGGCCAACGCAATCCGCACAAGTGCTTAAAATCAGATGAGCAACGGAACTGACCATAACTGGACTGGCGTGGAGTGGAGTGGAGTGGACTCAGCTGGACTGGAGTTAATGATTGCCATAAAGTCGGCGAAAGTCATGCGAGATTTAATTGCACTCACTGCGAATTTAGCCGCAAAATGAAACAATTAAAAGGCTCCGCAGCGAGGAATTTTGCGTGCTGCCCCCAACAAGCAGAAACCAATTTGAATAACTCAATTAATGACAAGGCCAACAATGGCGCAAGAGCTCGAATGCCCGAACAATGTCAAGGAGCAGTGCGAAAAAAAGGTGCACGGAAAAAATCCAATTTTGATTTCAATTATTAAATTTTCTGGGGAAAAAATAAAAAGACAGAGTAAGCCCAAAAGAGACGGCGCGGAAAGTTATATTAAATATTCATTATAATAATCTACAGGCCGAAATAAGTCGGCGCAAAAGTTGGCATTTGGTTTTCCGACTTTGCCAAACAGATACTCGTACAGACATGCAGAGCGACGGACGGACCCCAGACGCCCCGAAGAGCCTCCAGTTCCATAATTCAAGGGGACTTTCACTTTGCCTAGAAGTCGATGGAAAAAGTTTGCCCAAGAGGATGGGATGGGATGGGATGGGACCGGCGCGCATTTTATATGCCAGCAAACATATTGAATTCCAATTTTGCGCTTCAAAGTTAACGTGCTGCCATTACATTAAACGTGATGAGAATTAACAGCCACCGAACCGAAGTGATAGCTTCGGTTTCTGTTTCCGCCGAGTCTCCTGTCATGTGTGCTTGTGCAGGGGCGGGATGTCCTTCCGATTGCGGGCGTAGTCATAGGCAACGCCTGACCTTTTGTCGGCACTAAATTAAATTTGATGAGCCACAAATAATGCTGAGAGTATAATTATTTTCCTGACCATCTCACAAAGGGAGTTCCACAAGTATCCTTGGCACACGCTGCGTATACGTAATTAGCCAATGGATGTAATGGGATATGCAAAGTATTTACTCAGCACCCTAACTGCGGAAATTTGCATTTGCTTAGCTGTAAAGTGAATGGCAAACACACTGATGGCCATCATATATCAGAGCATGCTCAATAATTGAAATAACCAGGGTTTAATTTAATCTAAATCGCAGCAGAGATGCGCAACCCAGACACCTATTCGCACGAATATTTCACTCAATAAAAGTAGCTATGATAGACATAAATTGCATTTAAATAAAGTAGGTAGTATTGGCACCGTTATTTCCATTTTTGTTTTGAAACCTAATGAAATATTGAAGGTTTTGGAGCTGCAGGCACTACACTAAAATCAATGGCAACAGTGGCAGCCACGAAAATGGCTGATGAAAGTCAAAGCCAGAACGTGACTGATTGATCAATTTCTGTGTCCGGTTTCCACAACTAATACGCTTTTAATTACAATTTGCGGTTAAATGGCATAAAATGATGCACAAATACGAGTACTCAATGAGGCACTGGACACTGTACAACAAAAGTGTACCGAAAATTGTGCAACCAATTTGAATATTTGATGAAATTTCTAGGCGCCCACACATTGCCGGCGCAATCGGACTAAACTAATTTAAATCAAATTTGCCAATACTCCAAACTTGCCCACAAAAGACCGACAGTGCCGGCAAAAAAGTGCAACATAATGAGCGCCATTAAAAGGACAAAGCACAGGACTCCCACGCTACCGCATTCGTGTGTGCGCTCACATGCTGATACAATTACGTGCGAACACACGAGCGGAAGTTGGCAGAAGTTTCGATTTTTTCCATCGAACTTGTTTAGCAATTTGTCAATCCAGCATGCAGATTCGGTTTTTTTTTTCCACCGCAAAGTCAATAAAACAAAGTTCAACAGCACTTTGGGGCCAGAAATCAAAACCCAAATCAGTTTATGCCAAGGCGGCCACCCACTCGCCCCCAAACAAAGCAAAGAAAAAATATAATAAAAGAGGAAATGGGGAAATGGGGAAGCCAAGGAGGGAAAATCTGATATCAAGTGAACAAGTAGCCAATGAAGTATGGTGCAATCAGATGCATTGGCGCTGGCAACCTAACGAGGGACAAACTTGGATTCATTGTCTCGCAAATTGATATTGGCCCAAAAAAGGACTGAAATCGAAGGAGAAATGGCTAGAGAGAGTTGTCAAAGCATTTTGCCGGGGGAAATGCAGGGGCCTGAGTTTGTTAGGCAACAATTCGTTTACATGATAACAATAAAACTGTTTTGGGGCTCTCCCTGTCGCTTTCTGCATTTCTTTAAATATTTCCCAGATTTATTAGCCTGCCAGATGCACACCCAACTTTTGCGGCCATGCAGCGTTTTCGTATATATTTTTTCCATTTTAAGTTTTACTACATATATTTCCCCCTTATATTTTTGTGTTTTTTTTCGTCCTGTACACATATTGTGTGGGTGTGTGTGTGTGTGTTTAGTGGTAGTGAGCTGGTGGAATATAAATTGCAAGCCACACAGCGGAATGCGCAATTACAGTGGCGAGAGATGCTAAAAAACGATGAGACCATATGAGTGCGCTCAGGCGACTAGTGTTTCGCAAAAACTATCTAAAATAATAAAGATTTATTGAGATTATAGATAAGAAAACAATATCATTTTAAATTTAAAACATTCCAACTATGCAATATCCTGTTTTGCATTAATAATATCCGCACTTTTGTCCTTATTTTGTCCATAAGACCTAGATTTGACAATAGTAAGAGATGGAGAAAAACTAATTCACCTCTGTGATCCAGGTTGTTTTAAAGCGTACACAGGTAACTAACTATTGTTCTCGAAATTGAAAATCTCTCGTTTCGTCGCCTGGGTGACGAAAGCGCCAACACAACACCCGGCACCCAAATGCTTTGTGTGTGCATAGGTACACCCATCCGAGCGGGAGTGTTTGTATGGCCTGGCAAAAGGGGGGAGGGGGGATGGAAACTGTTATTACAAAGTAAAATTTGCAGTTGGTGTTTTCTTTAGCCTTTTTTTATTTTCTGAATTTTCTGTGCCAGCTCCTAGTCAGCTCTCTTTTTCCAACCTTCGTGGGGTAGTCTTTTTGTGGCCTCCTCCCGCTGCCCTGCACCATCGTTTATGGCGCTTGTTGTGAGGTTAACTGCTTGATGAAAGCAACATTCTGTAAAGCCCGGCTTAAAGTCCTACTCCGCACTCCGAGCCAGTCTGTGGATGTGTGTGCTAACGAGTTTATAACAATTGCGGCCTGGTCGGGGCAATCTGGCAATCTGGCGCTGTAATTACAGCCATCCACATCCACCGGCGAGGATTCGCATTAGCAGCCATCGATGCGCATATCCTTGTGGCACCTATGCGTATGGCATCCACGTAGCGCGGCACTTTGGACACGCGTATGATTTTTATGCTTATCAATAATACTTAGCTCTGCCTGCCTGCCTGCCTACCGGTTAGCCGGGCCGAACGGGCAGGTGTACAAATTTTCGCTGGATTTGGCGAAAAAGAGAATTTATGACCCCGGCGACCTATAAAAATGCATGAAGCGTACGTGTTAAGAGGGCTTTTCTCCAAAGGCCGACGCTAATGTTGCCCTGTCAATTGGTCCCCGTGGACGCAACGGAATTCCTTGGTAGCTTTGTACCAACTCTGTTGGGATTGACATTTTTATTCGAGTTACATATTGTTCCATTACTTACATATCAGGTTGGCATAATTGCATTCTGTCACTTACCGCACAAACTATAAAGACATTTCATTGTCTCGTTTTTATTTGTGGTTGCAGCTGCCACTAGTCAAGTATTTTTCAATTATTAACATGCTCTGCTTCTGGTTCTGATTCCTTGACTCTGTTTGGCTTCGATATTTTTGTGGTTTTATTCAAAAGTTTATTGTAAATATTTGCCTGGACCCTTAGTGGTTTGATTGCTTACTGTCCATAATAGTTTGATTTTATAGTGTTGTAAAATTGGGTCATTAATTGCTTTTGCAGAGGTTGTTAAATTTTTACGACGTCTGAGACTATTTAGATGGGGAGTTGAACGCTGAGTCAGCAAGGAACCGGGTTTTCCCCTAAAAATTTGCATTGGATAGTAAGATTTATACCTATTTTGCTTTTTCGGGAGGAAACAAGGTTTTATGAATAATGAAATTGGAAAGCTTTAAATTAGATTCATGTTCATGCTAAATATTTGTGGGTCTGTTATGCGTACAAAACCATTCAAGTAGATTTACTTACCACTTACTTACCACTCTGAATGTTGGCATTATCCAAGTTTGCTTCCATAATCCAAGCGATAACAACCTCTTTCCTTGGACATTTTTCCTTTGCTTTCTGTGGTAAAACCACTTCCATTACTCATTAATCCCGGGAAAGAAAGCTCCTTCATTAGCTGAATGGCAATTGTCCGGGTAAGTATGCAAATTATGATTTGCAAATACATTACATGACTTGCCTTAAACATTCCCATTACAGTATCGGAGCCATCAGATCAGCCGCAGAGTCCTGACCTCCGAATGAACATGTCCATCCATCCATCTGCCTGTCTAGCTGACTCTAGTTTATCCCACGCGTGTGTCAGAAATAATAACGCGAGATAAACAAGCGCAATTGACATGCAAATACAATTTTCGTATCAACATAGGGAAATGGAAAAATCTCGGCGCCAACGTGGAAGCCGGAGCTTGCCAGCTGAGCTCGGTTAGCTCCTGCGCCTGGTTGCCAAGTCAAATACGAGTATTCTGCAATGCTTTTGTTTTTCGGCTGCGATACAAATATATAATATTTGCCTTGCCCGATTCCAGTTGTTGTCACATGAAATCAGAGTCTGTCTGAGTCTGGGACCAACCTGCTAGCGGCCATTTCGAGACGCAAACAAACCAAATTGGAGACGTCAGCTACATTTTGGGCTAAACTTCCTGGCCCCGTCACATACCTCGTACCACATGGCATATAGCACATAGCCCCGTATGTATAGAAATTCGAAGAGATACACGCACGGGTAAACAAGGTCAATTAGCATAAATATTTTGGGCATAGAAATTCGCATTTATTGCCAACGTTTGCGTTTTTATGTTTATGTTATTGTCCTCCCCCACGCATTGTTGACAATGAGCGGAAATGCCGAAGCTAATTTACTAATTGTTTTCATTAATTAGCGTGGATATGTGCAAGTAGCTTATATGCTTAGTGACTATTTGATTGTTGCCCACAGAAACGGTCCACAAGTCGGTGGGCCAAGCCGGGGCGGAGCATATGCCACTTCTTGGCGAGAGGAAGTGGGGCGTCTGCTCAATGACCCACTTGGAAATGGCAGTGGAAGTTGAAATGGAGGGGCATGCCAGGCGCTCACTTTCTGCCACAGCCAGCCAAATAAATAATCAAGAAGCACGACTCAAGAAGCGTTAAATTACCCAGAAGTGCAGATGCCCTTAAAAAACTATCTGGATTTTAAGAGAAATGAAGTAGCTAATGCCTAAAGTAGCTAATTAAACATCAGTAATCAGTACGAAGAATTTAAGAGTCCCCAAAGTGTTTACAGATTTCCATTTAAACATCAAGTGTCTTGTCTTAATTCGCATAGGATATCCATGTTCTCCTAAAAATCCTTTTCCAAAAGCTCTCGTTCGCTAGTGTATTCAGGTTTACAGCTGTTACCAACTCGCCAAAAATTCTGGCAGCTTAAGTTTCTACTTCGTTAGCTCTCCGCCTGAAATGCACTTGATCAAAAATGGCGCTCTGTGGCAATGCTGCAAGAAATAATATAGGAAAAAAAATCCAGTACGGGCATGTGGAAAAGTAAGCTCTGTTGAATCCGAGGCAGAGGCCACATGTCGGCTGCCATTCTAACCCATTTCGGTTAGATACAGATTTGAGGGCAGCCGGTCGAAATGTGGCCATTTTCCATCAGAAACCCGGCTAGCAGGCCGGGCTAGAGCTCTGATGCCTTCCGTTTCCGCTCAGCTAGGTAATGCTTGTAATTGCAAAAGTTCAATGCCTGCGGCAACATATGTACTCGATCACCCCGCCACCGCCTCTCCTCTACCGGCAGGGACATGCTACAGTTGTGGAACAGTGCATAAGTTCGACAAAAGTTGGCACATAACTTCCAGACCGGTTATGGAGTAACTTGCTGACCAGTCCCTCAGGCGACATGCGTCATTAGTCGAAGCTGACTGCTTTCGATTGTGCAGAGTTCATACACTTCTGCGGCGGCAAATGGAAATTAGATCCCCGAACCTTTCCCACTTTCCCACACACCGCCACTCACAGGGCTTGGCCAAGATTTGTGCCCCGGCTGGCAAAGTGTGTCGAGGCTTATTAAAATGCGCACGTGTCGACATGCACTAAAGCCAACTGCCACTTAGAGATACTCTCGGGCTAAGTAAATATGCAGCCAGACTTTTGCATTACTCATACGCTACGGTGGCTGGCAGAAAGTTGGCGCTTTATTTGCACGCGAAAAATCAATTATTAAAATGGAAATATTCCTCCCAACCGCCATCCGCCGTCCGCATTCCGCACTCCGCGCCCAGTGTGAATTCCGAATGTCCCCGCTAACCAGGCGGGTGGTTAACTAAAAAATATTTGTTAGAGCAACTTTGGCAAAATTTTTAATCAATTTGCTCGTGCAGCGAACGAGACCAGCCCAGCCCCAGCCCAGCAGTTGTAAAATGAAAATGACATTAAATGTTGTAAGCTGCCCCATGCAGCTCGCATTGTTTGAGCCTCTGGCTGGGGGGCGGCAGTATAAAAACATAAAGCATTCCCGCAGCAGAGGCGCAAAAAATATGGGCAAAGAAAAACTTATTGCACACTCGCAGGCGCGACACGTTTTCGGTCTGCCAGGATATGCGCTAGGAAATGTGTGTTAGAGGTGGCTAATTTAATTGCAAGCGCTAAAAGTTTTGTGGACACGCGTGGAATTTCTGAAAAGTTTGGCTTTCAAATGTTTTGCCCTTTTTGGATGCTTTTTTGTTACATTTTTTGTTTGCAACTCATGAGTAATTGCGTATCTCCCAAGGGTGGTATTTCCACATACCATTTGTTATCAACTTCAAACGTAACAATTATGCACACGTGTATCATTGGTGATCGCCTGGGGCTCATTGAGCCCGGACCGAATGGGCCGACATACAGATTTTAATTAATTTTGCATTGGAAAGAAAAATTGTGGCAGAATTCGGATAGGATTTCGCAACAAAATTAAATTTCCGTTTGCTGAAAAGCATTAAGTTTGCAACTAGCAAAGTGTTTTATCAGAATGCTGAGTAGCCTACAAAGTTGAAGTTTGCTCATACTTCCCAAAAGGAGCCAACAATTTTTATTTTCCACCAACTTGCAAAAAGTTATGAAAATGTTGATTTTGTTTTGCTTTTAGAGTGTGTTTAAAAATTCGAAAGTTCTCGTTAATTATTATAAAATACCAGCTTTGCTTAAAATTTTTGCTCTGAGTTTGGAGTAAATGAATTAATTTGTATTTAATGGAAATGCGCTGCCAAGTGTTTGTTGGGAAGAGTGTAGACATTTCCTGCAAGAGACAAAAGTCGCTGGGTAATTATTTTATGCATGATTAGTTTTGGTAATTGCCCAGCCTTGGCGTTATCGTTCCTTCAATAAGCCATGGTTGCCGGCAAACAGAGATGGAATATTGAGGCTGTACACATGCATAAATGATGAAATTATCTAATAAGACCGCCGCATGACTTATTAAGTATGGCTCTCGGCGGATTTGAAGGATATAGTCGTAAGTATATCTGAATGCGGGCGCGTGTGTGGGTTCCCTGAATAAATAAAAGCTTTAAGCATATTTTCAACTAATTTACTAAAATTTGTTTGACTACCACACTCCCCACCAACACCCAACGTTTGACTTATAGGCAACCGCAAGCCCAAAGTGGATATTGCTTCGTTATCGTTTGATGTTGCTTGAGTAAATTCTGTGGAAAAGTTTTGAGCTGCTTTTCCGGCCAAGTACTTGCCTGCAACAAATAAACAACATTTCGGGTGTTTTTGACTCATTAAAGGCTGCAGCGCCACCCCGAATAGTATACAGACGCAAAATTGATTGTTATTTATGGAGCGAGGCCAAATTTTACTTGGTCATTAATCTTAATAATTTTTATTGCCGCTGTTTCAAAAGTATTTGGCTTGCGTGGGTGCAAAACCACAGTTGTGCATAAAAAGTTTGCGGTTAAAGGGATTTTCTAAACAGACTCTGCTCGGTTGGTAAATAATTTTAATAATCTGCCGTGCGTCTGTGAGGAAAATCGCCTACCCGTGGGTCTCCTAAATCCTCGGCCGTATCTGGGCCATTTGCCACATCCCCCCACTTGCTCGATGTGCGATAACCAAAACCGAAAACCATAATTGACTTGTTAGGCCAACGAGTGCAACGAATGCTCGGGTCAGGCCAGAATGGCATTGGAATTGGCTCAGCAATGGGCGAAGCCATTAAAGTTAATTTAAAGTGGCTCGACATAGAAGCGGAGTGCTCGGCTCGCTCTCCGGCTAAATTAATAATGGTTTATATGTGCTCTGGGGCAAGTCATAGACGGAGATAGCGATATAGGGAGCGAAAGTCGCGCACATGTGGCGTATGCGCAATGTTTGTTTGGCGGCTTGCAGTTATTAAAATGCAGCAGGCACCAGCGGCAGCAGCAGCAGCGGCTGCAGTAGAAATAGTGGTGGCAGCTGTTGTTAGTGCGCTAATTTCGCTAAACATGCAAATCACATGTACGAGCTGCAGCTAGTGGCGGTTCGGCCCTCGACCCCTGCACACTCGCAAATGCACCCCTAACTGAGTTCAAGCACTTGAGTTGATGCCGCGGCCCTGGCACGCGATGTTTTCGCCTGCCGTAGGCATTTCGCCTTGCAGGTTGTCATTACGATGAAAATTGTGCGCGCAAGTACTTAATAACAAGTGCCACACAATGTGGCACACACGCACCCAGCAAACCAACAACATGCCACACGGTGCAAAAAATCTATTCATGAAACATTCAATTGAGGCATCGATAAAAAATTAATCATATTCAATTTTAATAGGTTTATAAATTAATAGTTGTTGGTAACTATTGAATAGCTTATAAAGTTAAGCCACAGGCTATAAGAACATTTGTTGGCAATAGTTGGTGACAAATTATAAATAAAATGGAAAAAAAAGGATTGTTAAATTTAAACCTAATACATACAAAAATTCCAAGAATTAACTTCTGTTTTAGTTGTAAAAAGACTTGAAGGTATACATATAAAGTTGTATTATTGAACTTATTTCTAGGTTATCAAAATATCATCGAGACTTAAGCATGATGATTTACAAGCGTAAAGGTTTTCAATAACATTTGATTCTTATAAAAAAATATATTTTAAACAAAGTAAGCTTATTAAAAATTATTTTATTGGTACAACAAATATAGAGATTATGAGCTTATTAAAAATTCCTTGATTGGTACAACGTTGATTTGTGAAGATCATAGGAATATTTTTTCGCATGTGTAGTTACTTGTGCATATACAAGTTTTGGATACAACAAAGTGTTGCCTGCGCGACAACGTGTCGCATTAGCAATGTGTTGAATTTTCAATGATTTGTAAGTACCGGGGCTCAGCAACGGCATCTCCCACTTCAGAGTAACTGCGTAATACATGGCGCATACGCAACACTGTTGTTCGCCTCTTGCAGCAGCAGCTGTTGCCCGAAGGCAAGCTCATTCCGCTCCGTTCTTTACCCCGCATCCCGCCCATCGATTGCGATTGCATAAATTGGCAATGCTGTTCAATGTATTTTTAACTATTTTGCATAATAGAAGCCCTCGATCGGAAGCAGCAGCACCAGCTGTCAGACAAAGGAAAACGGCAGGACCGAAAAAATACCGCATTTCGGAGGAGCTTTTGTGGGAATTTAACAATTCTGTTGCAATTGTTGTTGAGGCTTCCGTGCATTGGCCTTGATTAGTGAAGAATTCACCTAGCCTCAGTTCGTTGAGCATTGTACTTAAATTTGGAGCAAAGCAAAGTTCACTGACGAGCATATATGCAGGAGTATAAAGATGTGCATTTGCGATGTTTGCATTCTTGGAATTTATTTTTACTCCCTGATTGCTGTCTTGCCGCAGCAGTTGCATGTTCATCTGTTCATCTGTCTGGCAAGGGACAAACATCATCAAGGAGCAGATGCTGCTGCTGCTGTTGCTGCTGTTGCTGTTGCTGCTTGGAATTCCCCTTTTCTCCCCACGGATTCTCTCCTGTGGCACGACTTACTTTGAGGCTCTGAGGCTTTGGGGCTGCTGGTGCCTTTGGCTGTTGCTTTTGCTTTTGTTGGTGCTGATGCTGCGGTAAGAAAATTCTGAGGCTCCGAACATTTCCTCTGGCAACAGCCCCACCTATCAGATTTCCCGCTGCCTGCCAGCCGTCGTAAAAAGAAAATTAAATAAAAACAACCACGGGCACTCGGCCGTTTGCTTGTTGTTGCGAATTTAAAACAAAATTTCCCCCGCTTTTATCTCCGCTGCGGAGTGTTGACTAGTTTTTGGTCGCCGCCACGGGCCAGAGAATTCTCTTCGTTTTTATTCCCGGCAATTTACATGCGTACTCGCAAGTAATTTGTAACCAGAGAAGGCAAAAACATTCCGGCCCGGCTATCAAATGCAGTGCTCCTCGAAGCCAAGGGCATCCGCTAGGGGCTTTCTGGAATTTTTGCTTTCACTTTTAAACGTGAGTTTATATTCAATTTATTTGATTGTTTGCCAGGCAGCTAGCTCGACGGCTTCGTATAACAAAAGCGCGAAACTCGCATAGTTCTCGGAATTTGCATGCGATGTCATTCGGTTTGAATTTGTTTTGGCAGTTCCCATTCAATTTCCCTGTCAGGGCCTTAACTTTTTGCCATGAATGATAATTGAGTTCTACTTGCCCTTTGTTTTCTTCCTCTATTGCCGTTCGGTTTCCCATTGTTTGCAGTTAGACAAGAGATGGCCAATAAAAATAGCCACAAAAAATAAATAAATTTCTATATTGCTTTGGGTCACAGACTGCATCCAATCTGGCGGCTTTAAAGGGCAAGAAGCTTTGATTTTGATGATGCTTGGCTTTGGGTCAAAGGGTATTTCATAGGGTTCAAACAACTCTACCTTTTATTGTTGTAACTGCTCGTTTGTGATTTGGAATGGTTGACAAATATTAATCAAGTTGAACAATATGTACCGAAAATCCCCAGACTAATCATCTACTCGTAATAATTTCCCCTTTTACTGCACTATCAATAATTGTGGCCGTGCCAAATATTCAAAAATTGTTTGGTTGCGTTTTCAGGCAGGTTAGACCGCGAACCGGTTTTACGGAAATTATTTCAATTATTTTAATTACTGTTGGCAAACGCCGAGTTTGATGCAATTCGCAATTATTTGCCAATTGCGGTTGGGCCCTCCATCCTGTCCCTCAATTTGTGCGGCAATTAATTTTACATAATTTTTGTGATGCTCTTAGCCCTGTTTTTGTTTGTGCGGTTTGCCGCTCCGGTTCGACTAGATGCCAGCTCAAGTGCAAATGAAAATCAGTCAAAATGTTGCAGCAGCAGTGCGCGTAATGAATGTGTGAATAATTTACAAGTTGCCTGAGTGCCAGGGCCGGAATGGTGTTATAAAAGCGACAAAAGTCGTGTAAGGCACTGAAGCAGTTGGCTAGACATTGCATCTCCAGTTTCTGCACAGACAAAAATTATGCCAAAATTAGTTATTCGTGGCTTGGCTTTTGAGCTTTAGAATTTAAGGTAGAATTTTATGTTGCTTTTGAAATAATTAGAGATAAAATATGTATATTCAGTAAAGAAATATATAGAAGTACATAAGCTTGTGTTTATTTTCACTGTGCGCTTGAAGGGTCCCAGGAAATTTCGCAGCTGTCTGCTTGCGGGCTTTTTTGATTGTCCCGCGTTGGCCGGCAATCAATCAGAGTCTGGTGGAGACTCTGGCTAAAAGCAGCCACAACTCCGGCAGCTGCGCACCGGGAAACTCCTTGGTCAACTTGCAGCACCAATGTGGAGTTTGAGGCTGGAGGTGTGAAGCCCTGCCGAGAGACGCATAAAATGCATTAGAGCTGCTTAATAATTCAGCAGCGAGCTTTAATCCACTCCTCTGCAGCTTAGCTTAGCTCAGCTAATATCCACAGCCGGCCAGCAACTCCGCCTTCATAAAATGAGATGTGGTGGCCCCATCCTGCCGCCTCGCTATATGCAAATTGTAGGAGAGGCAAAGAAAATAGCATACGTATAAGAGCTTAGCTTAACACAAAGTGTTTTCACGAAGAGGTTCTCCATTGAATGGATATTTCTTGGGTGGCTGCTCGTCGGGTATCTCAAACAGTCAGTAATGCCACTCTTCGGGATCAGAAAATGCCTTTGCCTTAAAAGAAAATGCAAGAGCAGGAAAAATGTTACTAATTAAAAAACTGTGTGGAAAAGAAGGGGTTGTCGACGTTTCTTATAGCTTGTGCTAAATGTAAATGCCTCAAAGTTGTGAATGCATTAAAATTTCAATATTACGTTTAGGCAGGCCCATCAAGTAAGGAATAAATTAACACTTAATGATTACATTTTACACTCCATTGCAGACACTTACGTTACCAAAGAACCCCCTCAACATACTTTTTTTCCTCCCAATTTAATAAATTTTCTGCTTCTCCTACACTTCTTTTCCAATCACAGGAGCAGATGTAAAAATTCCTCTTTTTTGTTATCGTCAGCTTAATTAATACTTTGCCATTTTTTCGGATGATGTCTTGTAAAAAAAGATGGCATAATTACAGAAAGTACTTTTTCTGGCTGGTATTGATGTTTGTAACGAACTGCGTTCGCTCCATTCCACCCTAGTTCATGGAGAATGCGTTACTAATTATTTGTAATTTGCTTTGATTTCTTCTGCAGCTACTGCAAGTTGGCAGCCAGACTGCTGTTTAAGCGCATTTACATGCAGCCCATTAATTGGATACACTCGGGGCGGCCCCTGGGCTGTGTTCTTTTTGCTCGGCCAACGGGCAGCTCATTAAATCATTAATGTTCGTCCAATTAAAAGTTAACTTCTAATTATTGCAAGCGTGCACGGGCACATGCAGTTGACCTGCGGCTGTGCAGGCGGCGCACAAGCACACTCTGCGTATGAGTGATGTGGCCCTTGCCCAGATGCCTGCTATTTTCGCGTGCAAAATGCAAATTAAATAGATACTTTCCCCCAACGACCAGTTCGTGTGCAATTTCGGTACGTATCCTCCATTTTGCTTAAAATTTTCGCTTGTTTTTCGGCTGTTGAAGGGTTAAGCAAAGCATGACGTTGATTGGCCTAATAAAAGTTGGTTTGGCTGGCCGCGTGTTTTTGGCTCGGGCTTAGGTTTAGGGGTAATTTTGGGTTAGGGCCACAGCACAGATCCGTTTAGAAGTTAGAAAATGTCTATACAAAATGTGGTTCCCCTTAATTTCCTCTTTTATTAAAAAAAAGAAACTATTAAAGCTGAAACCAAGCAGCTTTTTGTAAAGGCTTCATCGTTTACATATTCATTGTAAAAATAACTGCATTTCTGCCGCTCTTTTTGCTGCACAGTGTAGTCAATGTTAATTCCCGGCAGCGATAAAAAGAATTTCTCCTTTTTTCGCTGGCCAGTTGCCTGCTGTTGTCGCTTATCTCGTGAAACACAAACAGCTAAATAAACAGGTGCACACCGCCACGCTCGCCCACACACTCGCATGGAAACTGCAGCTGCAACAACAAGGACTTGCCGCACGTCGTTGCACGTTACAGAAATCCAACAGAATGGGATTAAAACTTATTTAGCTCCGTGCAGTGCCGCTGCCGCTGCCGCTTTTACTTTTTTGCCCCATCTCCACGCGAGCTTCTATAAATTTATGACACGCTTCGGTGTCCTTCCAGCTACCAAGGATGCCACCCCCTCGAGCCCCTCAACCTGCCAGCCCCAGTTATCCCCCAGTTCGCGTCTCAAATTCGAAATACGCAAATAAACCGGGAAACATTGCACAGCTGCATGTTTGCCGTTTTGCTTTCTAGCATGCTTTATCTGCCTGGACTGGCGCTGCTGTCCAAGGTGGAGCACGGACGGGTGTTCCACACCATTCCATTCCGGTGGCAAATGCTAAAGATAAATGTGATAAATGCGCGCAAGTGGGCAAATAGCGTTATAAGCTGACCGCAAGCTTTCCGATGATGTAGTTGTTGTTGCTCTCCGCTGGGTAAACATGGCTAATATGCAGCTTTATGCTGCGGCTTTTGCGGTTGTGTCATTACTGTGCCATCGGACGACGGTTCAGCAAATGAAAGTGAAACCTACTCTTTCATTATTTTTTTGTTGAATATTCCGCCCGGGCAAGTAAATCAAACCTTTTGCCCGCACAAAACTTGATATCTGCGGGAGAGGTTGCATATTCAAAATATTTGCCTGGCCACCGCATTGCTTTCACCTTTTTGGCACTGTTTTTTAGCTCTTGACCTCGGCAAACATTTTGTGTGCATATGCAAAATGAACAAACACACGCCAGCAAGAATACTCGTGCCGGTGGAAAAGTTTTCGTTATTTGTGTCCTTCAGTTTTCTGGCTTTTGTTCCTAAAAACTCTAAAAGTTTAAGTAAATTTATAATAAAACAATAATAAAAATGTATTGAAAAGTATTTTTAAATTCTTACAATTCGTATACAATTTATGCTTTGCATTATTTAACTAATTATGAATACAATAAAAAAATAACATGTAAGAGTATTTTTTTCGGTGCTTCTCTTTCGTTATGGAATTAGTTTGCGTCTTGAAAAAGGGAAGGAATTTTCGCTGCACTTCACACTCTGCTGCAGCAACGGAATTTGGTGCAACTTTTGTTTGCTTTGCGGTGAGCAAATGCCTGTCCGCTGGCATTTGGCCCCAAGCCCCGCCTCCGTGCCCGGACAGTAACCGCCCCATTTCTATTTAATTAAAAGTGCACATTTTTACATATTCACCAAGTTTTTAATTTCCATAATTAGCGTTTCCAGCGGTATCGTCGTTTTTTGTCGTTGTTCCAACAACGAAAACTGCCACCAAATGACATTTTCGAGTGTGTTGTGTGCCCATACCCGTGCTCATGTCCATAGCCGTCAGCCACTCACCCACACTCGCGCATAGGGCGCCCTGTAGAGCTGTTTTCGTTTTCGTTGCCTACTTATCTGGGCCGCAGTGTGACATGTAAGCAGCTGCCAAAGTGCTCTACTTAGAGTGCTCGTCTGTGTGGGTGCGGCTGCATCCATGTGAGTATGTTGTGCAACACTTTGAAGAGCGCTTGTCGCCTCCGCTCGTTGGGTTCTTGCTATGGTTGATGGTACATTATTTTGCGATGATTTCGTTTTCGACAACGGCTTTTAACATTTTTTAAAATTTATTTAAATACATGTTATGTCTGGTTGCAGGTTCAGTGATATTGCGCTTATTTACCTTTCGAATCTGGGTTTTAATATTGTTTTTTATGCTGCTTGGTTAGAGTTCAATTATAGTAAAAGTTGATGTAACAATTAGAGCTAAACGAATGAAATATTCAAAGGCATCATTCAGCCGAATGCTTAGTTGTAGGTGTATATTCATGTGCGGTCTCTGGATGTGACGGGAAACTTGGAAATCAACAAAATACGACGCCCTGCTGTTTGATTGCCCTCTCGAAACACATTAGAATTTGGCCAACTGCTTCTTGTCCACATTATTAACTCGTCTTTAGCCTGTCCGAGGGAATTTGCGCATTGCATCCAATCTGGCACGTGTCGTTGCCTGCGGAGTGATTTAACTTGTCCTCTGTCATTCGGACTGACATTGACAGAATTGTCGAGTTGGCTAGCAGTTGAACATGTCGTCGCCTTTGGTGCCTCTAATTACATCTAATTTTGGGACCACACACGAGCCAAACCCTGAGTAATTATGTTGGTTGGTGATTCTAATATTAGCGTCAAGTGAATGCAAGCATTTGACTTCAAGTCATATCGTACATATTAAATTAAGCAAGAGAAAAGGAATTGACGGGACTTCTAAGACTGGTCTGTAGGGCCATTGGGAATTGATTTTAATTTCATTGTAAAACCATTTTCGAACCTAAAACGACACCAAAAACAAGCAAAGCCTTAACAGCGTAATTACCGCTTGGTTTTCGCCAACTGCCAAGGAGTTGGGTTTTTAGTATTGGAGTAAAATGTGTATGCTCCATAATACAAATTGGCCCCGGCAACAAGGTGATTTCGAGAGTTTCCTTCATCGTGTGTACTTGTGGGGTTCCCTAGTGCCGGTGTGTATTCAGTTAGCCACAAAAGCCGGAAATAACAGCATGACCTAGATTTGCATGCGCACATAACCTAACATGCACATTTCCCGGTCACAGGGATCCGCCAGGTACCCTTGTTTATACCCATAAACACCCTCTGTTGGCTCACCTTTCCCAGCTACTCGACTGCCCTTTTCAAGTGCTCCAAGTGTGTCCTGCGTTTGACAAATAAAGGCACAATGCTAATTTTAAAGCTCTCATATGAAGGAGTTTCGACCGCAGGTATCCTGAATACCATAGTTCCACTTCATTACACAAGGAACCCGAAAAACAACCATTGTAAATCAAGTGGGGCTAAAACTATTTCAAACTCTAATTAACTACAGCAAAGTCCTGGCCGCATATATTTCCATACTGGATCCCCATAAATTTAGCAGTATTCAACGCCGAACAAACTTCTTATCTCTTAATATACTCATTAACTTTTGCCCATATCAAAACAATCATCGCTTGCCGCCGCATGGAAAATTTTGCGTACCAAAATTTTTGTTTTTCCAACCCAAACAGAGCAAGTCAAACACATGGCCCCCCCATGCAGGCCCGAATGTTAAGTTGGGCAAAATTATTTCGTATAATTTGTAAAAGAGCGAACAATAAACGGGCTCAGCAGGTCACAGTTCCCCCCTCAGACCCGTTCTGTCCCTTTTCACCCCCCTGCTTGTCCACACTTGCATACTTTATTAGTGTGGAGCGCTAAATTAATAATAAAAACTTTGTATTTCGGCCAGTTTGGTCGGTTTATTTAACTGGGATACTGAGAGGATACAGTACGCATACGCAATGTGGTGCTGCGTGGGTGCCTTTTTGGGGTCAGGCCGGGGTTATTAAAAAACAAAAGTAATTAGAAGCGGAAAATGTGGGAGCAGACTATTTGCGTCGTATGGATTGAAAACTGTGCACAGCTAGACATATTTAGCGGTGCTTTATTTTAATAAAACACACACACTCTGGTCGAAACTGATATGCATAATGTATGGTATGCGAGAAACTTTTTGCGTCCTAAAAAGCCCCGAATGCGGAGTATGCAGAGGTTTTTGGTTGAAATTGCCTCGGACAAAAGTTTATGAGCCGGAGGAGTGGCATAAATCTGCAAAAAAAAGAAGCTCGGCACATTTGAAACTGGGGGACAGCTTGCCGGCAATTTTGCGGCTGCCTCTCGACCTTTCTCCATCCCTGACTTGGGGCACATGTGACAGACTTAAGCCACGGCAAAAAGTTGTTGCCCCGATTTCTTCACGCACTTGCACTTGGACCGCGCCAAACCTGAATCTCATTGCGCAGACCAACTCCGCGGGTCGTGTCGAGTCGAGAAAAGTTGCAAAAGTCGGAACATAAAATGCAAATAACACAGAAAAGTCAGGAGGTGCACTTGCGGATGGGCCCCGAAAGCCGTGCTCACGATTTCACAGAAGAAAGCGCCGACGTGCAACTCGGGGGTAATTTGCAAAATCAACTTTAATTCCATCAGACCAGTGCGGTGCTGCAAATTGACTTTAGAGGCCATTTGCTAGCCGCCAGGGTGTTGACGGGAGCATTTCAACCGGGCCGACAGGGGCGACCTCTGACCTCGTCAACGGATTCAATTATTCAGCAGCTGCAATCCTGAAAATGTGTAACTGTTGTCTGTCGGCGAGACCTAAAATATTAATTAGAACGTCCCAGCCAGACCATCATGGAAGGGGCAAGTGGTAAAGGGAAATACAGGAAATGCCTTCAGATGTTGCTGCCACGAAGGCGTGGCTGCGCCGGAGAACGCCTTTTTAATTACGTTGTTAGCAGTGCAGTCAACCTGCCAGCTGGTTCTTCCCTGCTCCTGTTTTTTCCCAGCACTTGGCAAAAATGTGTCAACAATGCCCTGGAAAATATACATTTTTCTCAGAATTATATTCACTACCTTTGTTGTGAGGTTTACATGACTTATTATATGCAACCATAGAATCTTTGCTATTAAAATGCACTACCATTATGCTTTTTTCCACGTGCACTTCTGCCTGATAACAATGGCGCATTCTCAACCGAATGGAATGACACCAAGGAGGGGGGCTTAGGAAGGCGAAAGGCGATAGAATGAAAAAGAGAGGTACTTGCAACCATTTGCCTTTGAGCGGAAACGACATAGAGGACGCTTGGCTTGGCCCATTATGCATAAGTTGTTGTCCGGCACTTGTTGCTGTTAATGGACCGTGCTCCTGCCAGCGCACTGTCCGCCCGTTGGCCCTTTTCGCACTTTTCACCGAATCCAACCCACCGCCCCTTGGGCAAGGTCAAGCGCTGTAATGTTTTTAATTAAGCATTGCAGTCCGCCCTTCTTTGTTTTTGTTTTTCATTTGCGCAATCTAAGTGGGACAATGGCCATTTGGCGGAGAGCTGCTCGAATGCCACTAAGTAGCAAAACAAAAAGTTCTGCAATTCGCATAGCAGAACAAATGATCTATGATTTCCAACTCTGTAACCGGTTAAGAAAAGGCATTAAGCCAGAAGTTTTCTCCTAATTTTTGTTAGTTTTTGTGTATACCTGGTTCTTAAAAAGATCAAGAATAATCTCTTCTTACTTACCATTAACAGCCGAGTCGATATTGCCATGTCCGTCTGGCCGTATGTTCGTTTGAACGCCAAGATCTTGGAGATTTAAATAGATTCCTGGTATAGCAGTTCAGCACACTACGTATTTCTGCACGCCCGAACAGCGAAACAGAATTCGTATATGATAATGGTATAATATATATATCTTTATGTTGCCAAAATCAGTCAGTTTCGCCGTTTCACGCCCACGAAAATGGCAAACATGTGTGGCGGTCAATAATTCTCCATGCTTTAAAAATCAGGTGGAAAATAAGAACACGGTAATATCGTTCTTCCTTGTTTTATTTAATCTCACTACAAATAAGGCGTTCAATACTGCCACAATTATGCCAATCACATATTAATGAGTCGCTCTTGCGTGCATGTCCGGGGAATTTCGCACTGGAATCGGTATTGCATGCCATTTAACCTCTATCAACATTTATTTACATTGTATCCTTTTCGTTTGGCCCCCAACAAATAATTTAAATTAATTTCAGAAATTCTTTTGCTGTCGCTGGATTGAGCAATTTGCTGGCAAATGTCGCATTCAATTCCATTGAAATACATGCTCGCAATGTTTTTATTGAGTCGCTGGCACTTTGTGTGCACTGCGGCGTATACGCAATATGTGTGCAATAGGCAGGTCAGAAAAACTGGCGGGTGATTTGCCGAAAAACACTTTATGAAGTGTATTAAATTCACCCCCCCCGACAAATTTATGAACAACAATTTTTTTTTGTCGGTCGCCGCTGTTGCTGCTGGTGCCGCCCATGAAAAGTGCATAAATTTGCATTTATTTTTTCATCTCTTTCAATTTTCTGCCATGACCGAGGCTTCGGCTCAGGATAAAAATAAGATACCACGAAATGGGGCGTTGGGGCCTGGGCCTATGATTAATGAGTGCACAATTTAATAGGTGGTCTCCGTCCCTGTCGTCGCTCGAGTTCCAGTTGCAGTTCCCATTTTCTGCGCCTCCGGTTTGTATGCATTTCCCAGGCATTTCCACATGATTGCACTTAATACGTATATATACGTGCAATATATCTATATTCATATGCATACACACGTACGCATTTGCAGCGGACTTACATACTTTACCCCGGTTCATTCTTTTTTTTATATCGGAGCTATAGCCCTTTTCGAAAAAACTTCGCTCCCGTTTTTCCCTTCTCCGGTTGTGATTTATTACTTCAATTGTGTAGTCGCGGAAAATGCATTTTGCGCATTGCATTTCATTGCCGGCAGCGTTTGTTTTTTGCCCCACCCATTTACCCCTCTCCATTGCAATCGGTGAGGTGTGAAGTCGGTTTCATGTCTGTGGCTGCTATCCCTTGTTTCTGCATACCCCACACACACTTGCCGCTAAATACCATTTGTTTTTTGTGGGCTTGCTTAAACATTGGGGATTTTCCGGGAGCAGAGCCTGAGCGACTAGTCAACCCCATCAGAGGGGATTGTATTTAAATAAAACGAATTTTAATTATAAGTTTTAAAAGGATAAAATATGTATTTGGCAGATCTATACATTTTTATTTTTATCAGTTCAGCTCCAATAATTAGGGAGTATAGTTTTGTGAAAAATACACCCGAAATATAAAAAAGCTTACTAAAATGTTTCCAAAAAAGTTAGGGGGGTTGTAAAAGAATAAGCGAAAAACGGATAAATCGCGTAAAAATTCGGAATATTACAAATGATTGATCGTATTTGAATATTTAGTTTACAACATTTAATGAAATAGATGGAATGTAACAGACTGTAAAAAACTTCCTAAACGTGTTGTGACATAGTTTTAAGTTGGTTTAATTTCATTCCTGGTCGAGGGCATCCGCCAGGCCGACTTGACCCTCCCATGACATTCCGTGTAAGCTGCATTCTTTGTCTCGGCCTCACCAGGCATCTATTCATTTTATTTCGGGCCCCGGGATTTGGGCTGCTCGTCGCGTAAATCACACAAAAATGTCGGGCCGACTATAAAATCATTCTCGAACAGAGAAATTGCAAAATGGCTGGGCTTCTGGGGTGGCCTTGCATGTGGTATAATTCTGCATTTGTGGCATGCCGGTTTAACCTTAGGCCCACTGCCGTGCATTTAATTAGAGGCAAAGCCTTAATATTTAACTAGATCGAGGCCCTTGGCCAACTCGACTCGTTGACCTCCTTGGATTGGCTGCGATTTGCCGGGGTACAACAGTTGCCACTAATCGGGGCGGCGATTCATGAATTCCGATGATTATGCTGATCATGCCAGAGTGCGAACTCAATTTGTATGGCATTCCATCATCGACACCATCGACCATCGACAGCAGCTGCATCTGGGCGCCTACTGGCCGACCAAAATTAGTTTTTCATGTAAATTTTAAGCCAAACTATATGCGGTCCTGTCCGGACGCTCCCTACCTCTCTACCTCTGTTGGCCACAATCCCCTGACCAGGGGCCAGTTCCCCATGTGCGTTTATTATAATTTATGTAGCAATTTATCATCCAGAACCCTCACCCTCGCCCCTTATCCTGCCCTGCTCCATCCCGGACATCATGGCTAATGCCCAGTGACCATCGGCATCGGCAACAAAGGCAAAGTTGTCCATAATATCCATGAACCAGCCCGAATTTTCAATTAGAATTTGTTGGCAATGTGTGTCCAGGCCTGGGGAATATGCGAGTACGAGTGCGCCGGCTAAGTGCATAAATTTTTAATAAGTTCTATTGAAATTTCCACAGCACGGGTGAGGGGAGAGGGAAGAGAGGAGTCTGGGTAATTTACCTGAAACCGAACGGGATCCAAGGGGACGGGCTTGTAATTTTCGGCTAAACTTTTAACAGGCATCCTGTGGCAGACTGAAATTTTAGAGGTAATTTACACATGCATGCAACAAAGCCCTCCTCCCTTTTCAGAGCATTGTTCTGGAATCAAGGATGATTGATCTCGGATTGCAATGGCGTGTCCTCACATAAATTAACAATTTTGGAGAAAATAAACGTTGCAAAGTCAGGAAATTGTTTAACGAATGCACCAGGTGAAGTCAACTTCTTCTTGGTGTATGTATTTCACAGATTGCCTGTCGGTAACGTTTCTGGAAACTAATTAAATTGGTACTTGATAAAGTGATCCCAATTTGTTTATGCGCCGTTTAGAAAGGTTATAAATGGTATTCCCAAACTAAACCAATCGATTGTCAGCTTTGGCATAACTCACCAGGCGTGTCCGGTACGTTTCAGCGACCAAGTGGAAGGTGGCGTGGCCAATAATCTAATGCCGTTTGCGAGGCACTTAAACCCGCCGATGGAGCGGCGATTAGAGCGCTTGGCAAATGGCCGGCAAGCGGGACAGGCGGGGCGGGCCGACAATAAACAATCCGGTCTGAGGCAAAGTGACGACGGCATTAGACAACATCGCATATCAATGCAATCGCAATCCGCTTTGGCCCAAGATTTATAGACACTGCAGCGCAGCAGGCGGCGGAGTTGCAGCCGAAGTTGGCAACGCCAGATGGAAGTTGGCTTACAGTAAATATAAAATGGCTGAGACGGGAAAATCAGCAATTCAAAGGGATTTGCGTGTGCAGCTGGCGACAGTCTGCGACACTCCCGGTCGGTGCAAAGAAAAGTCGGAAGAGCGGGCGGAGAAGCGGACAGAAGCGGAAAATCGGGGCAAGGCAAAGAGCTTGCAGCTCAAGTTGTGTGCTATCGCAATGTCAATACAATCTGGCAATGGTTCAATAGTTGGCAAAATGTTTGCCTAACCGCGTGTGCACTCACAATGCACAACGGACATTGTTTTTGGTCGGGCTGGGCGGTGGCGGTGGCCCGTGTGGCATGTGTGAAGGGGTGGCAGGGTGGATGCGGGTGGCGACTGGCATGTCCCATGTGCCATGTGCACGCCTCGCCAAGCATACATTCAATTGGGTCGCGCCACCACAACAAATGAGGGGCAATCAAAGCTGTCCCAGACACGGGCTCCCAGCAATCTCCAAGCTGAATCTGGAGGCTGAATGGCGGAAGCCGAAAGCCGTTGCGATCCATTGGCTTCCGCAGCAGCTTTATAAACGAGTAATGGAATCTAATCGCTAAAAAATAATAGTTGCATGCTGGCAGTGTTTCAAATAGTTTCAACTGAATGGTCATTTAATTAAACAAATAAACTCGACATAAATAAACTTGGCATGAAACTTGGTTGGTAAAAAGAATGTGCTGATTGTTTGTAACAGTTGAATGTTTCTGGCTCTTCAGTTTGGTTTTATTAAATTTATCAATGATAATTGGTTAGAAATACCAATTTAATCTTACTCAAATTCCACTTTCATTGGTTCGGAAATTTCCTAACAGAAACTAATGGTATCCACGAATTCAAAGTCATCATAAATCATCATCAAATTGGGCGTTTCAACGAACTGTCAGAATGGTTTATATGTATATTATACCTATGACTGCACAAGTCCCAGCTTAAAAATGATTTAAATTAAAAACCGTCACCTGATGCATGTGGATTTTTTTGAATGTTAATTCCTGTTCAAGTGCTTGCTGAAATTCTGTGAAAATGTTTCGCACCTTCTGCGGCTGACTGCCACCTGGTAGTATTTAATTTTGCGTCAAGGCTGTACAAATATTGTGATTCCCATATGGAAACATCCTGCTGGTATAGTTCCGCAGGAATAGCTCCCAGCTTCCCGAGACAGGGTCTAGAGAGGCGAGGCATCCGGATCTGGATTGTTTGTTGGCTGCAAGCGTCGAGGAAGACGGTGAGCAGCAGCAGCAGTCGACGCGATGATGCTCCGTCATCCTGCTCGTAGCTGTGTGTATTTAGGTAGGTGCGGCATGCCAAACACGACAAGAATTTAATTAAAATCTGAAATTACTGCCTTCGGCAAGAATTTCGCAATGGCCAGGATTTTGAGAATTTTTGTAGACGGAAAATCTTGTGCAGCAGCAGCAGCTTAAACGTACAGCGTTGGGCCATAACTTTAAGCCAGCCACAGATGTCCTGGCCATATTGACAGGGACAAATATTGCAGCTTCTTAATGAAAAGTGCAAGCAGAACGAAAGGGAATGGGGCAAACAGATTGGCGGGCCGTCGCAGATTTTCCTTTGGGTCCATGACGTTTTCCCGCCACCGAGCCAATTTAAATACATTATCTCTCCAGCCGAGCCGGGCAACCCAAAATAATTATTTATTGTCCTGCGGCTGCATTAAGGCACACACTCTCCAGCGATGCCGCTGCATGCCTGGCAAATTAAAATTAATGCCGTTCCATTCGATCGGTTTGGCCAAATAAAAGAATTATTCGATATACGATATGCGTTGCATTCTCAATTTTAATAGGATAAATGCGCTTGAGTGGGGCGCAGATTAAATTATACGAAAATATTGCCATCAACAAACCTATAAACAATGCCGCAAAGGCATTCCCGCCATCGCCAGGATAGCGGATAAAGCCTTCATTCTGCAACCGTATCGGAAAACTCTTTTTTTCGCACAATTTTAATAATAGAGGTTTGCCATAATTTTAGTTACATTTTTCTTTGTAAAAGGGTATTTAAAATGGCTTCTTATGTTAATAAATTTTAATATGAGATATCAACCGACACATGTTATCACTATATCCATGCATTGTAGTTGTTAAGGACATCTGGAACCACTGTTTAACATTTCCGTCTTGGCTTTTTGCATCGTCGCTCACATGGCGTATGCTTGATTCGGAGCCGCAAACAATTATAAATTTAATTATAAAATTAATGGGATGTGGGGCCCGGCTGGGAGGGAATGGAATTGCTGTTGTTGGTTTAGCAAAACATTACAGGGGCGTCAGCAATTTACAGGCACACCCCATACCCACCCAAACCAGAGGATAGACATTTACATCTGCATGCGAACGTGACAAGTTAGTGCAAATTTACACGATAAATTCATTAAAAAGGTACACAAAGTGTTGCAAATAGTTTACCGATTTGTTCTTGTTGTTGCCTCACAGTGCCTTCTTTGTTGTTCTTGTTGTTATTGTCAGTGTTGGCATTGCATGTTCAGTTGATTCAATTTAATTGTTTTGCATCATGCACACACAAAAAAGGGGGAAAGTCTGGGTGGCTCTATTTGCAATTTTTGTTGCATGACGTTTCCCTCTGACAATAGAATTGTGGCAAATTGGCGGGGAGGGACAGCAGAGAGTACCTATTTTATAACAAGCCAGAAGAAACATTTTGCGGTATCCGCATAAATTATTAGTTGCACCGATTTGCCGCCAAAGTTCCCGCTCTTCCCTCGCCACGGCTGGGTATCGCATTGTTTCGGTAATTCGTACTCGTTTTAATTAAAATCTCTCCTGCCGCAACAACAAACAGCGAAATGCGGTGTCAAAAGCCAAACTTTAATGTACATAAATATGGGCTTCTGAATGCCGAATCAGCATTGCATAGCTTGTTGCATATGCAAATTGGAGGCCAGCAGCACATTGATACTGTGCCCCAATGAGCATAAATATTTTTAGCTCATTTGGCAATCAGGGAAATTGGGGAAAAGCTTTGCACATTGCCATCCAAAGGTTGATGGGTCCAAAATATGCTGGAAAAAAAGGTGACATCATTTTTTACGAAGTCCTAAACATATTTCACATCCAAAGCAAAGCAGAAACCGATTGCCGTTCATAAAAAAGGTAACATAAATGGACCTGTAAAATGTTCGACTGGATTATATATACTCGAACATTTTTAGGATCGGACGATGAAAACTTGCGCCATATGTTGGGCCAGGGTCTAGCCTCTAAAGAAAACATTACCCGGCAGGGTTTTCAAAAACAGATCGTGTGCTAAGAAAACAATCCAGGGCCAAAAACAAACATAAACCGAAAGCACTCAGAGTAAAATCAAATGGAAGCGCACTTAAAAGAGTCCTTTGCCGGCATTTATGACTGCAATATGCGAGAGACCAAACGCGGAACAACAGTGGCGTGATTTGTAGCAATTTACTCATAACTCCGGCGCGGCTGAAAAAAAGTCCCACAACAAGGAAATGGAAGGAAAAAGTTGCTAAAGCAACACACCATTATTATAAATATTTCATTAAGTTTTAAGTGCCTCCACGCAGCAGCACAACAATAAAAATGGGACACGGCACGCGGGAACCTGCGCCGATTTGCCCGCCATTACTCATACGCACCGTGGGTTCTTTGATGCGTGGCAAGCGTCGCCAGTCAATGAGTGCCCACGGTTGTTGTGGCTCCTCGGGCGCACTCAATAATTTTAATTGCGGCCCTGAGAACTCTTGTTCGCATTCTGGTCGTGACTCCCCCTGGCTCCTCCCCTGACTTTTTTCGCTCTACAATATAATTTAATTTATACGCCCGCAAGTGGACCGCCCGCAGATGTTAAGTGTTTTTATTGGCTGCTCGGGCTTTTAGGATAATTGAGTGCTTGGAGTTGGTCACAATTAGAAGTGCAAATAACTTTGTTTTTGAGTCATAAATGGCAGTTTATTTTTATTTATTTGTAGGGTTCATTTTTTGTAATGTTACCTATGTTTAAATATCATTCAGGCATAATTGTTTTTATAGTTTTTATAGCCCAGCAGCTCGGCAATAAAGTGCGTCAACGCAGATTGCCTTCAAACCACTTTTTGTTATTTCAGGTCCCTTAATTTCGCCCGGGGCCAAACTCCCTGCACGCGTTTCTTTTATTTTTTTGCAAGGCACGTGCGAGGACCTTGAATTCCCGCATTGTCCTCAGCGGACATGACAGGTATTTACTTTGACTGATTGTTGTTGAATTCCACTTAAAGTTTACATCAGCTAATTAATTTGTGGTTTTGTTTTGACATTTCCGGCCACTAAACCATACCTGAGCAAAAGAATTTAACAAGCAAGGTGCCCAACTTTGGCCCCCACAAAATACTTGAAGTTAAATATAGGTTGCTATATTTATTCAGAGCATATGACGTAAAAATATTTATGATTGATATTATTTTTGCCATTTTATGCACTGACAGTCAATAACGTTCATTAACGAAAATGTTTCGGCGGGAAGGCCGGCGATGAAACAATATCCTGAAGCAATTATTTGTATATTTATTGAAATTACATTTACCTCAATGCCATTCGCGTCCCGGCTGTTTTGTTATTTTTGCACGCTTTCCTTATTTTCCATATCAGTTTATTTATTTTTTGTGTGATTCTCTTTTGCTGGTTTATTGTCTGGGCGGGGGCTGTAAAATTATAAGGGCGCTGGGGGCAAGGCGACCTCAGACATTCGCTGGCAAACACATCTCATCAGAATTCTTTTGATTTTTTTTGCCTCACTTCAATACGCATTCGTGGCCGGGAAATAAAAACAGAGCGGAAGGGGGCATTGCGTGGGGCAGAGGGCAGGAAATTCGAAGGAATGAAATGAAAATTCTGCAGCAACAAAAAGGAAACGACTGACGAATTGAACAAACACATGACAGCCTGACAAACTGACATTCTGCCACGCCTTCCTGACACTGAAAAAGATCCTCAACAACTTGATTTCAATTTGTACAAATCTATTTCTAAAAAGGCTGATGGTTTTTCAAGAGTTTCTTTAAGAATAGAGAATCTTTGAACTAAATAAATACAAATTTTTCTATTATCGGTTTTAGATTGTGTTTTTCCTCAGTGCAGAGGAGGAAAAAATGAGACAAGCGCGAGTCCAACACGTTTGACTGACATGAATGACAAGAAAATCGTTACGAGCTTCCGCTGACATTAATTGAGGCTGATACACAATAATAATAAAAGCTACACCGGTCACAGCCAGCATATGTGTGCCAAAGGTGGATCCACATTTCTAGCCAGAAGACCTCATCAAAAGTTTCGTTTAAGGAAGCGATGCGCAGCTTTTCAAGAGCTGCATCTGCATCCCTCTGGCTTTGTGAAAGGTCTGTAATGAAGTGTTTTGGCTCCAGCTCCAGCTCTAGCTTCGCTAATGCTATGCAGATTGAGCCGCAATGCCACTGGCTGGGTGATTAGGAGTGAATGGAACGCGAGACTGCCAGCAAGTCGACTGTGGCTTGATTTAACCTTTTCACCTGCGAGTGCACAGCCCGCGAGTGGGAGTTTGTGGTCGTATTTGGGTTAACGCCCGCCCCGTAAATATTTAACGTTACGTGACTCAGCTGAAGAGGCTTGCTAAAGCTGAAGCTAAAGTTGAGGCAGCAGCAAGAGTCAAAGCAACCAGTAGCCGCCAGGAAGAGGACGCAGCACTCTGGTCTCTGGTTGCCAGGCATCGTGTAATCTTGGGCTTAATGGGGGCATGTAATACGAATCTAACATTTCAGTTACATCGCATATTACGTCATTTAAGCAAAGCCAAATGTCCTGTCTGTTCCATGAACAAATTAAATTTTCTTTAGCTGGTATTTGCATAAAAATATAATAATAAATGGGTTATAATAATTAAAGATTTTGCCAACCATAACTGTTGGTATAACTGATTTCTTCGATTTCTATACCATGTACCATAAGGTACAACGCAGGGGGTAGTGGCATATTCTTTTTGTTTTAGGTGCGTTTAGTTTAAATGCTGAAAATGTTAATATGTTAATATAAATTATCAAAAAAACAAATTTTCTCCTGCATATTTGTCTATATCTTCGAAATGGTTAGAGCAAAATCTATATCATTTTGTGCTTACAGTTAAAAATTTAAATATCTAGCCGTGTGGAATGTTTTATTAAGATCGGACAAGATATAATAATGATACGGCCTTTGCCAGTGTTAATGCCTGGTAAATGCCTGGTGAAAATAGGTACACTGTTTCTCGGGAAAAGAAATCTCTACAACTGAGTTACGACGACATCCTGCTTCATATTCAGAAAAATCGTAGTTAAGGCCACATTTTCCCAGAAATACTTGGCAATCGCTTCTTGGAGAAACATCCGTGTAATTACTCGTATCTTGCAGACTGATTACAGAAACAGAATTTATTCATCTTACCACACACTCGACTGTTCCTTGAATCAAGTTTTCCCGACGAAGTGGAAAACGGCAACTGCTAAAAATAAAACGTGGCAACGGAAAAGCCTCAAACGAAAATAAAATCCAATCGCTTTGCTGATGGCCACTTTGTAGTGTGTAATTACGGATTGAAATTAAAATTGATTCGATCCACATACGCGGGCCTTCGAAATGTTAAAAATAAAGCAACACACGGGCGAATTTTTCGACATTTCTTGGGCGGTCAGGTTATTCGGGTGAGGGGTCCAATCGAATCGAATCGAATAACGCTCCAGCGAAGTCCCAGGCACTTTGCCTTAATTTAATATACTTTTTTGCGAGTGCCAGCAGCGGGAAAAACAAACAGGCAGTGAAATTAAAAATTCAATATCCTGTACAAGCAAAGGAAAATTATAAATAAGTATTTATTGTAATTATTGCATTTTATGTCCCTCTGGCCGACATTTGCGCGATAAGCAGGCCAAGGAACCGGCGCAGCTGCTCTTCTCAATTTCCCGATCCCGCCCGCCTGGCCAGTTATTTTGTCAGGACACGGCCGCCTGCATGGGGACAGGGGACAGGACCTACTTACCTCGGTTTTATTCATGGCTACGCTTTGTTTTCCCAAGTGTTAAATTTTTTACGTTTATTGCGCCAGATTTTCCATCTCTGGTCGCAGCTGCAGCTGCAGACTCAGCCGCCAGCCATCCGCGCGGCATACTTGAAATTAATTTTTAACTTCCGTCTATATTTCTTGTTCTTTTCCAGCGAGTCGAGTGCCCGCATTTGTTTTGCTTTATTTAGTATATCGTTCTTATCGCTTATTTTCATTTTGTTGTTTTTTTTGCCGACTTTTTGCGTTCATTTTTGTTTTCCTGCGCTTGCTGGTGCTGCGGCACGTCATTGCTGCCTCATTTGCCGCACGCCATTTGGCTGCCTTCCGGCCTAATGACGAGCATGCATCAAAATTAGTTGCCAGTCGGGCGTCATAAACATAAAAATGAGCCGCCATTTTCGAGGCGGGGAAACTAAAATAAATAAATAATTATGATAAGCCATGATTCAGGTTTGTTTTTCGAGCTCATTGCGGAGGCACATTATCAAGGATTTGCAAAGAAAAAGTAATGTTCAGATTGCCAAGAGTTACATTAAAGAAATTCAGGAAAATATCCTGCCTAATTGACATTATGAGGTTGTAAATGGGGATTAACTTGATTTGCTTATGTTTCTCACTGTAATTCAAACAAAATAATTGGAATATAGTAAAATATACTAAAAACCAATGTAAGATTTTTGCTTTATATACTTGTAAAATAAGTAATTATAGAAGCTATACAATTTGTGATTGTTTAATTAACATTTTCCTTTAAATTTCTTATTTTCAGAGCAGGATAATTCAATTGAAGCCAGGAAACCCTAAATAATCCTTAGAAGGGCCTCCTGCTGTTAACAATTCTTCTGCCATTTCCACTTGAACCTGACCACCCTTAACATTTTGGACTACTTGCCGGAACACGGCTACATTTAGGGGTGCCAATGTTTTGTTTTTATTGCCCAAGGCTTGTGGTGGGCAGATGACGGATGAAGGCTGAGGACGGGCCGGGATGGCACGTGGGTGTTTAGGTTGCTGGCCAACTACAAAAGTCGGCAATGCGTGAAAAGTACCCTACAAATGCCACTCCCACACAGCATGGCTCTTTTGGAGACCCACATATGTACGTATGCACATTTGGGGAATTTTCCCTAGCATGACAGGCAGGCACGAAATTTTTAATCCTTTTGCGGGAGCAATAATATATTTTGTATGTATAAATTAAACAGCAGGCAGCCACCCACTAACCCACACACGCACGCTGGAATAAGAAAAGTTTTTTGGCTAAATCCTTTATGAAAAGTTTCGCCTTTTATGGGTTTTGCACAGTCGTGAGTGGGTCGTTTATTGTAAAAGCTAATTAAGTCATTATCAATTGCCCGACTGTGCTGGCGGCCAAAGTTTGGCTCACTTCTTGCCAGGATTCTAAGGACAAGGAGTTCTTGTCTTTGGCCGGGCCCTGTCCATGTCAGATTTCTATGATTTACGTGGTTGGGCTGGCTAGCTGGCCTGGGGCTGGCGGTTGTTTGCTGGGTGCTGCTGGGTGCTGGCGTTAATCAATTAGTGACCTTCACTCCGGCCCACTTCCGACGATTGCCGGAGCACACTCGCTCGCATAGCATACTTATGAGAGCGGCACGACGGGCCAGGCAAAGGTTAAAAGTGCCAGGAAACATTGTCGTATAGTTGTCGATGGCATGTCGCCGATACGGGTGCTGCCTAGGAGAGAGCGAGAATGTCGGGTGAAAGTAAGAGAAACGGAGAAAGCTTTTTCGAAATCCCCTTCGCTGGAAGTCCGAAACTTGCCTAAGAGAGCTTTGTGTGGGCCAGGTTCTCTTGGCCTGGCTTTGTTTGCTTTACAGACGTCAGAATTAGAAATTATAATTGCCGCACATTATTCAAATCGTATACATGACCTACACCCACCCGCTCACAGGTGAGCTTTGGCCAACGAGGCACTCGAATCGAATTGAATTTTAAATTTCCTTCCGCTGGCGACTGTCGATGATTGTTGCTCCATTGAATTGGAAACAGTTGCAACAATGGCTCGCGCAGGGGCTGATATATGGGTGATCGAGCCACGCCCCGGCCCCTGCCGACGCCCACTGACATTGTGCTATTGCACTTGACAACCGCATCGAGGCTGCCACTGCCTGGCTGCCTGGCTGCATATTTTAACACTTGACCTTTGTTGCAGCAACTAGAAAAGTTTTCCACTTCTTTGGATTTGCATTTACACACTTTTTGGGGGTCGGCTTTAAATGATGTTTGCACTTGGCCAGCTTTAAGAGCTTCAACTCTGGAGTTGGACAGCTGTCCACGTCGGATGGTGGCACTTGTTTTATACCTGGGCGGAACAAGTCTGAAAATAAAGTCCTCCCAAGGTCAGTTGTGTACACCAGTCTAGTTTTGTAGAACCTGCAAACATCATCGCAGTTTATTCCCGGTACTTACAAAAAATTAGAAGTTTATGGAATTCGTAGGAATATAGGTAAGAGGGAGAAGGAATCTTGATCGGAAGAAACAATCGAAACTATAATAGATAGAGAAAAACTTTGTTATTTTTCTGCTTCTGCAGTAGACCTTATGAGTGCCAGCTAAGTTCAAAGACATGACTTTGATGTGTAAGCCGAAACCCACCAAACGGGGCCTATTTATGATAATTAAAGCCATTAAGCAAAATTTATCATATGCCATAAAGCAGACTATTTTTGCAGTTCCCTCCGCTGACACTTATTAACGATCTCCCGGAGTCTCTTTATGCCAAATGTGAACTCCCTGCGGAATGGTTCTTCATCTGGCAAACTTTCGCCAGCCTTGGCCATCAAAGTTTGGCACATCAAACACATCTTAAATCATGCATGCGAGCTGTGGGTATTCCCCAGTCGCTAGACCAGATGTGGGTTAACTAATCAACACTATACTCGGGGCCCTGTCGCATCCCGCACTCTGGTCCAGGCGTGGCACTAAAAATCTTAAGTGAAAGTTTAAAAAGTTTTTCCCGCCCATTTCCCCGTGCGGTGTGGGTGGGCGTCCTCTTTTTGCTAGTGCAGGAGGGGAGGAAAACTCATTAGGGAATTTTGAGGAACAAGCAGCATTCTTGACATATTTCAGACACAGATGATAGCCCCTCGCCCACACATGTGACCGCAAAAATGAAGCGTCAACCGCAAATGCTGCGCTGGCATGCAAATTATGCGTAGTTAATGTGCCGCCTCGCAACCTTAACCCTTCACCGCCATGCGTTCGGTTAATTTCCATCTTTAAGACACTCAGTGCTGCGGTCAAGCCTCAGCAGGAGCCAGGACTGAGACCGAGACCGAGACCGGCACCGGGACCGGGCCTTTGAGCGCACCAGGGCAGGGGCCAAAGGCATTCCGTGTGGCTGGGCCTTTCCAACCACAAAATGCCTCCAGCCTCCAGCCTCCAGGACGAACATATTTACATCCACTTTCACATATCCATTGCAACTGCCGGTCCTTCGGGCTGCCAGTGCTGGTTGCTCAGTTGGCTGGTGTTGAAATATTTTCCACACACAAAAAGACACAGACGGACATTCCTCTCGTGGGAATGAGTCCAAAAAGAGAAAGTTGGGGCGAGCAAGCAGATCAAGCGCTTTAAAATGCACAAGAAAATAATGAATGAGATGTGGGCCAGACAATCTGTGGAATCGAAAAAGCGAATATTTAAATAGGAGAAAGTCCTTGGACCTTGTTTAAGCTAGCCTTTGTGCTACCAGTATTCAAAGCTTAATATATTAAATATTTAGTTTTTCCACTATGTATTCGTTTTTCTCAATAAACCCCTAAAAAAACAGCTTGAAATCGTTCCAAAATCTCCGTCTTATGGGTATACCATAATTGAATTTCAAGTACCTTCCGTTTCGGAATCCCACATTCCGCAACCATATTAAAAGATCAAATAAAAAAATTAGACCGAAACATCTTGAATTCAATACCTTGCAATGCAATCACACAGAAACCATTAAAGCAATATTACTCGAAGGGAATTCAACTCGACTCGACTCGGATTCAACGTGGAACCACCGAGATATTCCATTAAGCCCAAATCAGACCACTCAAATCTGTTCACTGTTGTGCGTTTCAAGTGTCTGCCGCACATAAAACTGTAAAATGATAATCAAAATTGAGCATTTTAATATTTTTTATTGTAAATTAAAACAATAAACATTCAGAACTTTGGCTCCGACGAAGGAACCCTGGATCTCTGTGCTGTGTGGTTCTGTTCTGTTCTGTTGTGTTTTGCTGTATTGTGTTGGCCATATCGATGGGCCATCTGTTTTCATTGTTATAGGGCAGACACACGCACCCACCAAGGACGAAGACAATTCAACCCGATGCAGCCCCTGATAGGGTGGAGGTGTCTGGGGTGTTGTGTGGGGGGTGGCAGGAGGGCGAAGGGCATTGGGAGGGCGAGGAGACAGACATATCAAATCGCTTTACGTTTGTCAAATTTAATTTGATTTTGTGTGAAGTTTATTGGCAAAACGTTTTAGCCGAAAGCGGAGAGTGTGGGTTGTGAGTGGCTGAGGGATAGCAAGGGTTGTGGACTCTAAAACGTGCGTTCCCATGCACGGACACAAAGTCACAACCACGCCTCACACTCGGACGGCAGTCAGTTGATAAATGCCAGTTTCGTTTTGCAATTTAACTTTGGCCAAATGAAATTAATTTAAATGCTACAGTTAGCCCGAAAAACCCGACCTAATTGCAATCAAATATTTATGAAAACATTTTCGTTGATTTATGAATCAATTTTACATAATTTGTACCACGTTTGCTTAACCCATTAGCCAGAATTTCAGTTCAAATCAAATTACCATAAAGGTCAAAGGAAATGCATGGAACCAAGCGATATTGGAGTATAAATTAGAATAAGTGTTAAGCAGCGGGACGGGGGAGCGGTTGGTCCATTTATATAACCACATAGCACTCTGACAGTTAAAATATGGCCCAGAATTAAATATGTTGTGCCATCGAAATGGATCCAGAATTTATACAATAATGGGAAAGCTGATTGTTACGTATAGTTCTTTTCTTAATGGCAATGTATCAGATTTACAAACACATTAAACACTGCAGCCCGGGATCGTTTAAAATTTAAATGCCGCATTCGCAAACAATCAGTACACTTTCGGAGGAAAATTCTGAAAAAGTTTTCTCTTCGATGATTGCCTACCATCAATGACGGATGCTGGAAAACTGGGAAGGAATGCGCCGGGGTCGGCAAAGGAGAAGGGGAAATGCAATTAAAGTCTTTGAGCTTTTAAGTTTGCCTCCTCGGACACTCGGGCCAGCTCATTGAATTTATTGTCGAACTCTGCGGCAGCGAGGATAAGCGCCATAAAATGTACAAAAGCACATGCCAAATAAAACGCAACAAACGTTCGAAATTTTATTTATTTCCTTTCACCAATTTCCCACCTCTCCCGGCACGGCGGAGAAAACTCTGCCCGGCCGAGTGTGGGTTAAGCACGCCTTGGTTACAAATTAAAAATTTGTCGTTTCAGGCGAATTTCGGCCAAGAGCCAGCAGGAAGTCACTCAGGCAGTTGGCTCGTGTCCTTGTAAATAAAAATAAAGAAAAGCGCGCACCAGCAGTGGGCACAAAAAGGCCATGCCCGGTCCAATGAATCGAGCATATAAAGAAACTTCTCTGTGGATGTCGGTGTTGCCCTTTTCAGCCTGTTTGTTTTGGTTTTTGCTTTTGCTTTTCATGCTCTTTGCTCATTTAGGCCCTTTTGTGTTGATGTTGCCACAGAAAGCAGCGGGCTGGGCGGCCAGTCCATATATATAAATTGAGTAAAAAATTAATACAACGCGCAATTATGGCCAACAAGAGCAGAAAGTGCCTCTGGTGGCCACTGGAACTGTCAGGAGCAACATGGGCGCGAGAATCGTCAATTACCGCTGACAGGAGCGAGGCCACAGGAGGAGCGAAACAACAGGGAGCTTTGGATGCGTACCCACACACTTGGTAAATTTATTTTATCGCTGCTTAAGAGTTCAGTGGGTAATGAAACATTTTACCAGTCTTTTTTCGCAAAAATATTAAAGCACGTATACCTTCAATGTATTTTTAATAGCAAAAATAGACAAAGTTCACTGGAGCAGTTGCCAAGACATTTCAATGTTAGAAAATTCGGTAACGTCAAAGAAATACGCGAAGCGTTGGAAAAAATAAATTAATAGGTGATTCTGGGAAAAATTCAAAAATTCAACAAGATTGTTGTGATTAGAATCACTAAATTAAAAAAAAATGGAAATTTAAAAGTTCAAAATTCTAAATATTTCCTCCTCAAACAATTTAAAGCCTCGGTAGAATTTTTCCTATTTATTGCGGCAACCACTCCTTGAGTTCAAAGTACTTGGCAATAAGAAGAAACACTTTTCACATATCAACAGACCATCTTGGAGTTTTCGGTCCCCTTTTTATGTCCGGTTTTCCCGCTGCCATTGGCATTTGGCTTCGCATTTTGGCACATTGTTTGCTCGAAGGACATTTATTTAATTGCCCCAAGCTTCGGGAGGGTCATTACAGGAAGTACAGGACCGAACTGGTTGGTTGGTTGGCCAGACCAAAAACAGGACCTGGAAGCCCTAAAAGGGGGCTAAAATATAAAAAAATACAAGCATATTAAATGCGACAATGGCGCCGACCGGAAGTAAAAATTATGTTGAAACTCTGTGTGTGTCCGCACGAGTGTGTTCGAATGGTTGTGAATGTGAATGGTCATGATGATGGTGCCTGGACTTTTGTTTTGGCTTCCTGCTCCGGTCTGCGGTTCATAAAAAGTCAATAAAGCGAGTTCATTTCGCTGGAGTGTGTCAACATTAATTCTGCTGACAAGTCATTAAATCAAACCATCCGGCCACGCAGGGCAGGGGGAAAACTAAATGTAATAAATGTAAAATTAGACGCAAAAACCATAATGTTTAAATTTGTTTGTTGGATGGTTTTGGAGCCATTTTAAAGGTGTCTGCCTGACAAGTGATGTCATGCCACTTTATTGCTTTCGCAAGCGATTTCAATCTATAAATTTATTTCGTATTTTGGCAACCTTTGCTGCCTTTATCGGCGGCCAAATTTATTTGCAAATTAATTTGGCAGTGCCAACATCGATTTGCGCATCAGGAGCTTACTTTTTAAGAGGCGATGTCAGATGTGAAATGGCCGGGAGGCAGGCAAAAATTCCGCGCATAAGAATGCACAGCAAGATGCCAAAAGACGAAGACATTTAGCAATTTAAAAGAGAAATAAATCTGCCCCAACTCGCTCGACTTGTTAAACTTGCATATGCGATATGCTTGGCCAACTCTTGGCTCCTGCCTGCAATCCCCCCTGGCGGGACCTCCTCCTGCATTTCACTGTGTAAATTGTAGCGCGAAACTTTCTGGCTTTCTGAGAAATGGTGGCATTATTAAAGTCTGAACTGCGACTGCACTGTAATTGCCAGCAACCGGCTTGGCGCTCGGTTTTCTTGTTGTTTATATTTTGTTTCGGGCTATTTTTTGGGAGGGGGTTTTTGTTTGCATTTTCTGCTTTTGCAGCCTTGTCCATTAGCAATTTAGAATCCGCCGCCGGAGGTTGCACAGGTGCAGTTTTGGGCCGTGAATTTTTCCTGCTGGAAAATGTGCAAAATTTTTCAACTATGAAACGGCGGCTTAGCCGCAGGCTCAATCGAAGGTGGTGGATGCGGGGGCGGGCGTGGGGAGCGGCCTTCCCCTTGGCCAATGCGCCTGTCTGCATGCAAATATTTATGCATAAAGTTGGCTCTGTGCTCATTTTTCTCCACAGCCGCCACTGCGCTGGCAGTATTTCTGCGCCGCCTCGTCTGGGCCATGTTTGTGGCTTTTGGCATTGTTTGCCGGCTGACAACAGTCAGCAAAAGTTTACGCTGCAGCTCTCCGCCACTGCCACTGCCGCTGTTGATGCTGCTGCTGCTGCTGCCACTGCTTCTGCCCCAGGATTCAGTTTCAGATTCAGTTTCAGCTTTCGCTGGGCCCATAAATCATTTCTCCCGCTCCTACAATTTTGCGTTTTGCGGGCAACTTAGTTAACATGCCACCGACTGCAAGCTTAGAGAACTTGTGCATCCTGCATCCAGGGTCCTGCACGCTGCGTCCTGAGTCCCTCTGTGTAGGCTGTCTGATGGGTGGCCAAAATGCAATGCATGCAAATGTAAAACTGATTTGTTGTGACGCAGCAACAGCACATGCCGACTCAGAGATCCAGATATAGAAGAGTGGCAGCAGCAGCGGAATCTCCACCGCCCATCTATTCTGCCCACCAGAGAGTGATGCCACAGAATGGCAACCTGCAGCCATTGCAGCAAACATTTGCGAAATTTTGTCAATTTGCCTGCTTTAGGGGTCGGCATTTCGACGGAAGACTTACCCTTTTCCAAACAGGAAAATTATCCAAGTTCAAAGGGACATATTGACATTAATTACCGGTAAATATATTGATGATCCAACTGGATACTATAAAGTTAATATATTTGTGTGAATTTTACGGTGTATTTCACATTTATTTCCCTTCCATTTGACACTCGGAGTAAACATCAAATGTTAGCAGCTTAACCCAATAAAATCCACTTCAATGTCGAGGGTTAGGCTCAAGTCGTGAGTGTCAGCAACTTGTAGCCAGGGCCAAGTGCTCTGCCGCCCTTCCTGGGATCTGGGATGGGGCCGTGGGTGGAAATGGGGATATGTGACCCATGTGCGATTATCATCACGTAGCAGTGGCATTGCGTTCATTTCACATGCCTTGCCGTGTGCCACTCGGCTCACAAATTGCTGCCGATTCCAGTGTTGCAGCTGTGCTGCAGTGGCAGCAGTTGTGGCACCACCTCCTTCGCCAGGCTATTGTCCTTCACAAATGACAGCTGCGCCTCGGTCGGATCTCCATAATGCCCGTGCGTCCTGCAAGCTGGACACATTTTTCGTTGTTTAAGGGGCGATGCGTTAGTTACGAGCTAAAGTTAAGACAACGCCGTTTCATTTGCTTTTTATAGACAATAAAAATGCATTTTTAATTCTGATAAAATGAAATTTGATGAAATTGTTTGCCTTCTAAGCAAATAAGAAAAACAAATAAACAGCGAAACTGAAAAAAGAGATAAATAATAACACACACATGTGAAAGGAAAACCATTTGGAAATACATTTTTGCCGACGAAATGCTACAAAAAAGCGCATTTCCCTGGAAAATTCCCATGTGGGGAAACGTCTATCTCAGTTTGGCAACAGATTTCGAGCTCGTGAGTGGCTGCGCCAGCGAAGAAATCAAACCAATTTGAAAATTTGATAGCCCACCCGCAGCCACTGCGAGGCAAACAAATGCTATATTTTTAGTCCCTATATTTGTCTATATATTTTCGCATTCGCGGTTCAACTTGATGCTTTTTCCATTGCAGGCGATGCTGCTGTTGGCACCCAGGGAATGCAATTGTTGCTGCAATGGGTTTGCTTCTATTTGCCTGTTTTATTTAGCCTTGGATGCTGTAACGTGGTGCATTTTTTAAAGGGTTGCTAAGTCAACAACCGTAAAACTGCATACCTCAAATTTAAAGAAAAAGCATACTGTTTAAGCCTTTGTTTATGTTCGACATTGTTTGCTTAATATCATGGAAATCTATGTGGCAAAACTTGTTTGCCGTTAAGCTCATTTGCATAAACGATCGATTCCGCTTAAAAACGTGAAAAGAAAACCCGCCTCAGCCATTGTCAGCAAATTACGCAGCCCAAATATTTACTTTAAAAAGATGAAAAGTTTTCTGGCCCCGGCCCAGGCAAATTGACACCCGGAACCCGGCCAAAAAGCCAAAGTGCAGGCGAAAAAAGTTTGCCATGCAATTTGCGGCGCTCTTTAGGAATTTCGGGCGGCGGCGGAAGTTGAATGTCGCCGGGGGACGCCAAAGTGCAGTGTTTAGCCAGAAATTTGCTTAAACAAATAGAGTCGCAGATACAGGATACCAGGCCATATGGCCGCACTTTGTAAGAATGCGAAAGCGGAAAACTTTCTGGCATATTTTGATTGACTTGACAGTTTCGGCCATCGCCCCATTTCCATTTTCCATTGAGCCGCCACCACCCACGGAACGGTCGCTTTTCCTTTTCCCTTTCGCAGCCGCTGGCATGTCAGTGGAATTTTCGTGCTACGCCCCAAAAGCAACAAGCGAGAAATGCTGATAAAAATATTTTACTTTGTCGTATAATAAAAATTTCATTACGATTTTTGCGGTGTGCGGAGAGTCTTTTTTCTCAGGTCCCCTCGCCCTCTCCCACACCAATCCTTCTCGTACGTCCTTTTAAGTAAAAATGTAAAAATGTGCAATGCATAATAAGCTCGAAGGAAGCGAGGAAGGGAACATGGCGCAGCGGAAGCAAAACAAAGGCAAAAAGATGCGCCGCCATTGGCAACAGAATGTAACCAAACCAAGAGGAAAACCAGAAGGAAAAGAAAGGCGTGGGGACAGGGACAGGGACAGGGACTGGGAGTTGGAGGTTGGAGGTTGTGTGTTGAGGTTGGGTGGAAGTGAGCGAAAGAAAAACTCGGCTAAAGTAAAAGCTGCAGGGAATTTGCATATTAGCTGCACGAAACCGTCGAGGGCCGGGCGCCTGTCGTTAAAGCAGTGTGCAGGACAACCCGATTGATGGCCGGACTGGGAGTTAGGATGGGAATCGAGGACGCACGGGCGTCCTAATGCAGCCGCTTCCGAGAAGCAGTTTTGCACATCAAAAAGGGACCGCCAGTTGATTGGAAGAGAGAGGGAAAAGACTGAGAGACTGTTGCCCGCTAGCTGCCTGCCAATTAGATGCAAATATATGGCCGTTGTTGTTTCTTATTTTTCCGCTTTCCCAGAGCAGTCAAAAGACTAGCTCGCAACTGGGAGATGAAATAATAGCAACTTTTGTAAACAGATCTGTTGTGGAGATAGAGAGCTCTGACTCGATAATTGGAGAAGGCAAACATATAGCACATATAGGATCAAAATGCACAACTTCATTTGCCTAAGCCCTGAAATTAATACAATATCACGATTTCTCAGGAGGAAAACTTGTAAAATTGGTTTAAATATATAAATATATCCCTAAGATTGATAACTACCGTATCAAACTCCCATCGTAGCCAAGTTTTAGCGTACCACACGGCGGATACGTAACCTGTTACAGCACCAAATCAGACAGCGATTCAGACTCGTCAGGTGGTCTCCGGAGGTGCTCCGCCGTCCCAGTGGCACTCTGCAATGCGCTTAGAGCATAATTTGTTTCCAATTGCAATGTCTGCCCCAGCACCCCTGGGGCCCATCATCGAGCTGCAGTGCCATCGCTGCTTCCGACCCGCCGCCAGCCTCTCCATAAACAAATCAACTAGGGGGCCTGGGGAGCGGGCTGAAGGATTTCAAGGGACCGAGTGCAGCTAGCACACATCATAGACACCGTCGCCAGCGCCATCGCTATCGCCATCGCACGGCCATCGCATTCGTCGTCTTCGTCATTCATCATTATGCAAAACGTGCTCCCCGGCTGGCATGCTTTTAGCCCTCTTCCCCTTTTGCGGGCCCGAGTGGCAGTCGCAGTCGCAGCAACCAGAAATTGTAGCAACATTCGGTTTTTATTGTTGCGGGGCAACCAACGCGACTCGTCCCCGGTCCCCACTATTTCAGGCCCTTCCAAAACTATGTATATCCCCAGCTTTCCCAACTGCGGCCACTGCGGTGGCAAACTTTACGCCCAGCATTATTTTACTTAGTTGATAAACTTTTATGCTCGTCTCGTTCCCAGGCTGCTCTTGTCCCCAGTCCCCAATCTCCCGGCTCCTAGCTCCTAGCTGCGACCTTCTACTTTCCAAATCCTAGCTACGCTTTTTACAGGGCAGAAAATAAATGATAATATGCCTATAACTTAAAATAATAAAGTTATACATAGATTTGTGTCTTTCCCAGCATTCGTTCCCATTACATCCAATGAAGTTATAATTAGGCGTTGTAAGCTATTAATGGCTAAAAAGGACGTGCAAATGTTAAAGTATTTTGGCTTAGTGTGGCGCCGTGTCCTGGACTGCAGTGTGTGCTCCTTTTAGCAAACGGTTGACGCTCTGGTCGGGGCCCGTGCGCTGGTAGTTTTACCAGCCTTCCACATTTTTTTTTGTCGGTTTCCAATTTGTCATTCGCCTTTGTGCCTTGCTGGCTTTTTGTTTATATTTTTGCCAACTGCTTTGTGACAGTTTGACGCTCGCAATTGAAGTTTGCTTCGCTTCGTTTGCATTTATCATGGCCCACCGAAAAACCGCAACAATTTCCCCAGACGGCAGGGAGGAAAAACATAATTTTAATTATGCAGGTCGGGAAATACATATCCGATTGATTTTCTCTGGCGTCAGCTTCACGGTCTCTGGATTGATAAATGCCCATGCATAGGCAAAACTAATAAAAATATACACATTGTATATGGCAGGGAGAATACATATTCGTGGGGATTATAAATTCATACACTTTGTGTGTATAAATAGTGATGAAAATAAATGTCAGGGGGAATATGCTATGCCATGTCAGGTAATTATAATGTTCCAAATTGATAGGCGTTTTTAAGAGAGTCGTGCTTGCTTAATATTTACAAATTAAACTATGGTTTTGGGCCAATTTCTTGAAGCCAATTTTCAAAAGTTAGATTATGTCAATTGCCTGGAACTTCATGATCGATGTCGTTCTTGTTTTAATCTGGGCCGGCTGTGCTTGCATATTAAAAGGACCCGAGGCCGCGTCAGTCAGTTACTGAGTCAGTAAGTAACTTACTGCGATTATAGTCAGCAGTTGGCCCCGCCGCCACCCGTCCGGATGGCTTGGTAAAAACTTTCTTTGGCCATAAGGATGAGTGCGATTGCCGGCTTCCTTATTGTTGCTTTTGGCGCAGTTGCGTTGCTTTTGTTGCCATAACTGCTGGGGATATGGATGTGGATGTGGCTGCGGCTGACTCTGCCAATGCCTTTGCCTTTTGCAACCTGCGGCAAATAAATTGAAATTCGTAATTATTCCCAACAGTATGGAAATTTATTCCGTTTTAATTGAGTTTTCCTTTGTGTGTGGGTAAATTTTTGGATTCAATGTAAAAGTGAGAAAAACCTCGGGGCATACCGACTGGAATATAAATTGAAATGGAATCTGCATTATTATGAAATAAAGATTGTGGGGATTGAGCAAAGGCCATCTTGGATGGGTCAAACTTTGGTGAATATGTTCCCGGGGTCTTGGCAGCATCGTATAAATTAGCTTAGCCAAATTGCGGAGAATTAAATGCAAAATTTAAATCATCCAACATCATTTGGAATTTCAGTGTTGCCTGCCAGAACATGACAAATATCCCTGGCACTGGGACACAATTTATTTTCTATATTTCACGTTTGCACGTGCCCAAAAAGAAAGTTTAGCTCAATTGTTGGTTAAAAACGAATGTTTGCGTTTAGCTCAGGTGGACATGTTTGTGGGTTAACTTTCAATCTACTCGAGCCATTCCCTGGAATATTTTCGCACCCCTTTCAATGCATTTTGCCAACGCAAAAGGTCCTGCATCGGAATGCAAATGCAGAACGTTGGTCGGTTTGGGCAAATGTTAAATGATATCAATTGTTGCTCCTGTGTTACACTGGCTGCCATTGCAATTTCGGTTGCCATTCAGTTGAATAAGCTGCACCGAGCTCCCTCTAAGCACGTAGCAAACAACGAGATACCAGATACCGAACTAAAGCGGTCCGACTAGAGACCCAAACTTATGCAACGCAAATTGCAAGCTGTCGTGCGTTTGTGCGTGCCGGGGTTTCATCTCGTTTTGTCTTTTATTTAACGTTTTCATAAACTGCAAGAGCTTTGGGGGGGCAATGGGAGGCGCCACCCTTGCTGCATTATTTGCCTGGCAGCTTTTGCCGGCATGTCATCAATCAGCAAACGGGTTGTGGCCCGGCCACCCACCGTCCTTTGTATCTGCTCCGATTTTGAGCTGTAATCTTACCGGGAACATACGGAGATGCAAGGGAGCAGACTCACCCTTTCCAGCGCCTTTGTGGCTGCACAAGATTTTCGACATCACCCGGCAACGGGTATTATTTATGAATGCATTCCAGCAGCCTGCTAATGGGAGCCATGGGCCCGTAGGTAATCTGGAATATATTAATGTAGAGTTACGCAGCATTCGTCGGATGTGAGGCAAAACGAAAAATCAACTTTAATCAAGGGAAATGAGCTCGAAAGATTAGAAAATGCATTGCAGTTTAAAGAAAGCGCTGGCTTTCCGATTTAAAGATGGAGAACATCATGCCAAGACATAAAATTTCTGCCTAATTGATCAATACATTTTCCAGTTACTTCCTTCCTTCCGCAGGCAAATTCCTGTTTTGTGTGTGTTTTGCCATTCGAATAACAAATGCCAGCGAAAGGGTTTTCCGCGCCATAAAAAAACCATAAAGCGGCATCAAGTATACGCAGGGATGGATGCGATAAAATTATGCTTACAACAAGGCAACTTAAACTAAGACTTTCTCCCACTAAAATGGGAAATTAAATATCAAATTTTGCATGTTTGCAAGGTTTTTAATAAATTTCTGGTATGGCCCTTAAACATATGTATCTTTTCTGCCATCCCTGGCTACCAGCTCTCAACCTTTGGTCTGTGTTTTGAATTTGCTACCAATTTTCCATCTGCTGCTTCCGCGGACAACAAAAAAACAAGTAGAAACGCTGTAGTCGAGATTCCTCGACAACGAGATACCATGTACCTCTCTTGCCGTTGCCGTGGTAAGGGGTGGGTAAAACCTTAATTGGTCATATCTTCTAAATTTACTGTCCGATCTGAACGTAATTTTGCATGCACGTGTTTGACGATCAGTGAATTTAGCGGACTTAAAATTAAGTATTTAGCTTTTACCATTTTGGAGATATCCATTTTTTTGCGAATACGAGGGCGGAAAGGGGCGTGGCAAAAATCCGGAAATGACATTATCTGCATAATAGTAAAACGGTCCTAATGCAAAAAGAAACAGGTCTCTAGCTCTTATTTTGTCCAAGTTATCGAAGAAAATACAGTTTTATGCAAATTACGAAGGCGGAAAGGGGCGTGGCAAAAATTTGAAATAAACTCGACCTGCGTACACATATAACGGACCTAAAGCAAAAAGAATTACACCTCTAGCTCTTACCATCTCCGAGAACGACGTGTTCATACATACAGACGGACAGACAGACGGACAGACAGACGGACAGACGGACAGACGGACAGACGGACATGGCTAGATCGACTCGGCTGTTGATGCTGATCAAGAATATATATACTTTATAGGGTCGGAAACGCTTCCTTCTCCCTGTTACATACTTTGCACAAACTTAATATACCATTTGTACCTTAAGGTACATGGTATAAAAAAGGAAACTGAAGGAGGAAACAGGGAATTCACCGAAATCGCGATTTGTAGCCGTTTTCAGTGAAGCGAATTTTGGCACGCCAGAAGACGTTCACTTATTTTTATTTACTCACCGGATTATGCTAATTTTTAAAGTGATTTAGTGTAGCCGATGCGAAACCAACGCCAAAGAGAAGCGGGAAAATTCTTTGACTTCTTCGACTTTTGTGGCATCTTCGTGCAAATAAAAATCAAGCAAAGATAAAATAAAGTAAAATCTAACTGGCTGCCATTTAAGGGGCTCGCCACGCCTACTTCCTCCTCCTGTTATGCAGTGGGAGTACTGCAGAATTTCCGTTGACGCACTTCCTGGCAGGCAGTCAAGAAACGGCTGTGACTGTGCGGCCCTTTTGGGGCAAATCAACGTAATTCTTCAAGTTTGATTTCGTGTGTTTAGCCGCGTGTTTGAGTTGGCTTACTTAGCCAAAAGCCGCTCGCAAAAAATACAAATAAAATAAAAAAAAGGAAGAAAAGAAAAAAACAAATATATAGGAGGTATTGTGAGAGGGAAAAACGAAAACAATAACAATGAATGTGCGATAATTTTACATTTTATCAAGTTTCGAGGGCTCTTGGCAGTCCCGCTCTCCATTTTTATTCCCGTTCGCCATTCGTTGTCGACGCCATTTTTTATGCGAGCATTAAGCGGCTTTGGCTCTAAAGCCCTGCCACTTCACTTTGCCTTCCCAGCACCCGTGCCCAGCACCCAGCACCCATCACCCAGCACCCATCAACCAGCACCCATCACCCGGCGCACATACTGTACGTGTACGAGTAATATATAAAAAGTAACAAAATGTTACGTATACGCCCCAGCGACCAAAGGCAAATGTCACACACTGAGCTTTGGCGCCGGGCAAGGAGCTCCCCGGCCCCTGCTAACCGTAAGCAGCTTAGCGGTGTCGTCGAAGGAGCGACCTAGCCCTGCTGCGGTTATATAAGTAATTCGATTATATTAAATTTACCAAAAAAAAAATTAAGTCGAAGGAAAAGACGAAAAAAGAGCTGAGGCTAAGGAAAAGGGAGCAGTGAAGCCGCACGCATGGCGTTCATTTATAATTAATTAGTGGAAATTTTCGGTAATGGGCATCAAAATTAAACAAATGGGTTCTTGCGTTTAGGCGCTTAGGACACCCACAAAAAATTATTTACACAGGGAAATTCATTAGCCTTTCGCCGCATTCCAAACGTAACCTGAAAAAGTGTGATTTTGTTTTAATTAAAATGAAAGTATGCCTATCAGATCGGAAAAAATGGAGTTTCGTGATTAATAAAAACACACACAACACCGGCAGAAAGGGTATATTAAAAGTGGGGAGGAGTAACTTAAAGGGTTTAAAAATTAAGTTAACTTTACTGAGTTGGTAATAACTTGCGGTATGAACTTTAAATATTATTTGTATCGCTCATCCCATAAATTCGAAGACAAAATATCTCTTTCAATTTTTTTGCTGCTCTGCGAATAAAGTAAATATTTTTCGCTAAAAAACTTGACATACATTTAATTAAATTTTATGGAGGCATTAGCCTTAAAAAAATACAAGCAATTAATTGGAAAAACTTTAATGGCATCAGCCAGGCACCCGCTTCAGTGTTTTTTGTGAAACAACACGTTCGTGCGGCCCTTAACCCACTCTCTGGCATTTGAATTTTTTTAGAGATTTTAATTTGTTTCATTTTGTTGTTCGTCACTAGGCGACAGTGGCGGCGTGGAAGTGAAAGTGCACGCCGAGGGACAGCAGCTGGAAAATTTCATTTTGAGTTGTCGCTTGTTATGTGTGTGCGTTGTACGAGTATTGTTTTGTTTTGTTTTGTTTGCCCTGGACCCCGCATGCGACATGCATGTCCGAGATGGGAGGTGCAACAAAAGCGCAACGAAAGTGTCAGCAAGGCTTGTTGCCACCGTGCCGCCGTGCCACCGTGCCACCGTTCAAGTTTTAATGACGCCGACCCCGGAGAGAAAGACGAAATGGTTCTGTGGGCTGTCAGCAGTTAGAATGACATTAACAATAGTTGGCAATGCGGCAAAAGCAATTTCGTGCAATGAAATGAAAGGGCAAGTCGGGGACAGGAGGACGGACGTACGCCAAAAAAAGAAAAATAAAGGGGGAAAATGCTAAACGTCATGTAGCGGTCGACGGATATTTTTTGTGCTCATTTTCATTGTCCCCGCGCACATGACGCAGTGTTGAGTTGCTCGAATTCTTGTCTGGCTGTCTCTAATTGCCGGAGACTGTGCTGCACGGTGCCCCTTGCAGGTTGCAGGTTGCAGGTTGCACGCTTTGGATCGCTTGCTGTAATTAAGCTGCAACACGTCGCCCCGCCGCACGCAGTTGCAATAAACATGCAGCAGCCAGCATATAAATTGTACCGCGCAGCGCAGGTCCTGCGGGCAACTGCTTGAGCCACAACACAACGGCAGCGGCGAGGCGATTTGCTCTAATTTGCTGATGTGCATACCGATTAGAACGGGGCCAAGAGTCTGGTGAGTACCTCCAGGGATGGCTTGGCTTTTGTCCTCCCTTTTCAGACCGTGTGCTTATGGTAAATCAATTTAAAACCAATTTCCCACAATGAGTGAAAAGTGAACGAAGAACGGGCGCCCCCTAATAGGTGGCTTGGGGGAGTCCTTGCGGTTGTCTAGCAAATGAGAAAAGCAAACTGGAAAGCTTTGTTACTCGTCCGTATTAAATATTCATTACTCTAAGCTACTTCTCCAGACTCAAGACTGCAGTCGAGGTGTAGCAAGGACTCGCCTCCGACCTCCTTTATTTTTGGCAACCTGTCTCTGCCTGCGGTTCGCTCTCTGTCTGGTTTCTGTGTTGAAAAAGCTGTTTTTAAAGACATCGAATTCCAATTTCCTCTTTGCCAGGCTACACGTTTTGCCATTTTGCCGAACGTGATGCGAATTTACTCGCACATAAAGCATATGCAACAAGAGACGAGGCCAAGACGATGTGCGGTATTTTCCACGCACCCATTTTCCATCGAATACGGCGGAGTGTGCTCAATGCGGCGTGTAAAACGCTTTGTTCTCGTGTGCAAGTTTTTTTTTCTTCCTTTCATGTTGTTATTTCCCCCGGTTGCTCTGTGGCAAAGAGCTCACTTTCCCGCGTGTACCAATTAGATCTGAAATTAACCTGAAAGCCAGCTCAAAGGACTCATCTAAAGCTGCATCGGAAAACCTCATTTCTCAGTCCGATGTGCAGCAGACTGGGTGCAGGGGGTTCCACTCCGATGGCAGCAATTAATAAGCGCCAAATTAATTAAATTTCGCCTGCACTTTATGTCGGAAATTGCCAGGCATTCATCATCGGATTGAAGCCGTTTATTTTTATTGGAATCTCCCTCGCCGCAATTCCAAAAATAACACAAAAAAATAAAAGGAAAAGGAAAAAAATGAAGGTTTGACAGACGGCTCGTCCGGGAGTCATATGGTGCCTGAGTTGGGTAGTAAGACAGGTTTTATTTTTAGCACATGCCCGAAATTAAATTTGCGTAAGCCCGAAATATGTGACGAGGGAAAGGCGAAATGTGTGAAGAGCAAACTAATTAAAATGAAGGCAGTCGGACACATGATTCTTTGAAAATGAATTGAAAACAAATAAGTGATTAAGCTGGGAAAATAGAAAAGAAGACATCGCCACAGACCGTTTGCCTACAGCATGGTGTCGAACGAGTTTTCCAACGCAACATTCAATAGCAAACCCGAATTATGCTACATCTCTCTATCCGGAAATTGTTTTTGCCTCTCATGGCTGCAATTATTCCAAGTGCATTTAATTCCTGTGTGCTGGAAGTGCATCTTTGGCAAACAAAGAAGTTGGGATTGCTCTGTGCACACATTGCGTATGCACAATTTATTAACATTTACCAGTTCCTATCTTGGCTAAGGCAGCACGCTTCGATAAACCAAAAAACGATAGATAGATGGATGGATGAAATTACGAAATTAGCTAAAACACTTGGATAAACATTTGAATCGATTTTCGGTGTGTTTTCTTGCATGAATGCCAGCCGATATGTATATAAACGTCTTTGTTCATGCTGCCAAGCATCAGAGCGGTTCGCAAAGTAACGTTCGGGTTACAGATTAGAAATTTAGGCTAATTTAAGCCAAATAATGTTGCAAGCACGTCTTGTTAAATTCATACTGAGAGTAATAGAGACTTGTTTGCGTTTTGAAATACCTTGAATTACTGGTACATCCTCATAAATCCTACTCTAACCATATTGTAAGTTTCAAATCAGACTGTGTGAATAAGATTCAGGTAACCTTGTTTAAATATTAGCTTGCGAGGAAACTGTCAATCTATTGAGAGTGTTGCTTTTCATACTTCCAAGTACTACCATTTTATTTAAATGTCTTGCAGCGACCTTCGGTGTCAAGCCTTTTATGCCAGCTAGTCAGTCAGTGAGCCAGGATAGCTGGCTCATTAACCCGGCTGCGACAACACTCGTCGCAGGATGTATTTCGCATATTTCTCGCTGCACAGGTACTTGAGCTATTTAACTACATCCATCCCCGTTGGCAGACGTTCACTCACTCGCTTGTTTGCCGTGGTCCAAGTGCGTTGGATAAATATTTATTTGCGCGTCACTGGGGGGAGGAGGAACTTACCCTACTTTCGCCAACGTCGACGTCGGTGCTGTTTATGTGACATGCCTTCGCGGATGCCATTAGATGCGTCAGAGTTGTGTCATATTTCAGCGACACATGTGAAATGACGTCAAGCACAAGATACCCAACATCTGAGCAGATTCCAACCCCAATCCGCTGTCCCCCCTCGCTACGCCAAACCCTTTCTCCACCAATTGTAATTTGCTTGCGCGCTGCACTCTGGGGTCTGATTTAACATAGTACTTTCACATTTTCGGGTGCCTGACTTTATTGTTTGTTTGCCACTTCGCCCTGGCAGTTGAGGAGCTCCCAACTCCCAAAGTCTCCTGCTTATTACCGCCAAGCACACACGTGCTCGAGCCGGTTGGCTCCTCTCCTCCTGGCATGGGGTAGGTACTGTTTGCATGGAAATCTCCGTACTATTGTCTGCGAATCTTAAACGCAGCAAGATATATGCACATCGCAGATCGGAGGGCAAACTTGTCTCGGGGGCGCACTTAAGGCGCGCTTAATTTTTCATGCTCCTGGCAATAACTACCCACTCGCAATGTTTTCTCGCCTCGGCTCTTCTATCAATTTGATTTTGATCCTGCCGGCGGTGGTTGGTTGCCATGTAAATATCCTGGCTTATTTGGCAGGTGATGGAGTGCCAAGCGGGTGGAACAATGGAAACTCAAAGAGTAAATTTCAAACAAGTAGAAACGCTGTAGTCGAGATTCCTCGACAACGAGATACCATGTACCTCTCTTGCCGTTGCCGTGGGAAGGGGTGCGTAAAACTTTAATTGGCCATATCTTCTATATTTATTGTCCGATCTGAGCGTAATTTTGCATGCACGTGTAAGCCGATCAGCAGACCGAACAGACTTAAAATTAAGTTTCTAGCTTTTACCGTTTTGGAGATGTCGATTTTTTTGCGAATACGAGGGCGGAAAGGGGCGTGGCAAAAATCTGGAAATGACATTATCTGCATAATAGTTAAACGGTCCTAATGCAAAAAGAAACAGGTCTCTAGCTCTTATTTTGTCAAAGTTATCGAAGAAAATGCAGTTTTATGCAAATTACGAAGGCGGAAAGGGGCGTGGCAAAAATTTGAAATAAACTCGACCTGCGTACACATATAACGGACCTAAAGCAAAAAGAATTACACCTCTAGCTCTTACCATCTCCGAAAACGACGTGTTCATACATACAGACGGACGGACAGACGGACGGACGGACAGACGGACGGACAGACGGACGGACGGACAGACGGACAGACGGACATGGCTAGATCGACTCGGCTGTTGATGCTGATCAAGAATATATATACTTTATAGGGTCGGAAACGCTTCCTTCTCCATGTTACATACTTTGCACAAACTTAATATACCATTTGTACCTTAAGGTACATGGTATAAAAATTCCCAAAATAAACTCACTAGATCTTAAATTCCCTAAGTGCTTACGATGCAAAGAAATTGTTATTATTGAAGAGAATTAATTTTTAGCATGGACTTCCTCTGGTGGTAAGTTTGAGCAGCATTTTAATTAATTGTCAAGCCCATCCGGTATGCCAGGAGTCAACCCATTTATTGGGGACCATGTCGCGCCCATTACTCATACGCCACGTGCCCCAATCCTGTTTGCCCACCCAGCTTCCCTTGGGCCCTGACAGACGACAAGCTGACGTGCAATTTCAATGGTCAATCAGAGCGTTCAAAGCAGCTTCCTCGCTCCGTTTTTTATGGCCATGACAATGGCAAGTGAAATTGCTCCCAGCCCCGAACGAAATTGCCAGCATCGATCCTGTTGGAGGTGAGATAGCAGGATGCAGGACGAAGTATGCGAGTAGGGCGTGGCAGCGGCAAATCAATGATGCGAACCGAGCGTGGCTGTCTGGCGATGGGAATGAAATGAAGCAGCTGCTACGATTCAGTTGCTCCGATGCCACAATAAGTTTATGGCACACCATCTGTAACTGCAACTGTATCGCTTGCCAGCGCGCAAGTATCCGCAAGATGCATCTGCAACTCCATCGCTCTCGCGACTCTGCAGTCGCACCTGTAACAGAATGCGTGACTCGTTAGCGTTTTCGTTTTCGTTTATTTCGCGCTCCACCCGTAAGCCGAGTAAGTAGAATAATTTCCAAATTTGACAGCGGACATATGAGAAGCCGTTTCGGCCGCCCGGCCGCCCGGCCTCACAGACTTGCAGTCACTTTTCCACCTGAACCCGCCCACCTGTCACGCCCCGAGCTGAATTGCCACCGGTAACTGCTACACAGAGTATGGTAACGTAACGTATGCGAAACGGAAACTCGAACGGAAGCATTCGGAGGGCGGCAGGTGGCTGAATTTCCAATGACGAGGTCGAGGCGGGCATCCTCGGCATCCTCCTCCTGCATTGAATGACGAAAAGCTCTAGTCCTCCCCGTTTTTTCCCCGCGGAGATGCAAATGTATGCATGGCTGGGATAGTCAATGGCATAAAAACGAGGATATCGTAAAACGTATAGCCAGGGCGAGTTTCCGTATCCTATTAAGTGTGGAAATGACTCTCATATGCACATTTTGATTTCCTAGTTACTCTCTTGCCCCACGTGGCTCTTTTCCCACGATGCAGGCAGTTAATGGAGCCCAGCCCCACAATTTCATTTAATTTATTTTAAATTTTGTGCATTATTTTCATTCGGAAAATGTACTGTACCCAATAATCCTGAATCAGTTTTTTATAATCTGTTTTCTTTTGTTAATCTCTCCTGCTGAATAATAATTGTACGCCATGTAAATTACTGGCAAAACAAAAAACGCATTTGAATATCAAAAATGGCCAAAAAGCATCGACAACATTTCGCATATCTGCTTAATTGTACTTAATTGTTTGGACAAAATTTGTAACTGCCAAACAATGGCAACCGAATTGCATTAAAAGACAACGTGACGTCATGTTAATATAATACAATACTTTGGAACAGCAAAAAATGTTGTTAAAGTATATTAAAACATTATTAGCCCTAGCCTTTGTCTAGTTGTACTTTAAAGTTCATTTTTAAGAGTTTTAGAATAATCAGAATATCGATACTGTTCGGGAATACATAATGGTAAAACTGTTTTTTGGCTGACACTGATTTATAGCAATCAAATCTATAAATTTTCGTATTTCAATTTAAATACAAACCACGGCCGGGTTCATAACTTATCGCCGAGCATTTCAATAAATCAGCAAAGCCAATGATGTTTAAAATTAGCAACAACCGAAAAATAACAAAAATATAAGGGGATGGAAAACAAATAATAATAAACCTTGTTACCGTGACCATATAGGCCAAATGAAATATGACACAAGAGCAAAAACGAAAACGAATTGGGAAAGCGAAAGCTAAATAACACGTAGAGCAAAACAATAATAATAAAACAGAGGGAGCCGGGTCCACGGCCAAAACAGCCATCGATGATGGGTCACAAGAAGTTGGTGGTGAAAGGCCACCAAGATTGGTTTATACTCTTCAAATCAGAAAAGATGAAACCGATTTTTTTCTGACTTTCTGGGATAGGGATATTACTGTAGATTATTTAGGTAACATGGAAAAGTTGGCCTAAAGTTTTATAGCTCCAGAATACCCTTTGTTTAGGGTATAAGGACAACAAAGCACAAGCTGCGTTTTCCTCAAGCGATAAACCTTTACACTTCATTAGGCTTTGGAAATTTCATGCTCCAACAGCTTGGACGCTGCAGCATCGGCAGGAGCATCGGCATCAATGGGTTAAGGGCCAACCAGGACGGGGCCGCTTCGAAAGCCGAAAAAAAGGAACCGCTCTGTGTTTAATCAATGAATCAGATGATTCAGTCCACTCAGCTCCTCGTGCTGTTATTCGCCGGCTCCGGTGTCCATCACTCAACATGCAAAAAGTGGAGGATGGAAGAAGAGATCTCTCGACGATTGCTAGAACCGTTTTTCTGCCCCATTCTGGCTTTTTTGTTGGCCCGAGTACTTTGGGCTTGGTGAAAGTTGTTTGTGCATTTCACTAACATCCATCCACTCTTGCTGGCGAAACAACCCGAAACGGGTTTGTGACATTGTGTCGATATTCAAGACGTTACGGCCATCGGTGCGTATACGCAATATTGTAAATTACTCGCACAACAAACGAAACAGGAAATAAATAAAACAAAGAAAAATACAAATTGCGAGGAACCGGTGCCAGTGCCTCTGCCTGAGCTGCAATGAAAATATGCGAAAAAAATACATATTGCAATTGAATGGGAAATATTTATGCGGCCATACGAAGGAGCCAGTGTGGGTGAGGTAAAAATAATTGCACGTAAAAGTTTTTTAATTAAAAACTACGCGTGACTGGTGTCAAATGTGCGTGAAAGGTGGCACAAAAACTGAAAACACAGAGAAATACTCTGATAGCATTGCAGTGCAACGGAAGCCAGAAAAGGCTTTAAGGTTGCCCGGCAGAGCATATTGTTGGCAACTTTAATGGAACACATCCTGACAACTTTGGGAGCCGATCAAATGCAGACGGGCTATTGGTGCGGCCAAGCCCAAGCAAACGCTGGTCCCACAATTTCGTGTAATGAATAAAAGAGAAAGGATCCTGGAACCCAGTGCCAGGGCGGAGGGCATACTAGACATTATTAATTTTAAACGCCCGCTGTGCTAGGCCCACAGCCAGCAGGTGGCCAAAATAGCTCGGGAAGATGCTCGGGAAAAGGCTGGGAAAATTCCAGTGGCAGTGCTGCTGGGGGGCTTGCTTTGTATTCAAGCGCTCATTCATAAATTTTGTGTCATAAGCGCGTGAAAATGGTACAAGTATTTGAATTTAATTATGAACTGTGTCACTGGGAAAGACAATGCGACTGGGACTGGGACAGCGACTCTAAAGTCGTTGTGATAAATGGCTCACACAGGGAGCCCGCGAAAGAGACGGGATATCAAGTGTGCGAACGAGACGGAGGGATGTGAGAAAAAGAGACAGGGAATAGAAAGCGAGAGTTGGCACAAAAAATGGTTTTACTGCATTTTTCTACTATCTCGCACGCTGCGTCACCTACGTATAAATACAGCACGGGACCAACAAATAGCTGCACTAAACTAATAAATACAAGCATGGAAAGCATACTAATAATATGCAAAAAGTCCAAGGAATAGTGAACTTTGAAGCTTTGTTTCCCAAGACATGGGTTACATATTTTTCACATTAATAATACATTTCTAATTTGCCCAACACTTGTCTCGGCAAGCACATACGAATGCATATTTCTCTATGAGAATATTATTTACCTGGCACGCTGGCCCATTACTCGCAGAGTTTTTTCTCAGCCCTGCTCCCATTCCCGGTAACCTTGCAACCACCCTGCAACCCACAAAGGGTTACAGCTGAGTGCCGGCTGACAGCGTGCTGTGCTCAAAGGAAACGCCTCACTGAATGCAACAATGTGCAAGTCAACTCGAACGGGTTGAGTGGGTTGATATGGAAACTGCAAGGACCTGGCTGGGTTTGGGCTGCGTTCGGAGTCTCCTCCAAATGTGTGACTCTGCACCATGGCCGTGGCAAAAGGGAAAAAGAAAAGCAACTTGACTTTACACCTTATTGCAATTTACTGTAAAATTGCACACGCTGCTGGCTGCCTTTCCGCCGGTTCCGTTTACTTTGGGCCACAGTTTGGGTACTTTTTTTTTGGCGAGGAGGATGCTGACATACACAGTTGTGCACTTTTGATGGGCAAGCCAAAGGGCAGAGGTGGAGAGGCGTAGAACAGAAATCCGGAGCCGGAGCCGGAGCCAGACCTCCGTAATGCGTTAAGTGTTGAGCAAATATTCAAAGTGAGGCGATTAACAGGATCCGAACTCCTTTTGAATACTAAAAGGCATGCGAAAAGGGAATCTGTGCCATCTTTTTCAATCCACATTGCGAGTATTTCACGAGTGGGTTGCTATATAATATAATTAAAATATATACATAGTTCAATATTCGGATGAGAAATACTTCCAAAAGTGAATTTAAAGTATGCCAAAAATCCTGGAAATCCCTTTGGCTCAGACTCCTGGCATCCGTCGTCGTCCATAAACTGGTTTCATGTAATGTGTCCATTAGCGCTCCGAAAAAGTTAACATCAATTTTATGAAAGGCTTTCAGAGAATTTTCTCCCAGATGACTTTCATAATGTTAAAGCGATGCGGAATTACGTAATTCCATTACGTAATCCAATCAGAATGCAACCGGCAAACACATGGGACATGCACTGTCCCGGGGAGTGGAATACTCACTGGCTCCTGGCAGAGGTTATGCCATTAAATTGCAATTCCTTTCGATTTGTGCTACGCTTCTCGGCCATTTATCTCGTCTCCTTTTTGCTCGCTCCCATACTCCTGCTTGGCGTGTCCTGTGTGCTCCTTCCGCATCCCTGAGCGCCTGTGTGTACCTTGCTATATGTGCCATCTTCCCGGGCTGTAGCCTTTAATCTGCGTCGTGTACTTGACACAAATGCCGCATAAAAACAAAAACAACAGCTGAGTTTTATGCAAAAAACCCAGGCAGGTTGGGGGCAGCCGATGCGCTTTGCATAAACGCAAAAAAGCAGCAGCAGCAGGAGCATGAACTTACCCATATGCAGCAGCTATCCGGAGTTGCCGGTGCATAAATCTTGGCGCTGAAATGTATGCTATACTATATCTCCCCATTTGCATGTTCTGCTTATATGCAAGCCAAGACAATGGCAGGTGAAATCAACTTCTGCCGTCGACAGCAAAAAGGCAGGAATAAATAATTATAAACAAAGGAGGGGGTGGGGGAGGGAAATGCGCTGTCCTTATTAATTCTAAATCACTGCACAACAAAAAGAGACTCGTGCACCGCACCTCGGCATTTCCATTCTTAAGTCGGAGGTGAAGAAACGGAAGCATTTGAAAATGCACTTAAGTTCTCCGCACCTGATGAAGTGCACTAGGCGGTGATGCCATTTGTTGCCATTAACGGTTGAATGGCGGGTGATTGGCACCTGGCGGAGAGTTCAACGAGTTCAGTAAACAGTGCCACCGGAAGCGTTGGAAGACCACGCCTAATTCTGGCCCTAAGCACCCGTCGTCGCCCGACCCGCGCCCCATCTTTGGCGTGTAGTGGACTGCCACAATTTCGCATGCCGCATCACGTACGCAGCCACTGTGGGAAAGCTTCAAAACAGAATGAATTCAGGGATCACAGAAGAAGAAAAAGCTGTTGAAATGTATTTCAGAGATTAATATGTACGAGTATTTCATAAATTTTAAGGAAGTTTAAGTGCTTCCGTTTCTTGAAGATGCAAAAAGATGTCTTCAAATTATGTTACAATTTTGTATTTGTTTATTTATGTTAGTAAATAGCAGTTGCTTAAAAGCAGCCAATTAGGATATGTATGATCCGAAGGTACAATATGGCTAAATCCAACCATGTATGCTTATTGTTAGCTGGTTTTTTTTCTCGGTGCACCCACAACCAGCGACACTAGAAGCCATGCAGCGGCATTAATAGGCAGGAAAAAAAATGCAAAATGCTTAGACGTGCCAGCCCAACAACCTCGCCCCAGCGGCAACAACAACCACAATGGCTTTGTGAGCCATGACCAACGTTGCGTATGAGTAATGTGCGGCTTTCTTTGCCCCCGTTGTTGCTGCTTTCGGTATCTATCTGCCGACTGTCTGTCTGCCGCTGCTGTGAGTTTGTGTGTGGACCAGAAAGTAGTTTTCAATTAGCTCAGCCCTGTTAGCAAACCCCATTGAGCAGCACTGAGTGCCTTGTTTTTCGCACTTATTTCGCTTGGGTGTTGAGAGCCACAGAGTGGGTTTGACGTTTGGCTTTCTCTTAAAAAAAAGTAGGTACGAGTATGTATTTCCCTTCGGGACTTCGATGCTTTCAAATCAAATGAAAGCTCATTTGGATCATTTGAATTTGTGCAACCTTTTTAATTTAATTTCAGTCGCCCGCAATATCATAATTTATTTAGAGTATTTATCCTTCGCTCACCATACCCGCATCCTTGTTGCCCGTGCTGGCCAAGTCGAGCTTTCCAAAACAACTGCAAAAACAGAAGAGTCTGCAGGGCTCCAATCCAACCCGGTTGAGTGAACAGTAGTTTGGGGGGGCAGAAGCAAAACGAGCCGCAACTCTGGACTGGGGCAACTTTGGACTGCGGCACATTTGTTTTCATCGGCAATTGGCAAGTGAAAGCTTTTAGCGCGAATTGTGCACGGCAATCGCTTCAAATGGAAAAGAAACCAGCCCCGAGAGCATCTTCACAGAATCTTTCTTTCGTTTCCCGTTTTCCTCTATTCATTTTTTGTTGCTGGCTGCTACTAACTTTTCTGGGATTCGGTAAAAACTGTATCTCGACTTGTTAGTTTGCTCCAAGCATAAGTTACTTGTGTGTTTTTGCTATTTATTTTATTTATGAGAAATATACTATATATCTTGCCTTAAGCACGGAAAAGAAAAGCCTAATTTAGGAACTTGTACTAACAATTGTTGCTATATTCTGTATATAAAAGCCATGACAACCCTGCAAAGAGTATCCTCAGTTCGCCATCAAGTCTGCCACATTATGGCATCCTTTAGCCACCTGTTTGGACTGGTCGAATAATTTCCCGCAAAATGCTAAGCAGATTACATTTAATGCCTCGAGCGTAACGACTGCGGCAGTTAAATTCTTCGTTCCTTCGCAAAGGGATCCTTGTGTAATGCAGTAGTAAATTTTTTAATGGCCTTTATGCCCTGATTCGGATGCGGAATCTGCACGTTAAATCAAATTCCGGCTTACCCAATCAAGACATCAATTTCTCCCTTTATCCGCTGCCAGTTGGCAGTTGGCAGTTGGCGAGCTGTGATTATTTGAGCATTGACTTCAATTGACTCCAGGTCACCGGGGGGCAGTGCCTTGATTAATAAAGCCACGGGCCGTCGTCGAATTTGTTTTATTCATAAATTTATAACCATCGGCCGTAACGAATGGCAGCGGCCGTTTGCCAAATGTTTTATTGCGTACATAAATTGCAATTAGTCCCGGCTCCCGTCGGGATAAATGGGAGCACACGCATGTCGAAAGCGATGTGGATGTGGCTGCCACCGGGGAGCCAGTGCCACGCGAATGACGAACTGCCCGAAGGTCTGATGCCACTCGGCACCGGCCGCCCCGGTGGGTTAACAAAACATCAATTGACTTATTAATGTTTGTGCAGGCCGACGGGAAAAGCGGGCCACGCAGCAGCATGGGCGGGAAAAAGATGGCCGAAGAAAAACTGCCGCCAAGGCTCGGCCGCCTCAATTGGTTTCATGTGGCGTCCGTCGGGACACTTCGGTGGCCAGCTCTTTGCCGCAGTCACGTCTGCATTTAATGTGAAATTATGACTTTAATGGCCATGCGAATATATACTGAGGCGAAATGAGTCTGCCGCCCAAACTGCCTAATTTTGTGTACACTTTCGGGGCCACTTTAATTAAAGGCAAAGGTCAACGAACGTCTCCGGGGAAAGGGAAAATTAAAAAGTATCCTTGCCATTATTCGTTGATTTTCCCTGCTTTTCCTTATTAACGGTTGGGCTTTCAAAGATAGGTTTTAAAGCTGAGCATGAATTATTCGTGCAGACTTATAAATAACCCATAATTTCACCAAAATCTTTAAGACACATTTTTTTGGGGGAACAAAAACCAAAAGTCAGCTGACACTTGCATCCTGCAAACATCTCATTCCCATAAAGAACCCAACACTTGGCTAAAACCAAAGTCCGGCAAATACAAGCTGAATGCCAGTTTGATTGATTGACTTTGGCGATGTGTGAGCATCCCCTCATGTTTGCTCCTGTGGCCGTGCAAAAACCATCCTGCCTTTCAACTTCTTTCCATCCATGGCACGGCCCGCCCGTGTTTGTACTGCGGCTGCCTTTTCTGCTGGAGGCGAACGCAATGTAAAAACATTTAAGGTTTCAATTAAGTGAAATCCCAAACGGCCAAAAAAATAAATGGGCGAAAAAAGGCAAGCTCCGAGCTTAAAGCGCCCGAAGATGCCCGGGAATGAGGCTGAAATTTTTCGAGCAATCAATTTGGGCCCTCGAAATCAAGGAAGGGGAAAGGCAAATATATTTGTATACGAACCATATATATACCTCTTTTTTCTGCGAGCTGGACCTGGGCCAAGTGTTTCGGGACTTTAAGCCGGACCCTCTTCGAGCTTACGTGCAGCATGACAAACGATGGTGCAGGATTCGGAGGGTCGGCGAAGGTCCAACCCTTCCATCAAATGTCAAAGTTTAGACTGTAACCGTCACTTGAGTTATATTGAGATTTATTATGCCTCGGAGGTCCGCCCTCCCGAATCATTAATTATGATCGACCGCCTGGCAACGATTTTATTTGCGTTCCCCCTTTGTTAGCCAGGTTGCTGGCCTGCAATTTATGCGCCAGCCTGCATTTCAATTTCACTTGCAGTTTTTCATGAACTCCCCGACACAGAAAGCCAAAAAACAGGGCAAAAAATTACATCTGGCCACTGGCCAGGTTTTCTTTCGGGCTTCCGAGTTTTTGTTTGCACTGGCTTAAGAAATCAACAACTTACACTTTCTTTGGCCTGCACAGCCTCCGAGGCAGTTGTTTTGACACTTTTGGGGCAGCAAAGTTTTTCTTGCCAGAAAGGAGGCTTTTTCTTAGGGGCCCAAAAAGTGAGTTCCCAAAGCAGAACTTGCACTTTAATTGAAAAGAGAGAATTGAAAATGTACTCTTAAGAAAAAGTTATGCTCGGAATATAAAATATTATCATTTAGTTAACCGATTCCCAGGACAATTCACGATACTAATCTGCACCACTTCCGCCATCCCTACAAGAATCCTTGACTCTTGGAGGCCCAGTTTCTGGGGTAGCATGCTCGTTTTTTGGCGCTTTATCTGGTCGTCGATGCCTGGCACTCGGCACAGCCGCTTAACCCAGTTGCCAGGCAGTTTGCAGTTCGCATTTGGCCTGCGATTTTATAATCAGCATTCTCGAAATAAGGAAAACTTTGCTATGTAAATTAAATGCCAAAGTCCGCAACTTTTTGCTGACATTTTTCTTGTATGGGTAACCCAAAACAGAACAGAAACATCAACAAACCAACCGAAATACTCGTGCAAGAGCGGCGAAACAAAAAATTCCCCTCTATATGTACACTTTTTTATTGTCGCTGAGGCAGAGGCAGTGGCAGTGGCAGTGGCAAATAAATGTGGTTTAAACATGACAAGTCGCCGTGGGCTGCCAGCTCGTTATCACCAAATATTTTTGCACACGAAATGAGTGAATAAATAAGCCGGGCACCAGCCAGTCGGGGAAAATAAAGGAGCGCGCCGAACACGGCAAATAGCTCCTCCTGGGGATCGGGATCGGATGCCGGACCCAGGCCCGAAGTTGGAGCCGGATTTTAGGCTATGTTGCCGCAGCCAAAGCGGTTTGGGCTTCCCACTTTATGGTCGTCACTTTTTTGCCCGGCTGTTTGACAAATAAAACGTGAAATGTCAGCCAGTCAGCCGGTTGGCCGGTTGGTCGGTCGCTCCGAAAGCCAAACAAAAAGAGTAACCAATAAAAGCTTAATTAACTGTTTATGGCCATGGCATGTTAACAGGGCCCGCACCGACGTGCCGAAATTTCCTGCTCAGCCATTAATCTCAGGTGGACAGGGAAGCGGCCGAAAAATTACCACAGAAGGGGTTGCCAAGGACGATTACCGCCTGCCATCCAATCAGTTTGATGATTAAACAACCTCAGAAACTATTTTACATAGCTGAGGGACCAAAGGGTAATGAGGATTTGGATTCCCCCAAAATGCCTCAAAAGCGAATNAATATTATATTATGGAAACCACAAAAGTCAAATTTGTTTGAAAAATTATAAATAATATAGATTGAAGGTTTAAAATTTGTGATGGTTTTTTTAAAAGAAATCTTAAGCATATATTTGAGGATTTACCAAATTATGTTTCCAGACTGTAGTTATATTTACTATCTCTATGAACAATTTCAGTTACGAGCCTCCTATTTTTTGATATAGTAGCAATTTATTAAAATATTTATTAAATATTAAACATTATTGCTGGTATAAGCCTACTGCTTGATATTTTGAAACATCTAGCATTCATTGCTTTTTTGCAAGCTCCTTTGGAAATAGGCTGTCAAATTCCAGTCAAAATCTTCTCTCACATGTCTAAATTGTTTCGTTCAGATCAGTACAAGTTTGTCAGAAAATACGAAATTTAAGTCCAAATAAAATTTTTATTTCTTTATAATTTTTTAGACTTTTTTAGTTTTTCTCGCTCTACTCAAATTAGTTTTTATTCTGCAGTTGCGGATCATGTCGAAGGCAGTTAGTTTCAGGAAGGAGGTAGAAACACCCGCAGAAGCGGCCAAAGTCAGTCCGGCTATGGATCGGAAGTTCGAGCAGGAACCGGAAATTGCGACCGGAGCCGAGCAGCGGGATGAGCTGATGGAGAAAACTGAGGGTGTTGCTGCCGAGGGAGAAAAGGATCTTGATAAGGTGGCGAAGCAGAAGCACAATGTTTTTAGTGTGCTGCAACACAATAGTGGCTTGGGAGACGGTCCCGGTACGGATTTGGAGTCGGCTTCATCTTTTACGTCCTGTATCTCTAACGAAATAACTCGAGACTCGATTCTTTGTCGTGGTCGCAACGAATCTTCCGGCAGTCTGGTTAGCAATTGTGACATAGATGCCTATACCCCGTCGGTAACCACGTTGACTCCACAGACCTCCATTGAGGTCCTGTGGGAGCGTCGGCCCATGTGCTTGACTCCCAACTGCAGTGAAAGCGATTGCCACGCCAGCCTGGAGGTCTTTTTCGAAAGTTTTCCGCACGTTTTTACACGAGAAGAAATCTGCTCCGCCTTTGCGGCCTTCAACGAAGTGGACGAAGACCGGGATGGGGAAATCTGCATGACGGAGCTAAAGCGACTGCTCGAGAAACTGAATGTTCCGCAAACGCACCTAGCAACCAAAAAACTGATGGCTCAAGTGGTGGGCAGTCCCTATGGGGGCATTACCTTCTGGCAGATGATGTTCATCTATGGCACTTTGAGTCAGAAAAACATTTCGAACGCCAATGATTGGGAGAGCTCGTTGGAGGGTCCCCAAGAATCCGTGGACGTGTCACAGGTAGGCGTAAACGGGGCCAAGCTATTCTTCGAGGCTAAAATTGCAAGGCTGGGGAGCACCAGCAGCACAAGGACCCTCGATGCTAATGTGAAAGAGGCCAGCTCGACCATTTCCAATTCTGCGAAAGGCTCCCGTGAGAAGTTCTACTCAGCTGTCAAAATCTTCAAGCAGTTCGAGGCTAACAACTGATCGAATCAAAACCTCTACCCTGCCATGCCCTTTTCCTCCTCCTATGACCATAGAGCATTTACAAATTTTAAGTGAAAATACTATGACTAATAAATTTACGTTTACTTGCAGACTTATCGACTTGCACACTGACCTTGGGGTCGCTATATAAGCTCTCATAAATCATTTGCCAATAAAATACGACACAAGCAAAAACGCTGCTTAAGTGACCAATCAAAGGTAATTGCCAGGTAGCAGAAACAATACCTATTTTTCCATCGCCAACTTCCCGACGGGCGGCCACTTTTCAATTTTGTTACTTTTCTTATTTTCCCAAATGCAGAGCTGCCTGCCTGGCTTTTTAATAGCTCAACTTTTTTCGTACAATATCAAATATGTTTCTACATAAAATGTTTGTACATATCAAATAAGTTTGTATATACCACAGATTTCTAATAAAATAATTGAACAATCGTTAATACAATAAGCTCTCAGGGCATGCCATTTTTAAGATTTTTCTTAAAACTGATTTCCATAAAAAAGAATTGTGCCACCACTGATTGAAAGTTGGTTGGGGCAACGACTCCCCGAGGAGTAAATGTGCGCCACACACGCCAAGTGGCAAGTTGCGCGACTTGGCCGGAAGTGGCCTGGCCTCCAGGTTTCGGGACGGGACATAAAAATATTTTCGTGCAAATAATTTGCGCGCTTAACTACGCCGAGTTTGCGGTTACGTATTTGCATACCCTGTGGGGGCAGCGAAGGTGAGCCGATCATTTGCACAGGATATCAAAAGGCTGGGGCCGCCTGCATGGCAAGCCAAAAACCTGGCACGCCATATAATTATGCTACCATTAGGGGCCACGACACAGGCGCGGTGTGCTAATATTTATAACAGATTTGGCCGCCTCTCTCGCAAATCGGGCCTGTAACCGGTTCTGGGCTCACGCCAAACGCAAATTAAAACGCAGGCGGGCAACGTAAGCGGCGGACGCTGCGTATACGCAATATCCAACGAATTGTGTAATAAAAATCCAACTAAAGTCATGCGAAAATAATGAGCATAAGCGTGAGCGGAAGCAGGAAGGCAGAAGACGGAAGACGGGGTCCGGGTTCGGTTCGGGGTCGGGGTTGGGGGCGGCAGGCAGGGGAAATAGTTTTCAAATTAAAATAAATGCCGCAGCTGAAACAACTTTTATGTGCCCACAGCGGGGGAGGAGAAACAGGAGGGGAATGGCGGTGTGGGGGCGTGGCGGCAGGACTTTTTCTCGGCTGCTCCACTCTCAGCTAACCAAAATGCCATGAAAGTAAATTCACTAGAAAATTAATTATGAACGACGATGGCGATGGCAGTGCTGGTGACGTCGTAAGTGAAACCAATGCAGCGTTTAGCGGAAAACCAAGGGTCGCCGGAGGGTCGAAGGCCACAGGAACGGGGCACAGTTTGGGGCCAAAGGCACGACCGACCATACCTTTTAATGGCATTGCCATCAATTTCGCTCAATTGCGCGCACAATCGCATCTAATCACGTTGAAACGACCCTCCCGGAAAAACTAACAACTTTCGGGAGAGACAAGTAGTATCCTTGTTTTTGTCAGAGGGGTTTCATACCCCTTGAGCTGTCAGAAAATTGGTCTAGCAAACCGTTTAGTGATGGTTTATAAATATATTATATGTATTAATGTTAGTTGCGTCTATTTTCTATATTTTTATATAATTTTTACCCAATATGAGGCTTACAGATCTCAGAGCTTAAATTGATTTGCAGGAATTATATTTAAAAATTCTCCGATAATGTTTTTATAATAACTGATACAATTTTTATATATTGTTAGGGCATATTTGGTCCCAAATATTAACCTCTATTTATTTTTGGAAAAGCGACAACTTCTGGATACCCTGACAAAGTGTTTATGGTTATTGCTTTATGGCTTCCTGCGAAGTCGTGTGTGCGTTTCAGCGTGTATGAAAGGGAAAAGGGTCACGTGTCAGATGTCATTGACATGGTTTGCCTTGCCTTTAAGCGGTCGCAAACAACCCGACACAAGCACACACGGACGAGAGCAGAAGCATCCGCCAAAGGAGGCTGGGCGCCAAAAAGTGTGCCACGGTTTTTGCCTCATTTGCGCTCAACTTTTTCTGCGTCCACGAGCCCACTCCATTTTCATTTCCATATCCAACCCCACGCGCTCACTCGCTGCCAATTGCAATTAGTTGATGTAATAATTTTTGGCAGCTGCGTAGGATCCAGGAGGCCGCCACCCTTCGATCCCTTCCTTCCTAAATTGACAGGAATAAGGATACACGTCGGATGCCTCTAGAGAAAAAAGGAGGGATACGCTGGCGGTCAGTGAATATACTCATAGGGCGCCATGCTAAAATGAATAAATAGGCACATGTCAGGGCTGTCGCCGTGCCTTAAATTCAATGTCACAGGGGCACGACATCTTATGTGTCCAGAATTTCGAGTCTGTGCTTTGCATAGTGAATGCCATGAAAAGGAAACAGCTCCAAGACCGAAATTACATTTAAACACATCACTCCTCACTTTGTACCCTTTTCAATGCGCTGTCTCCCAACAATCTTTGGGGACCGGGACCCCATTTTCGTATCAAGTTCTCCCATGTGCGTGAGTTATGAAACGGAAAGCTAACATTTCTATTTTGATACTTTCACTTAGACTAACAGCTCAGTCTACCAACAGTGGAAATTAGTACGTGAATGAAGGTTTTACGCCACGTGTCAGCTAATGAGTAAGGGAAATTTTCAAGTGGGAAATTCAACATTTGCTTGCGATTAAATTTGACTATCAAATGAGTGTAAGGTCAATAACATGTCCCAACGAACGTTTCCAAGTAGCATAGTACTTAAATCAATTTTCATGTGGGAATTTTACATTTTCAATGACCATTGAGTAATTTTTTGTGGCGGTGTAATAAACCTTTTCCTAACAACATAATACGTCTAAATTTCAGACTCTAAAGGAATGTTGATTGTAAATTTGACTTCCAATAAAGAGAGTATGCATCGGTTTTAGTAGGCATGGAAAATCGAAACAAATACGAAATTGCTGCTGGAATAGTTTAAGCTAGGATTTTACAGAAAATGCTTTGAGTGCTGGGAGCTGAAATTGTATTCTTCTATAACTAAAATAAACAGCGAATTCAGTTTACTGTTCACAGTGAATTTTAATCTTAAGAACAGTAAAAACCAATCGTTTGCCCCTCCAACGCCGCACCAGTTGCGTTAAGTTTCCTCCCACAGCTTTTTACATTCGCCTAGTTGATGTTTTTCTTAACTTTATGGCAAGAGTATTTTTGTTAGTTGGGCGAGCGCTGGCAAACTGCAACCAGAACCCGGCTAAGTCTGCAGGAGCTGCTTTTCGATTCAATTTCCGTGTTCACAATGCGCTTGTTGCTATTTTACATAGCGAGTGTGTGGGGAAGGGTCCCGGATTGGATCTTGGAACGCTGGCAATGCGGTGGCCGGGTGGTGGTATTGAAAACATTGGCAGCTTCTGGCGTAGGCGTGACTCAGTTCCGTGTTCGCTGCTGCAAAAGTTTCTTTGGCCCATATTTTGCCCTAAGTAATTCGCGCACATTGCAAGATTTATGTACTCGACGGAGGCAAAAACTTTAGGTGCAGTTTTATTTCCCATTGCTGTTGAAATGCGACTGGGGATTAAGTGAACTTGGCTCTGGCTGAGTGATATTCGAGTATAAAAGTATCTTACCATGCTTTTGTTATATTGTTCTTAAATTTAAAAAGTGAATATAATAATGTAATCCAATCAAATAATTGACTACTTCTTTTCCGTTTTCTAATATTATATTTCTTATATAAAATGTCGGCAAATTCATGCTAATGTAGTAATTTTACTAAAAATAATAAAGAAAATACGTTAATACTTTTAAATTTTGAAGCGCAGAGTACTCCCTTAGCCACATGAGCCGGATTGGTTTCCCAAATCCGCTTTACCCTCGGTGCTTCACCAGAAAACAAAAACTTCCGGCATATCAATAACGAAATAAACTTGTTACATGCGAATGCTGCGCAGGAAGAATCTCTGCAGAAGAGGGAAAACTTGGCCAAAATTGAAATGCATCGGTTGGTTGCCTTAAGTTAAACACAGAGGAAGGGCGCCGCGATGATAAAGGATCAGGTTGTTCCAGGCAAACAGACAACTTAAATGAAATTAAGTGTAAAATTATCAAAGTTCCCAACCAGCTTCCAAATGTCAAGATAGTATAACGAAAAAAATTAAAAAAGATTGCGGGGAGTGTGGACGAAATAAAGCAAATCTCCACGCCACCAATCTATGCAACATTCATTTTTCTTTTGTCATACATAGAACCCACCCGAGCTTGATGTTGAAAAATTGAAAAAACGAAAGTCAACGCCAAGGCAGGGCAAACAAAAAAATTTGAAATGGGCGGAGAAGAGTGAAAATCTTTGCCTGACGCGCTTAACCCTTTGGCTGCCGCGTCAGGACACCTCCCACTTTTTCCATCCCCCGCCAAAGATTTTCTTTTTGCTCTCTTTTTTTTCTGATGCTACTGAAAGGCAAGTTTCATAATGATAATAATTTTGTGCATGATTTATGAGTGAACAAGTTTTATGGCCCCGAAACGAACCCGAGCAGGCCAAGACCATCGCCTTAGCCATAAGCCCTGTGCAAACGTTAATTTCCATCTGCGCAGAAGGCAGGATACAGGATACGGGTAGCAGGGGGCAGGTGGCAGGAGGCGGCAAAGGAGCTGGCCAGCGACTTGGCCTTCGAGACCGGCCCACCTTATTGCACTTTAATATTTATTTCGACTGTCGGCCCGTTTTGGAGCATAGTAAATTTGCATCTTTCAGCGTTCAAATTTTCTTCTAACCCATCGTGTGTGCGAGTGTGCATTGCGAAACCCTTTGGAAATAATTTCGGTGTGAAATTGTGTCCGCTCAGGGGACGGAGCGAGCGAGACAGACGGCGGGGCCAGAAAGAGAGAGTGAGCACGTGAGCTCATTGAAAATGCGCGCTAGTAAAAGTTTTCCCATACCAGCAACGGAAAAACTCGGGGCCGGAAAAGCGGAGAGCAGGCGGAAGGTAATACTCTTGTACTTGCTTTGGCCTCAGCTCCCATTCGAGTCCGGCGCTGGTTTTGGCCATTAAGTTGAGGCCCCAAAAGCAAGCTAGACCTCGCCATTTCTTTCTTGTTTTCGTTTTTACGGGGTGTAATCTGCTTTGTAGGGTATGCTGTTTCGCTATGACAGTTGTGTAATAATTAAAGATTCATTAAAACCTCATGAAATTCAAAGAAAATATGTGGGAACCCAAATACATTTTAAAATAAATAGGTAATTTCCAAGAGTACATACAAGTCCAGAACATCTATAATCTACATCCTTTTTGTGCTGCCACAACAAGCCATAAGTTTTGCAAGGGTCTCGGGCTTTATAGCCTCTGGGCAACTGATAATATGAAATTAATGCTTAGTGCCCCCGCTCCCTGCTTCCCTTTCCCGGCTTCCCTCACCAGTTCGAGTGACCGAAGCGGAGTCAAACCGACTCCGCGCTCTGGCCGGAGTCTTGGGGAGATTTACGAGGCATGCAATCGATGCATAGTCGCGCGCCATGTTGCATGCCTGCAATTAGGCGCAACAACCACCCAAATTATGCACGGCCAAGAAGGTCAAAGTGTATGCCAGTGTGTATCATAAATGGGACACGACTGCGAGCTAGACATTTTTTCTTTACAAGTCGGCTTTGACGATGCGACAGGCGGCGGCTTGCTTTCAGCCAAAATTCGCACGCAAATCATGAAAACCAAATGGAACATGAGGCCCAGTTCCGAAAAGCGGTTTCGTGCAAAAAACTATTCTGATAAAACAATATTTTACAAAATATATTGTATTCTACTGCATACTTCAAAGTTTATTTAAATTGATTGCAACCACAAAACTCGGCAATTTTACAAATTAATAGTATCCGATAGACCGAGTTTTTCCCTTTACGGTAACTAGGTCATAAATTTGATTCCCAGCGTGATACAACTGAAAGCGAAAAGGTTTTTGGTAACACATCAAAACTCCATTTTTGGTTGCTTATTATGCGTGATGTTGTATGGGTCGCAAACATTCACATGCGCCGGAGGGCAGCCATCGTGTGCATGGCTGTACTTTCAAATAAATTCCCAAAATGTGACAAGGCCATTTGCATAGAAATTCTAATGCCACAGCTCGGCAGAGGAATGAATAAGCAAATGGGTGGACGAAGGGTCGATGGGCGGCGTCAGGTGCGCACCAGGTGGGCTGCGGGCACTCGAGTGATGGGTTCTCGGCAAATCTTCGTTGCAGTTTATTTGCGAATGTAATTGAGCTGGTAGGCAACAAGCCAGCCAGACAAACGGGACGAGTCTGGAGACCCCAGACAAGATGGGACAAATTCGAAAGGGATTCGGTTCCCTGGCATCTCCAAAAACCGGATTCCAAGGGCACTCAGACGAGGGACCAACAATCGATGCGAATTCCCATCAATTGCCATTTGACATGCAATTAATTCTCCTCACTCTCGTGAATGCAAAATAATGTCTGATCAATATTGAGCAATTGTGGCAAATTTAATTGACTAAATGTTCTCTGCATAGCTCATGGCGTTACCATCTAGCTTTTATGACCGCAACGAGGCTATGCAAATTAATCAATTTCTATGCAAATGGTTCGAAGAATTCAAAGCAAAAAACATAGGTCCTGTACATAGCAAGTATGTGAGCTATTTCTGTAAGGGCGGGTATCAAATTTTATAGGTCTACGCAAAAGGGATTTAGATTTTAATAATTTGTTATTTTAATTAAACTAAATAGGGTAAATTCTCTTCACATCTGTTTAGTTGAACACCACCAGTGCACTGGTGGCTGAATTATACATTTGCAATAGTTCGTATGTCCCCACAGCTTGTCATTTTAATTGAATATTGAATTGAAAACTACATTCATTGGCGATATGTTTTTTCTGTGTTTCGCTTTCTTTTTTGTTGGTGGCTATTTAATTAAATAGCGGAAATGAACAATTTAATTAATTTATAGCGCATGACACAACCCGCACGATATGAAATTATCCCTAAATCAACAAAACGAAACGACCGACAAACTAGGAGATGGCTTCAAGTTTGGCATACATTAAGTTGACCATCAGTTATGCAGCGTCATGTGGAAATTAATGAAAAGCCATAAAAAAAAAGATGGAAACGCCACCTAATTTACATATTTAATCCGTCTCGACCGAAACATAAATTCCCAGACAGCCGCTAATTGTGTCCAGCACTTTATGGCTTAGTTGACGCCCGGCTGTCTGCTCTTAAATGGCTTAGATAGGGATCACACACTTGAGGCTAACAGGCTGCAACCAGCTAATCGCTTGACAACACGCAAGCTCATCGCCTACCCCAACAGGACCCTCCCTCCACCCATGCCCTCGGCCTCCTCAAATCGCATAAACCAATAAAACAGTCACACCAGCCGCTTGATATGCATGCACAAAACCCAATCGAAACAAATGGGAACGGAAAAAGCCGATGGCATGTGTGGCCAATTCATTTATTTTAATGAAAAGTAAATTCTTTATTTACATACTTTTGGGGCGGAAGGCAAGCAAACACTCGAAGGTACACTAAGCAGACAACCTCGTAAATGTGTGTCCTTTCCGTGGTGATGGTTTATTTGTGTTTGTGCTTATAATTGGGAAAGAGGCTATCGCGTGTGGGACGGAACCTCATTAAATTGATTGAGAAATAACAAAAGCTTTCATTTAAAGTTCATCGAGTAGAAGGCAGAACAAATATGGGAAACAACAAGCTGTTGCAACTCGCCAACTATTATTTTCCAAACAATCAACAAGCAAACAGAACTTGCAATGAAGAGCTTAAAAATGTAAATTTACCCCTCACCCTGATTCAAGATTTAGGAATTTAATTAACAACAAGTAAAAACGATTATAGACGAGTGTCTCGACTGTAAATACCCGGTTCTCAATTTCCACCTGAACATGGATAAACATTGCGGATGAGAAGTGTTTCTTGAAGATGTTTTTGGGCGCAACATATTCCTGACCTTTACGCGGGCGGAAGTGAGTGTAACCTGCTGATTTTCGCATCACAGATGGATATTGGCTTTACCAATATACTATCCAAATTCAGAGCCTCTTGTGTTAAGATTGGGGACGCCACAGATTTTCGCGGTTTGCGATGGAGCGAGAGGTGGTAGCCGATTTGTTAAATAAACTTTTGCTGAACTAGTATCATGGAACTCTGACTATCTATTTTTTTCTCACTCTATCTACTCGTATTATAGTCTCCAAAATCTAAGATTAACTTGGCGTTCGAAGTTGATCAAGAATATATATATTTGGAACGAATTCTATATACCCTTCTTTTTTAAAAACCGGGTATAAAAAACATACGAAAATATCGTTTAGCGTAGAGTCTTATATATGTATGAGCGTTTAGCCAGGTCTCTTATTTGGCGAAATGCCACACCCTTGGCATTATCCTCTAATTCCCCCAGAAGTGTAGTTGAAAGGTATGCACTTGTCTAAAATTTATAGGCAGCCGTTTGGCGCCAAGCCCGCTGCTGGGGTCAGAACACACCTTGAACCCTTCAGAATGCCCCGGCATTGTCTAAGTCGCATTTAATTAAAGCGCAGCTGGTGGCAGGATTATGGCCTGGGCCCGTAGACTTTCATACGCGCACTTTGTGACACCACGAATGTGGATGTCAGCGCTGGCATTGATTTATTGAGCGCGCGCGTGGTTTAAGTTGCGGCAAAGTCGCGAAGAAGTCGCCCTGCAACCGCCTGATAATCAAATGTCATTCCTGACATTCCATGCACACATACAGCGCAATACACACGACAAGTGCTTAATTTATTTTGCATTAAAGTCTCATTTATCTTTTCTTATCGCCTGTGCAACAACATTGAAGATTTACTCAGCCTGCCAGCCTGCCAGCCAGCCAGCACGCCCCTCGAAGCAAAAAGGGAGCGCCAGGATAATGCCTGCAAACTGTTTTCGCTTGTGTGGATGGAAATGTTGCGCCGTCGGACACGCCCCTAATTTATGTGCCTTCAGTTGCAAGCAAGTCTATGGTCAACGCCTTCTTTCCGCAATTTTTTTCGGGCCCCGGCTAGTTGATTTTTTCCATTTACCATTTTGCGGCAGTCGTCTGGACAAGCTGCAAGTTGTTACTCCTTGTTGTTGTCGTGTCAATGTCCTTACTCCTGTGTCCTGTATCCCCTGACGCCCCATCTGAGTGGGAGTGTGTGTGTGTGGCCTTTATTAATTGCAACGCCTCAACAAAAATTGTTTGGCACAAAAAAATGCTGACAACTGCAAAAATGAAAATGAAAATGGGGAAAGAGAAAGGGAGGCCAAACAGGGGAAAAAATATGGACAACGCCTGCGGTTACGCTTTAAATTGTTGCCATTTTTTTGTGTCTAGGCTTTGTCGCTTGCGGCTATTATTGAATTAGGCTTTGTGGTTCCAACCGGAAAAATCGCCCACAACAAAATACGCAGCTGCCAAAAGGAGGATAACGTTAAAAAAGTTAACACAACCTCGCCTCTGTCAAAAGCCAGGCACACAAAATGCAAAGCCAAAATTGTTCTTGAAGGGTTTTAAATACGTTTTCACAAAAAAGTTAAATCATTTTTATGGTAATTTAATAAACAGTAAATACTTGAATTTTAGGAACCCGCAAAAGCTGTGTATCGTAGTTTCTTTATATAAAAGATATCTTCACAAAATAGCCAAATGAACCAAAGCATTTGATTTTAGATTCAGTAAATTTCGTGGCCCAAAAGCGAATGAAAATAGAAAGCATACATATTGCTTTGATTTATGGCAATGGACAAATGAAAACCAAGGAAATATTCCGGGAATGTGTATGGCCATAAGTTAATTACATTTGCTGGCTACTTCCGCAATTAATTTTCGACTTAGGTTTCGTTTTCCTGATTTGTAGATTTTCTTTATGGCCTCGCTCAAACAATCCCGCTGCATGTGGGGCAAAGTTTTCCCGCTTACTGGGTCAATGTAATAATTTGCACAACAGCAGAAACCGAACGATAACAACGCAAACGTGCAAAGCGGCGGGCAGAGTGAAAGTGCCGGGGAAAGTACGAATAGCACAAACGGCCATCCAACATCAAACAACGAAGCAACAAAAACCCGCCATCGACTCGCCCCCTCGGCGCATCGCATCCCGCAAATGCGGTTGCTTGTGTTTTAGTGTTTCATCGTTTGCTAAACGGAAATCGATTGAAACTCTTTGCTCCTCCAGCTCGGTCGCACATTGTTTGGCTTATCGTCGGGAAAAGCGTTCCCAGTTATCGTTATGCGAATCGCTCGTTTCCCCCAAACTTTTCCTCCCCAGCCGTTGTCACTCGATTGAGAAATAGACCAGGAGAGGGTTGGATTCTTAAAGGAAAAGCCTGAGAAAAGGGGTTTCTATCGATAGATTATGCAAAAAAATACAGTTTCAATAGTTGTTTCTTATTTATCAATACTAAGTATGTTTTTGAGCTTGTAAAAACAAAACCTTTACTACGTTGATCAATTTAAACTTCGGGGGCCTAACATTTTAGGCTATTTATTTATTTTTTTTGGGTTGAAAGGACTGTTTCATGTCAATGTCTTTAAAAAAAATACTTTTAAGTTTATGTTTTTCAAATCCCCAAGACGGCATAGTACAATAAGCATGTTCAACAAGGTGGGGTCCTTATATTTAGTAAAAATCTCATACATGTATTAAACAGATATATCAAAATATAATAGCCAAACGAAATTAAAATGAAAACTAAAAGATCATACAAGTTTAGCATCACTTAACATACACAGTTTCATGCGCTTGTATCCTGCATTTTTACCAAATCACATCGAGTTTCGTTTGCGGCATGAAATTGTGCAATTACGTACAAACAAACAATATTTGCCAAGCGGGGGCGCTTTATGCATTTGCATTAAGGGTCCAACAAACTGCATTTGTGAGCGCCACCTCTTGCCTTGTTGCCTTGACCATTGTTGTGGGGGCTGTGGGCTGATCCTTTTACGGCTCCTGTTCTTGCTGCTGCCGACGCTGCTGCTGCTGCTCGGGTTCAGCCTTTGGAAGCCATAACACGCATAATTACATGCCAAGCAACAGTTTAGATGCCAGCCATTAAAAATTAACTGCCAGCGCAGTAAAAAGCAAACTTGAGCGGGCGATGGTGGCGAACAGCGAACATAAATGAAAACTAATTTCGAGTTTTTTCAATCTGGGTTAAAAGGGTCGTATCCACCCCCCCAGCCGACCAACCGAGGGCACCGATGTTGCAGCTGGCGCTCGCAATTTTTAATCAGAAGGCAAAACCCTTTGAGCCCCGACTGAAGCCAAAGGAGCAACCATTCAGCGAGTGTTTCTAATGTTGCCGCTGCCGTTGCCACGCGGTTGTGCCACCCACTCGGTGGATTCTGTTGCTCCACAACCGTAGCCACTCTGTGTCTGAGTCGCTGTAATTGTAAACTGCTGGCTGATGTTTTTACAAATCATTTGCAATTCATTTGCCAGGCACTTATAAAACGTTTAAAAGCGAGTTTTTAATTACGCCCGGCTAGTAGCTAGCAGCAACTGTATCTTAGGATTTGTGCCAACGTATCTGTGGCAGTGAGTCAATGACTCGGCTCAGTTACACTAGAAAATAATATAAAGATACTTGAATGAAAAGGTTAATGCAGGAAAAGGTAAATGCAGAAAAAGTTGTAGTTAGTTTTCTTTCGAATTTTTGCTATAGTTGGAAGTTAAGTTGGAGCAACCGTTTTAGTTGGGCAATGTCTGAAATTTTGTCATCAACTAAACCCATAATTTTTCTGAGCCTGCAGTATTTGTTTCGAATTAACTAACTCAGCCGTATTGAAGCCGCTGATGCTCTAGAGCTCCTCTAGAGCATCGCATCCTCTAGCCTTCAGCCGTGCCCATGCATCCTGTGCGGTGCTCCACAGTCTGGATAGCGGCTTATTCGCTTCGCTTTTATTACCATTCGGCTTTCGGGGATCGGGCCGTGCAAGCAGGTGAATATGCATCCCAGCTGCATGCCGATGATGAGGCTCTTTGTTCCACTCCAGGTGGGCAGCTAAAACCGGGTAAATGGGTAGCTGACGGCAACAGGCCGCATTTAGATGAGCCGATGGATTCGGAGATTGTGGGCAACCCGGCTCAGCCGCCCGGAAAGTGCAGCTGAAAGTTCTCAAAAGTGCCGGCAATGCCGCCCAAGAGCCCCTCGGCCATCTTGCAACTCCGGCAATCAGCGGCCATTGTTGGGAAGAAGCCGAGGAAATCAGACGGCGGATGTGGGTGGCAGTCGGAGCCAGCTAGTAAGTACCTTTGTGCATTGGACAAGTGCAGCATCGATGGCTGCTCCTTAATCCTTCCTTCGCATTCTGCTCCAGTGAATTTCCTACTGGCGGCTGCCACTCAACGGCTACTTCTGCCAACTGCATACATGATGCAGGGCACTTGGAAAAATGTCTAACCAAAGGCAGAGTTGTATGGCATATTTTCCTTGGGTCAATGCAGAAGACTTTTTTTTACCTATATAACGATAACTAATTCAGAAACATATACATTTTTAAAAGTGTCTTAAGATAATACTTGAAATTGGACTAGTATTGGGAACACCAAGCTAAATGCTTTGTTTAAATATAAACCTTTCAATTTAAACTACAAATATCAGACTAATCTCTTCAAATTAAAATCTGAAATCTATCAATGTTAAACAACTGCTTTAAATTGATTACAGAGCTTAAAATATTTATATTAGGTTTAATACAAATTTAAAGCTTATTTTATTTAGGTATCTTTTAGATATTATTTCTTAATTTTTTTGGCTGTGTGGCCTGAAAAAAATGGCGGCGACAGGGAGCTGGGCCTGGACCGACATTCGTTTCGTTTCGTTTGGCTCGCTGCTTGTTTGCTTACTCCTCCCTTACGAGGCAGTTTGTTATTTGCCAGGCCGGCTGGGAGGTCAGAGGTCGCAGGGCAGAGCCGATCCAGATCCACTTCCAGATCCAGGGACCTCCGCTGCTGCTTCGACTTGTTTGTTTGCTTTTTAAAGTTGCAATCATTCTACACATTACACCATGGCAAACATGACCCATTTCGCTGGCAGCGAGCGACTCGCTGCCTCATCGTCCCCGGCAATTGACTTAAAAATTCATTTGGCTAGATTTTTTCATTAATTGCAAAATACCCGTAGTCGGGCAGGCTCAGGCAGCCCAAATCGGGGCTGCCTCTTTCAATATTTTATGCTTTTGTCCGTGGGGAATGCTCGTTCTCAAAACTACTGCCAGCCAGCAATGGGGGCAACTCGGAATTCCAATCAGAAAGGCCATTCCCCTTGTTGCAATTGCAAGAGGCAGTGTTGATGTTGTTTTCATCTTTTTCTTGTATAAAACATGCCAAGCCAGTGGAGACGATGACTAGGGCACCCGGTTATGCATGCAGCTATATTTTTTTATTTTCCTGTAACATTGTACGGGTTATTGGTTCATTTTCTTTCCATGGCGCTGCTACATTTAATGGCAATACAGAAACGCAATAAATACCTTTGCATACCAATTATTTTAAAAAATGTTAAAGAGTTTATTAGGCTGCCAAATTGAATTAAAAATCTATATTTCATTGTACTTGCAAATGCAGATTCATTGTTCACTTAGTAGTGTTCTTTTTCCGCCTATGTGCGGCAATTTTTTTGCTGGCATTTGTGCTGCATTTTTTGTGTTTGCTGAGAGACCGTGCAAATTTATACATGGGCCTGGGAAAAACCTAGACACTGTCTCCATCGCTTTTCCTGACTTGTTCCCTGTCGTAGCCATGCGTCAACAATGAATTTTATGGCTGGCCTTGTGCGTGAGCTCGTATGGATTTTCCTTTCTAGCTTTTCTTCTTTTTTTTTTGTGCTCTAGCACGCTTTTCCGTTTCTGGGTGCTCGTGTCCGTGTTCGTGTCCGCCCATTTTTATGTAGATTTAAGTTAGTGCCGAGCACTTGAAATTGATTGGACAACTATTGGCTTCAAAAAATTAGAGCGCAACTTCCCATAAAACTCCACTCCAGTGGCAAGTGTGTGTCGGACGAAATGCAAACATAAAAGTTTAAAGCGGAAATGGGAAATGGCCGAAATGGCCGAAATGGCTCGAGAACAAAGGCTGGGGGCTAAGTGAGTTGTTACAATATGAGCAATTTGTGGGCCAGCAACTTTTGTTTGCTAGATATTTTCAAAAACTTGCAGTGAGACGGACAAAAAAGAGACAGGAAACTTATGTTTGCAAAGCAAAATGTATGTGCGATTTATTTTGATGAAGAAACTTCATTTGATGCAGAATCTTCTCATCAAAGGAGAGTTTATGATTTATTATTATTAGCTCTCTACAATATAAACTGTTTTTAAGCAGAAATATACCTGGTTATTACACATTACTACCCAAATTAGCGGTTGCGAAGTGCGTGCCATGCTGAAAACATAGTTTCGGCTAAGAAAAAAAGGAACGTTATTTGGAAATTCGCATTTTGTGTGTTTATTTCAATGAGCCATGACAAAGGGCTCATTATCCAAATTTAATTGAGTAAGCGGACTAAAAGCAGCAGGCAGCACTAAAATCGTAATTACAGGTATAGCTGCCGAAAATGCGGTTCTGTATAAATTGATTTCGCAGGTAGCGTGGCCGATAGAAGGGTCTTTGACCTTTCGCCATCTGAATAAACAGAAATAGAATAAGCAAAGAGGAAAACATTGCGAACTAATGGCCGACCGGCAGCAAATCTGCATCCGAAGTGGGTTAATAAACCACAAAGCGGCAGCCAGAAAATCCGGCTAAAAAAGCAAACTGCCAAATGGCGGGCGGACGGGAGGACGGGCGGACGGCAATCAAGGCAATACAATAATGGAAATTGAAATAATTTGCCCACTTTTGAGCGGGCCCAAAAGAATGCCAGGCCGGGCCGGGCTGTGTAAAATTCCGCTTCGCTTGCCACATAAATCACAAATGTGCGGCCAAGTTGACAGGATCGGTGGGCGGCGGTGCAGGTTTGGGGGGCGTGGCATGGCCAGAGAAGGGCCTGGCAAACTTTAACACACAACAGCCACGCAAGCTGAAAAGTATGCTACTCGCAGCCAGTAAATACACCCCGCACACACTCCGATACACTCACACACACAGTGCCGGAAAGCCGGCGCATATAATAATAACTTCATGGCTGGCGCTCACAACAAACAGCAAAGAATATTGTTGCAGCGAGGAAAGCAGGAAAAGTTTTTTAGCCGCCGCCGCTGAATTTTCACAGGCGCACGCAAGGCTCTTGCACTGAGAACCAAATACTCGAACGCGAGCAGTATAAATATCCTCATTAGGAGCAGCTTGGCCAGGCAATATAATAAACAAAGCAAATGTGCTTGATTTTAATGGCATGGTAATTTTTATTTTATTATGTCAAAGCAAGGATAAAAGAGGGAAACAGCACAAACTACAACCAAGAGTTCTAAAACTTTGGAATTGGGTTTCCCCTTCAATTCAGGAAACATTTAATCCGAGATCTAGGTTTATTTAAGCGTCATTATATATTTATCTAGATTTTCTAAATTGTTTGTATTTACCTATCTTTTAAAATATAATTTCATAAGTGTATAACAGGTTATAGTATTTCAAAAACTATTCCGATTTTTGCCTCTGTGCCACTGGTAGCTCCTTTTGCCTGTCGGATTTTTATGGCCCAACAAAAGGAGCTAATGTTAAATTTACTGAAAACGTTTGTTTCAAGTGCTTTATTATTATTTTCTTCTCGGTTTTCCTCATTTTTCCCGGCGCAGTGTTGTTTTTCATTAGGCCCGGAAGGGTAGGGAAAGCGGCCCGGCGAATGCCTTTCAATGCATGTTTTGCCAAAGGAGGTGGCCTTTAAAAGCGTAACGATTATGCGACAAATGCAAGGAGCAAGTAAATGAGCCGGGGCCGGGTCTGGGACCCGGACATTGACTGAGGTGGCAGAAAATAGGAAAACAGGGGAGGAGATTCAACCAGACAGGTGGTGGTAGCACAAAGCGTTGTAAATCATCTTGAGCCGAGGGAGGGGCTCAAAGAATGCCGAAGTGCAAAAAGGAGCAGGAATGCCGGAGCTGGACATGCTGCATACTGTTTATTTTTCATCTAGAACACTGAGGCGGTGTGCGAGACGGTGTGCGAGGCGGCAGCCGATGGGACGGGGAAACACCTGCAATGTGCCAACGTCATGTTCACCTTTCAACCGCAACGAACACTTGCGCAAACACAAAAAGTGGAAAGCAGCTAGAAACGGGATCCACAGCTCAAGTCCCATTTTTTTTCCGGCAACCCCCCAGAAAACCACAGTGCACCCGACCCCACGTCCAGGTCGTGGCAGAGTCTCGAGCATGAGAAAACATTTTGCATGCATAGACATGCAACCGGCCAGCAGCTTGAACCAGCAGAGGAACAGTTCAAAAAATTTAGCGCCACATAAAATAAGGTTTGTTTTTTACAACATTGTGAGGCAAGATAAGCCATCCCACTCGGAAGTCCCCATAAAATGGCCTTTTCTAATTTCGATGACATTTGCATATTTGCGTTGGCTCACCCCTTCTGCTGTATATTCGCACCCGAAGATTCTAACGGTGTAGGAGTCTGGCCCGAAGGAAACTTAGCAATCTATGGAATCCCAGGCCACCAGGGCGACACCCTGAGGAGGGGCTGAGGTCCAGGGGTGGCAGGACAATTACGTAGACGAAGAGCTCCGCATATAAATGGTCGCCATGCTCTGGGAGAGACTGGAGACAAGGAAAATGAAGGAAAAGTGCGGAGAGGCGCCCCATTGGGCAAGCATTTAATTTGTATTTTATGCGATTTATGTTTACTTTAGTTGGCACTCATTTTGCATTTTTATTAACGCGCATAAAAATTGCATAGAGCTTGGAGCCATCCTCCCACGACCTCGAGGGTGCAACCAATGTTGCAATGAAGCCTCACACAAAAGGTTCGCCGCAAAATGTTTGCCATTTTGCGGGGACACGTTTATGTCTCCGGGAAAGTCGTTATGAAATCCGAGAACAAACATTCGCGGTTTGTTAAGCACTGGACGAATTCAAAGGACAAACAAATCCACTGAAAAGTTTTGATTCGCATTAATTTTATTAGCAGAGAAACTTGCTGGAAACCCTAATTAAAAATGCTTTTAAAGTTGAAATGAAAGCAATTTGACAAATATTGGAGTTCCACTCTGCAGTAGGTATTAATATAAATCGTAGACAAATACTCTTATAACTCTCATAACTAGTAATAAAGTAAGAACGATTACAGACAAGTGTCTCGACTATAAATACCCGATTCTCAGACTCCACCGGATTTATAGAACATGGATAAACATAGCAGTGCGCGGCATGTTTCTCTTTTTGCCATTTTGTAACCGGCTGATTTTCACAGCACAAATAGATATTGGCTCTACTAATGTACTCGTAATATCCATATGTATACCGTACCTCTAGAAATTAAGTGGATGTCACAGAATTTGCCGGTTTGCGTGGGAGGTAGTCGATTTTTAAGACAAACTTGTGCTGATCTCAGTTGTTCTATAGTTTTTATAGTTTTAAAAGTCTAGGCAATCATTCGTACAGACGGGCACGGCGATATCGATTCGGCTGTTGATGCTGATCAAGAATATAGATACTTTATGGGGTCGGAAAAGCTTCTTTTTCTCTGTTACTCACATTCGTACGAATTCAATATCCCCTTGTTCTTTTTAAGAACCTTTTAAGAAGGTCTTTGATTTCTGACCTATTGAAGCTGTATCAAATTCCCTGACTTAATAATCTTTCCCTCTTCTGTTTTTCATAGAAAAGAATGTCGCTTCCTGGCTCAAAGATGGAATCTTCCGTTCTCTTCACGATGACCAATTACTTTCGTAAGCTTCCTTTGACCAGCTCCGAGTTGCTGCAAGTTTGTGCCCATTTTTTTATAATCATGATAAATTCTCCTTACAATTTTTAAGTGGCTGACGACGAAGTGGACGGCATTGATCAGCTGCTGGCCAAAGAGCCCGGAATTTTCAGCTATCAGTTTTCCGTTTTCCATTCGCGCCACTCGAGCCGGGGCCACTCATAGTTTACGAGAAGCGCCAAACCCGCCGACCACCCCTTCCGTCCATCGTCCATTTTGGCTTGGTGGAAAAGCCATTAGCAGGCGGGCAGACGTTTTGTATTTAAGTGGAGCAAACAGCAAACAGCAAAACCGAGCAAAACCAAGCCAAAACCGAGCAAAAGGCAAAGCCGAGGGGCAGAGGCAAAAAACGTATCTAAAATAAAAATAAATTGTTAAAAAACTTTCATGCAGCCAGAAAGGAAATATAAACAAGCTGGCCCAGGACATTGAATGTCCTCTACAGAATACAGTTATTAAAATTTTTACAACGCAGCTCCTTGGCGGCGACGCTGCTGCGCCAGCGGAGGATGATGATGATGATGGCATTCATCAGGACGGCATATTGATAGGCACAACTTTCCGGCTCGACTTGGGGCTCCAAAAGCTTTCGACGAGCTGACGAGCAATTACCTCCCAATTGCCCTGCGTACGGCGTCTTGGCCCCTTCCTCGAACTTTGGCTGACTTAAATCCACTTTACGCTTTCGGCCAGCCATTAATTGGAGGCAACATCGGTGGGGCCCACCGACAACTTGGATACCAACTCCACTGCCAGGCGGGAAGGCAGGCAGGCAGGCAGGCGCATAACCCCACAACCCCCGGATACATGCTACTCAAATATTATTTGTTTAGGCAAGCAATTAAAAGTGGATGGCCACAATATGAGTTGCTGAAGAGCCCGGCGGCAATGATTGTTAAAATGTTGGCAAATTGGATTTTTGCCAGCCAGCGGCGGAATGAAATAGAATGGAATGTGGGTGGGTGGCCGAGGCGCTGGCGGTCGAGAAGTGGGGAAAGTGAATGCTGCTGGCCAGGTCAGTTGGTCACTTGGTGGCATCCTTCGCTCGCTTTCTGATAATGGGGCCCTCGTCCGGCAAAATAGGCGTAAAATGAAACTTTTAAGTACTTTATGGGCAACACTATAAAAAAAATAACAACAACACCAGCCCAGCAGCTTCACATCTGCCATGTGGCGTGGCCACCAACTTTTCCAAACCCCCCAACCGACCCAGCGAGCATCCGCCCACGCCCGCAACTAAAAACAAAATACCAAGGGCGTGGGGCCACGGAGGAGGGCCAGCAGCTGAGATATGCTGTGGCCATGGAAAACTTTACCCAAAAACAGAAACGATGAAGCAACTTTTGGTCATATTCTAAATATCACACCGGTTGTAAGATGATTATAAAACATAATGTCGGAGCTCTCCTCTGCAGTGGGATGTGGGTGGCCTGTTTTTGGTTGAAAGTCAAGTAACCAGAGTGAAGCTATTTGCCAAGGCTTGGGATATTGTGGGGCACGCATTAAGGTGGTGAGGGGATTGTAAAGTTTGCCCATGCTTGTTGATGATAGACATAAATTAATATATGTTACAACAGACTCCCGTTGCAACTAAAAGTGCAAACTGCAAGAGGAGTCTGCTTATAATCGTAATAATGTAGGTAATTTTAATAATCAACAAAACACTAAACTAAAGCACAACAGAAAGAGAGCTTCATTGCTTGCCTTTCAAATTAAATTTATGAATCTAAGATTGATATGATCGTTGTGTTATAAAGCTGGATGCATGGAACAGCCCTCGTTAATGTAGGTCCAGCATCCTGGCCACGGAAGAATGAAGTTATTTTCCCAAGAAGTATGCGCATCAGCCGAAAAAACTATAAAATTTCGATAAAATTTCATTGTCATTTCTGGCCTTTCCCACGCCGTTTGCTTCCTGGAGCCCTGTGCTCCGGGAGCGCGGGTGGGGGCGTGAAAAGTAGTGCTGACATTTCATGCACGTGCGTGCCAAAAGGTCAGCGGGAGGGCAAAAATGCTTTGCATAGTTTGAGCCGCGTGCCGTGATCAAAGACCGTCCACGCCGATGATAAAATGGCAGAGCAATACAAGAGCGCCAAGGAATAGCACGGCTGCTAGCAAGACAAAAGCGCGACAGGCGTCAGCAGTTGACAATCGAAGTTTTTGTTTGGCACTCGCATTACGGAATCTGGAACTGGCACACGCGGCGTATGCGCAATGCGATACGATTGAAGCGTCGCTGTGGGTCATTTGAAACCAACAGTCAAAGAAAAGGTCAGGCAGCGCAAGCAATAAAAATCGCTTTGTTTTCTAGGGCCAAAAGCATCTAAGCCAGCAGCAATATCTATAAAGCAAATAGTATAAATATTCATAAAAAAAATTTAATAAAGCGCCAATGAAGCTTGAATGCTTTTTGGCGTCGAAAAGCACAACAATAAAAAGTTAAAATATAGCTTATGCCATAAAAATCCGGTGCCAGATGAATACTTACGAATAGACAACTATAAATCTTCAAAGACGTATTGCACGAAAGCCATAAACATTAGAATCGTATTGAAGTGAATTAAGTTCATATTTTGAGTTATCAGCACAAGGCACGAATTAGATAGTCAGATTTAAATCTCTAAAAAAAAAAATCAAACTTGTGTTGCCAATCCCAGAGTTCAACTGCCATAAAACTAATTCCCTTCGATCGATTTGCAATGCAAACCATTCACTGACCATTTAGCCGGCCAGAAATATTGCCCCAGCAAGAGTATTTAAACTTTTTTTGTCCCCTGGCAAAAATCTCCGCATCTACATATGGATATGTGTGCGGATGAAATGTATTTGAAAATGGCAATTTACGCACTGTTAGGGACAGTTCAAAAAAAGATTCGGCTGCAGGCAAGGCACCCGGCATATCCTTTCTCGGGCAAATGTTTGTCCTGCCTATCGGGGTAGGTCCTAGTGACCAGGAGTGTTCCGAAAGTTGGGGGCGGGTCGGGGCAGATGGGTCGCTTCCTGGTCCAATCCTTCGGGCACAATGATGCGCATACATATCTCTTACTGATTGTCGATTTGATTACGTCAGTGGTCTGGGCCGAAAAGTCCGTATCCCCTGGCGTGTTGACGTCCTGGGCCTGGACCGAATTATGCCAAGTATTTGCTTATTAGTTTTTTTCCGTCTCCCCAAATAAATTGACATTTGCTATTAGAAAAAGGTTTGGCCCAAAAGAGCAAAAATGCGAAAAAGCCTGCGAATGTCTTTGAATTTCGGAGGCTCAATGCGCCCAAATACAATACTGTTCGTATATTGCAAATAATATGGCCCAGGGTATCGTTGAACGTTTTGGCATTTCCAGATCGAGTACAAGTACATTTGGTCGTTTGAATTGAGTTGTGTGATAGTTTGTGGGAGGGCTATCGGACCCACCCCGTGGACACACAGGATGAACTTTTTGTTCAGAGTTCTTTTCCTATTTTGCGAAATAGAAGCAGCTCCCACTTCATGAACAAGAACAAAGAAAGGCATAATTTTCGGAAAAATGGAGTTACAACCACTAAAGCTACCAGGAAATATGTTAGTTTTAGAATGCAGAACAATATAAAGAGCCATGAAAACACTAGATTCTTAAATTTTTTTAATGAGACACAACAAAACTACCCCGCCATCTTATTGGATTAAAGAAAAGCCCTATTACAACATCGATTCATATTTATCCACTGAAATTGCACATGAATTTCGCACCTGATCCCCGATAAGTCCGCCAGCAGCCGCAAAATGTTGAGTCACCTGTACCCAACGGCGCGCCTTCTTGGCTTAAAGACAGCCGCCACCTTGGCGACAATTCAATTGGAGCCCGGCAATGGTAGCAGGATCTTGATAAAGACTGAGCGAAGCCATAGGCGGGAAAGAAAAGCCCAGAAAAAGGTGGTGGTGGTGGGCCACCCGAGAGTCAAATCCCGCCCAAATGCCGTCCAATAAGCGGCTCAACATGAAATAATCTTACGGCAGTGGCAGACCTGCTAAGTACTGCCAAAGCACTCTCCAATCTCCACCCCGGGAAAAGCCGCTGCTCCGGAATATTGCCGCTGCGACTGCCGTTGCTGCTGCTTTTGCTGGCTGTCGTTATTCCCAGGACGCAAATTATGCATTAAGCTGTAGAAAAATGCCGCATAATGTTATCAGCGAGGACGAAAGGGACGCGTGGGCCAACTTGGGCTACTGGGGAGAGATGACTGAGGTGATTCCGCCTCCAGTCGGGCGCAATCAAAATGTGTAAATTAGCACTGGCAGGCAACAAATCCTCTTGATGTCCATGCACATCCCCATCTTCCTGTCAGAAGGATCTTGATCACAACAGACAGCAGACAGCAGGCAGCAGCAATTGCAATTTCCACTTTAATCTCCGCTGCACCCGGAGCACCTTGGCCGCAGCTTATAATTTCGTTTATAATTACACACAAACCGGTGACCCCGAGATGCCGAGAACAGCAAATGCCACTCACCAGAGTCTGCAATTCCAGGTTGCATTGCGACCAAAAACAAGCCGGCATCGGGCAGCGTGCAACCACCTACCACCACATACTGGGGACAAATATTGTCAACGCTGCCAGAGTGCTTCCCGGAAAGCGAAAACCTGGCGGCAACACTTTGCCTAATTAGTACAACGCACCAAAATGGCAACGAAAACTCAGCGGATGTAGCTGCTGATACGGATACAGAACTCGGATGTGTACCGAACCGAAGGGAACCGAAACCCGTTGAACCGAAATCAACTGCTGAACTTAACCCGCCGAGCCGGTGAATTTCCCAGTGGCAAGTGGCCAGTTGCAAGTGGCATGTGCCATTTGGCCGCTGGCAAAATGCGATGCAGCCTCAGGCCGTACCACCGATTGCTATTTTGGGCAATCAATTATGCAAAGCCCGGGACCAGGACGAAGGAATATCAACTAAGCGATTCAATTGGATTATTCCGACTGGTAAGTTGAATCGCTTAATTTCACGATAAGCACGGCAATCAAATATCAATTTTAATTACATTGGTACAATTCAAATAACTCATAACTCAGTCGCCCAAGTGGAATGCTTTTCTTGTTAGTTTTTAAGGAAGCAAGCGACAACACTGTTTTCAAACATTGTTTCAATTTATAATAATCTAAACTAAAAATTAGCATTTAATAACGAAATTCAAAATCTCGTTCTTCAGAATGAACACCAAGATAAACTTTGACACAATCTATCGGACTGTGGCTAAATTGAAGCGACATTCATCGGAACCACCTGTTGGCGGATTTTATGAAAACGTGGAGCTGCTGATCGGGCTGTGTAACTCTAATGGACCGGCAGCCAAACGATTGGGGGGCAATATCCAGCTGTATCATATTGCCCGTCCCCACCTGAAAGTATGTGTTTTAGGCGATGCCCGACATTGCGATGAGGCCCGATCCATTGGGATCGACTACCTCGACCTGGTCGCCCTCAGGGCATTGGCATGTGATAAAAAATTCGCCAAAAAACTAGCCAAGGTTTATGATGAGTTTTTGATCTCCGAATCGCTGGTAAAAATAGTCCCGCGACTTTTGGGGCCTGGTCTAACCAATTCCGGCAAGTTTCCCACCCCGTTGAGTCACCACGAATCGATGCAGGATAAAATTGATGTGATATCAACGACATCACTGAAAATTAAGAACATAGTGTGTCTCTCCGTCAACGTTGGAAATGTGGGTATGAACAGGGAGAAGCTCACCCAGAATATCAACATGTCGATCAAATTCCTGGTGTCCTTGCTTAAGGAAAAATGGAGTAATGTACAGTCCCTTCATATAAAAACCATTAGGGGACAACCCCAGAGGATTTATTAATTTATATGTTTAAAATAAATTGTTTCTGCTCGTCCATAGTATAAATATTGTAATTTTTGCAAGCCACTGAGTGTCATAACCATAATTAGGGAAAACTTTGGGGTAAGCCTTTTAGTCAAAATGCTGTATTGGAATTTTTCAACCCTTTAAATATGAAATTAGAATCAATTACAGCCCTGTTTGCCAAGCAACCCAATCACTTTATCTTGCCGCCACTTTATCCTGGCCCCCTTTACCCCCGTTTCCAGCGAAATCCCTGTAAGCTGTGACATAATTTCTCTGCTCCCCCTATTTACTCTTGTCTTGGCTTACGGGGCGTATGAGCAATCCCTTTGTTAGCTTAACGATATATTATAAATTTCTTTGCGAGTTTTTCGTGGGGCAGGGGAAGATCGGCCGGAGACAAGTGGGAAAGATAAGACAAGTTCCACGGCACATGCTGAGCACGCTAATCAGGAAGGCTTTTTTATTGGGGGCGAACAAATGTGCTGCGCTTGACTTATCCCCAATAATTATGGCTGTTTTGTTGCTGCGTCGATAAGAACGCTGAAATAATTACGGCCCAGCAAAAACTTTGAGCCGGATGGAAAACCGCCGCCGGAAAGGCGCCCCCAAAAAAATGGAGAGGTCTTTCGAAGATGGAGCGAGGCAGTGTAATTGCATATCCTCGCGTACTGCAAAGATCTGCGAACGGAATAAAATGTCTCAGTCCGGGGCGAAAGTTGCTAATGTCTTATTCAAATTGAATATGAGAGGCTGCGACGGCCTTGGAGCGCTTGGAAAACATATCGAGAAACTCAATTACGAATTCATTGCGCTTGTCAACTCTGACAGGCAGACAGACAAAGTCGGAGATACGGATGCGAATGCGAATGCGTACATTCGTACATGGGAAATATCGGCGGAGCAAGGATGCCATCTCTCAGTTACTAATTTCAGCTTGTAAACATATTTTAACAAAGATGTCAACAACGTGTGATACGCACAGACACACAAGGACCCAGCAATTCCATCTGCCCAAGTGATATATGTCTTTCATATAGAAATACCATAAACAATGTCATTTGACATGCAAATTTATTTATGAAAATAACAGACGAACGAAGCACAGAAACAAAGAGTGACACAGCCCGAAAAAAGCAGCCAGAAATCACAGGGCCCACGCACACATGCTCGATTGGAAATGAGCTGCTGAGCTAGGGAAAACCCGGCTACGGAAAAACCGGCAAGCGGCAAAAGGCAAACAGCAAACGGCAAACGGCTGAAGCTAAAGCTGAAGCGCAAGTTTGGGGCAAAGGCAGCAGCAGAAGCAAAAGGCTAAGGATGCGGCAGGAAAAAGAAATTCAAGCGTAAAGCGAAAGTAACTTAAGCAGCGGCAAACTGAGCAAATAAAGTGGGGTATCTATGGGATGGGGCCGGCAGGATGTGCGTGGGTTGGGGGTTGGATGAACCCGGACAACAAAGTGAAAGTTACGGCACTCGCGCACACGCACATGCTGAAAAATTCAACAGAATGTGGCGTGGCAGATAATTTTTTGTATATCTCCCCCTATGTCTCGCTCCCGGCCCAAATATTCTTGGCTAAGGGTATTGCAATTTATTTTATATGCATGCGTGCAAGTCCTTGGAGATATAAACATAAACTGATTCCTGAACATTTCAACTGAAGTTAAATCTTCATATTTGTGGTTTCAGTGCCAACACTTATATCATTTCGAGTTATTCATCTTGTCCAGCAATTGCTGGGTATTGTTTTAGTTGTTTTGATAACCTTCTTGGGGTACCTTTGATTTCCTTACGCACTGGAAGACAAACAGGAAAATGTTTTTTCAAGAGCATCCCAGCTTCGTCTAAAGGCCCAATGCCCTTCCCCGTGGCCGCTGTTATCTGCCTTTGTTTTTCTGTTAGCGAAGGGCAAACAGGCCGTGGGGATGGGTCAGGATCCCGGCTCTCCAGTTGACCCAACTCCGATATCTTAATGCTTCATGCAGACGGGGAAGACAATATGTGCTCGCCCAATATTTTGATAAGTGTAAGCAAAAATAAACAAGCCGTGAAGAGCAAAAACCTTCAAGAGAAATACAGCAACCGGGAGCCCGAAAAAACCCAAAAGTTGTGCAATCGTCAGGCCAAAACAAGCCGAGAGAAAATGGTCTGGGCTCCCGTTTGGGGACTGCAGGGACATTGACCATGGTTAGGGAAAGTTTCGGGATGGCAAACCGGTTTCTTTTTGCATGTGTACGTAATTCCCAAGGTGGAGAATATGGCTTTTTGAGTGGACTACTTTGGTTTTTATGGCCTACTGCTAGCCGGCAAATTAAAGTTGATAAGCAAGGCCAGAAACGAATCATTTTACAGACCGTTGCTCTGGTTAAAGCTTGAGAATCTGACTATATTTATAAGTTGCTAGCCACTCAATTTATATTCCAAGTCCATGTCGTCTTGGCGGGCCAGTCTCAAGTCTCCTTCCCTTGCTTGACAAACAAAATATAATTAAGCATTTGCTTTATTTGTTTCAATCTGCGACGTATAATATTATTATGCCGGGCGGCTCTCGGCCTTGCCAATAAGTAAAGTCAATTTATTTAAGACGCCAGCGATATGACCTCGAGGACAGAGGGCAAATTTGTGCACCGAGCCGCCGCTCGCATGAGTACACAGTCCCAATACATATATCGCGTGATTGCAAAATTAAAGCAAAATGCTTGGTATGCAAATTATGATGTAATCAAGAATATTTCAGCTGGTTTCCAGGGCGGAGTTGCGGAGAATACGCAAACAATGGAAAAGGAATCGTATAAATTTACATGAGCATTTATGCCTCATTATAACGACGTATGTTCATAATCCGAGAAATCAAAGGGCTTTTCTTTAATTACAAGTGTGCCCGAGGTACTTGAGATTTCACAAAAGAAAGGGGTGAAATTTTAATGCCCATTTAAGGTTAAGTGCCATTGAATTGGCAACAATGTTGGGGTTAACGCTTGCTAAACAAATGGATTTCGGCTACCGTTAGAGTTATTATAATCGAGAATGCGGTCTTCGAATTATGGAAAACTTTCTAATAAATTCACTCTGCTCTGTCAACAAATCATCCTTGTAAAACTCATTTTGCCAGCATTTAGTCAGCTGAAGAGTTGAACCGCCCCAGCAGCCGGGCATTAGCATATGCGTTATATTTGCATAAAAATAACACCAACGACAATGTTGATGTCTCAGTTGAATGGTGATTGTGACTCCTGCTCCGCTCATTCCGTATTCCCCCTAAACACATATCCTCCGTGATTTGAAGGCAAACCCAAACCAGAGGATTTTGTGGCTCAAAAGCTTTAGATCCGAAGGGGCACCGAAGGCGGCGGCAGACTTGTTGATAGGGGTTGACCAAGGCGGCCAGGTCCCCGCCCTCGTTGCCCCCCCTTACCCTTTCCCTTCCTTCCTGGCCATCGTCGTCCAGACAAGCGAAATCAATTCGGATTTAAATGTGTATTTCCATAGCTAAGCCAGCAATGTTCCAGCTGCTTGCCGAGGAGCTACATTGCACACAGACCAAATTATCTATAATGCACTTAAGTGGGCGAACATATATATTTGCGATTCTGATCGATGTGCGTCAATAGCTCTATCGTGTATAAGCGATTTCACTCGAGTTCAGTTCGGCAATTGAGCAATCAGTCAGTCGCCTATTCAGAGACTTGTGAAAATAGTTTTGCAATCGAAAAACTTGATGAAGCCATAGAGGTCCGGCGGTGCACTGCGAGCGTATGATTAAGGCCTGAAAAATGTAATTCAAACCATGTTATTGCAACCAAATCCGACACAATCTGTGCAGAATATTTCCTATTTTCTCAGTGCCGATGAACTCCCATTTGAGTGGCATAAATTGCGGCGGTATTGTTTGAAGTAGCCGTATAGCCAGACTCCGGCGGACAGTGGATCCCTGGCAATGGAAACAAAATTCATGAGCCGCAAATTGTGATTCCGTCGGGCAAATGTATTTATCAATGAATAGCAGTGGGCCTGCTATTGCAGGCATCAAACATTTGCTCTTTGAATATTTAACATTATGTCACAGGAACTCATAAATGTTCCACCTCCGCTCGGCCCCGTGCCGGCTCCCATATCCGGCTGCTGTGGCTGACAATGATGGAATACTGTTTGGTGTGATTGGTTTGCCGTTCCGATGGCGACAGCGATATGAGTTTCTTTTTGGAAGCAAATGTGATGGTTTGGGTCTGTTGTTCGTGATTCCGATTGCACGGCCAGGGGGACGGAATACAAATGATAAATATAAACACGGGCAGGACAATGATTGGGGTTATTTGACGAGCAGTTAATGGATGAAAGGACAATTTCTGGGCATTATGGGAAAGTGTTGATTACGCAAATAGACTCGGCTATCCGAGAGAATGTTTCTTTTAAATGGAATGCTAATTGCCATGAAGTTATGTGAAGTATGTCAGCTCTGAAAAGATCTCCTCCCAAAATTTATAGCCTGAAATAAAGCAGTTAAGCGATGCTGCTTGCGATTTAAAATTTATGGAGCTGCAACAGCTACCCAAAGAATGGAAGCTTAAAAGCGCTCTGGCCAAACATTCATTATGATTAGGAGTTTATGGAGTGCTACTAAGCGGAGGGGCAGGCCCCATCGAAACTATTTTACGCTAAATCCAAAGCTAAACCGAAATGCACATAAATCACGAACCAAACTTTTGTTTTCAGTTATCACTAGACACCCAGACACAGTCGAGCTGCCAGGCATGTGAGTCTGTGCTGTTTGCTTGTGTGGCAAGGCAGTTAGTTGGTTGATGCTGCCCTCTAAGCAACACAAACAAAACAAACGTAAATCAACAGCAGCCGCAGCAGCTCATCATAAAACTCATTTGGTTCCGTTGACCCCTTTTCCTGCCAATGCCGCCCGCTTGCCGAAGAAAAATCCTAGAAAAAACGACATGGCTAACAATGCTCATTTCTGTGTTGTTTTTTTGGCCCTTTTTAGTTCCATGACCACAGAAATGCCTTTGGAGCGCACACACAACCCAGCGCCGGTATAGCCAAAAACGAATGGAACCCAAATTAAGTACAACAAATGAGCTTTTAGGCCGCAGAGGGAGCCAATGCCGGCGGAGGGAGGCAGGTCAATCCCAGGGCCAAGGCAAACAAGGCAGGCAAAATAAATTTCGGTAATTGATGTTGCTAATTTGTCATTTGCCAGGGCCATATCTCAGACACATTTACAGGTGGCAGTGAGTCCTGTGCCTGCTGAGTGATATGTCAGCCATCCTGCCAGCCCGGCGGCGGCCCAGGATCCGGGCCAGACCCAAAGGAGCTCCTCACGCGCCATGAAACTCTGATTCAAAAGCCAGGACACGCGTCGCGAGTGGAAAGCTGGCAAAAAACACAAGACAGACAGCGGGAGCGATGAAATTTAATCGCTTGCGCCAAATTAAACATCAAGAAAAAATATCACAAAAAATATTGAAAAAGGCAACTAAGCTGACGCTTGACGACGAAACGAAGTGCTAAATACTCTTGGAAATTGTCCATCCTTCTTGGGAAATTAAGAAGCAATTGAGTTTTTCCAATTTTAATGAAAATCAGGCAAAAATTGATAGGCAATTCAGCAAGAGAATTAAGTACCACCTCATTAACCAGAATGTTAACAACTTTGGAATAAGAAACAAGTAATGTACAACTATAAACATTTCAATTTCCACCGACAAGTAGATGATAGTTAAGTCATCGTTGGCCCGCAAATACAGCAAAGTTAACATTGTGTGGCATGGAAATTCTTAAGTAAATTTTTATCGCAACTTTTTCGCTGCTTTTCCATTTTTTGTTGGCTCTCCCGCTCAGCGTCTCGGCCGGAAAAGCCCAGGCAAGCGGAAATGCGGCGGCACAATTAAAAGCCACGCCCCCTCCCCACCCCAAAAGGGTTTCTTTAGCTGGCTGACGTTGAGTGTAATTAATTCGCTCTTCTCAAACATTTTACGCACTGTTTGCTTGTCTTTTGTCTTTGGTGTAAGAGCTCGCAGAGATCCTCGCTGACAGCTTAAAGGCGAAAGTTCTTGCCGAAAACAAAAAATGAGAGTAAGATGACAGAAAACAAAAAACCGCCAAGCTGCAGAAAGCCCAACTCAATCACTGAAAACTTAATGCCAAGACTTTCCCACAAAGTTATCTCGCACTGTCGCTGGCCGCACAGAATTATTGAGGAGAGTGCCGCCGCCCAAACAAAGCATAAATAAACTAATTTAAGTTTTCCTCTTTCGGCCACCAAAAGCGAAGCGCACTTTCTGGGGCCAGAGAAGAACCCCCAGCCTCGACGTGGCCAATTTGGCACGCAAAAGAGATTTCCCAGACTGTGCGGAGTGTTAGTTTCACATCAGCAAACCGCCCCGGAACACAGAAATCAGATGCCAACATAAATTTCAAAAATAAGAGATTCGGGCTAGTAGGGAAGTTATTCATTTTTCGCTTTTGTTTCTGGTTTCTCTGCCAAATTCGGCGCATTAACGTTGGCCCGTCAGGACCGGGTTCAAAGTTCAACATTCCATCCGATCTGAGGATTCTCGGCTTTCCTGTCCAAGGCACAAATTTGCATATTTGCGGTTGCGGTGTCCGACGCATGTGAAATGTTTTTTGCGTTGCCTCCAAGTCCTTGCCTCCAAGTCCTGACGCTGGTCCTTGTCCTTTATCCTTATTTTTTTCCCTGCCCCCTCCCATCCTCCCAGCTCTCGTGTTGCGCCGCTGTTGTGTTCGTGTGTCAGTGTGAAATTTAGCGCCAGTTTTTGTCGCATTTTTGCCCTGGCAACATTTTTTCGGCCATAATAGACTCTGCATAGAAAATGAGACTGGTAATTTGATGGCACCACATTGTAGCCAGATATAGGCAACCTGCGGTCCACCGGTCCACTAGTGTATGTATATCCCTATCAGGATCTGCGTGCGTATGTGGCCGGCAGTCGTGCGGTAAAATTTGTAGATAACGTTTCAAGGATGTTTACCAAGCGACCCTCGTACATACTTCATGGCTCAGTTTGCGGCTAGGACCGAATGCAAAAAGGAGGACAGCTTAAACAGCAAATCCATGCAACAATTTTGGCACTTGGAAAGGTTGTGCCACGGCAATTTGTCAAAACCTGTTCAAGGATGTGTTAATTAAGAACCAATTACAACCTGGTGGTCACTTTCTAATGGTAGAGAACAAATTAACAGAATTTAGTAAACCTTTTGGAATAAACTGCTGCCTTACAACCAAATTAAATAGCTATAATTAATTGAAATTTCATTAAAATTAAAACTCCTATACTTCAACCTTGCACAAATAGAAAACTTTATAGTATTAGGAAGATTTTTTGTAAAATGTTAAATTGAGATTGAAGATTGGTATTGAGTATCGAGGGAAATAGTTGTAGTTTTATTATCTCACTTGTTTTAGATTATTCCTTTAAAATTTAATTTAAATGCCCGAGTAAAGGTATTTGGAAGCCCTTTCTCATTTCACTGAACCTGTTTGCTTTTCTCCATCTCCATCTGTAAAATATGTTCCCTACACTTTGCTGGATTTATTTTGTGTTTGCCGAAATTGTATTTACATTTAAGTGGCTTAAACAGCCGAGAGAGGCTTTGCCGCCCGCAAGGTGAGGTAAACTTTTACCTGTATCCCCGCAAACCCTTCGCCACCGCCCGGAACGCACTTATACAAAGTTCGCGCTCAATCAACCCTGTCCTGAGCCCACTTAACACGCCCGCACCCTTGCACTTCGCAAACCGTCTTGGCAGCGGAGGCGGCAGCGGCAGCGCTTTGATTTATTTGCCACTCCCTCGAAGTGGCAGCCTCCTGTGCCTTCGACAATTGGCTTTGCGGCTACTTTGGGCCTACACTTCCATGTAATGCGGCGACGTGCGAGCGGGTGTGTTTGTTTGCACGTGTCAACAGTTTGGCAAAATGTCCAGCATGGCGTATACGCAATGTGCCGGCGAGTTGCTCGTATGTATTTAAGCCTAAATTATTAACCGAACGGCAGGCGGAGCCGCAGTCCTGGCAAACAATATTGCTTTGCCATAAACGAGCACTTGAAACTTGCACACACGCACAACCAGCAACGCACAAAATGGGTCGCAGCGGCAATTTCATGAGTCATTTAACCGAGTTGTGCGAGCTGCGAGGCGGGCAAGTGAAAAGAAATGCGGGACAGGCAGCCAGGCAGCCAGGAAGGATCGATGAATGTTTTTGGGTTGCCGTTGCCGTTGTCGTTGTTGTTGTTGTTGTCGTTGCTGTTGTATGCCGCACGATTATGTTTATGAAAGTGGGCGGGGCTGGGCGGTGTGTGCGCTTGTGTTATTGGACATTCATGCCGTTGAAGTGCGCACAAAAACATAAACACAAAATCGAAAAAAATAAAAACTTGCAACGGATACGGGAGTGGCCAGTCTGGTTTATCCCACACAGAAATGGCTCCCAGCTCATAAATACAAACAAGAGGCGCTTGTCGGGGCCGGAACGGAACGGAAACACGCAACATTCGCATCCGCATTTGCCTTTAATCCGAACCTCATTTCGACATGGCTGCTGGGGGAGTACAGGAGGAGGAGCTATTCCCGGGACTGACCCAAAAGTGCGGAAATTAAAACATATGTATTTATGGCCGCACACTTGGGCGGCAGTTTGCTATCTGTATCTCTGTATCTCCGACTGCAACAAGAACTAGCACAAGAACGAGAACGAGAAAAATAAGAGCTTGCTCGCAGCTTAAAACTGACCCTTATCTGGGGGAAGAACCTTTCTGCAGACAACATCTGGGCCAACAAAATATGCATCTAAGAGAACCCGAAGAAAAGCGCACAGCAATACAGGAAATTTCCTTTTCTGTGGACATGGTGTTGTTGAAAATCGACAAGGTTTAACTTATTTTATAAACCTGAAATAAAGAAAACAAAAAATAACAATTTTCCAGCATAAACTATGATTGCATTTTAAAATACACTCTTAATTTTTTTTCAGAGTATCCAAACATCATTGAAGTTAGTTCCCTGACGCATTTAAACTTACCCCATCCATATGATCCTCTTTTTCCAAAAAGTTTGCTTCCGAAAAACGAAAAATAAAATGGAAAATAAAGGAAAATAATGGAACGATTGCACTTGCACTAGGCCACACTAGAAAACCAGGAGGAGGCTCAAGTGCTGGTCAAGTTACATCCGCTTCATTCCTCTCGAGTCCATATTTCCAGGACTGTTGTTGTTGCTGCCGGCAATAATCCGCTTTGCCACGCCCCCTAAAGCCAAAAGCAGGGGCGTGCAGAGTGGAAGCAGCATCTGCTGCCGAGTCGGATTTAAGTGCTTGTAAAATTACACTTTGTGGATTTTCAACTGAAAATTAATTTGTTTTTCGGAAGAGAAATCTAAAATGCACAAAAAATAAGCTGGTAAACTTTTAGCCATAATTTAGAGGTGTCAGCAAACTGTTTCAATCATTTATCACCAATGGAATCGAAATAGTTATTTGGCTTAAATTGCTGTCTGCAGAGCTAAACTTTCCTGTAATTCCAAACTGAAGGACTGGGTGTATTGCTGAAGGTTTGAGTGCATTGCAGGTTGAACATTCGCTTGTAAGACGGAAGCAATTTTCAACGATCTTCCCCCGCTTTTTGGTTTCCCTGTTAACTACTCTGGCCCTCGCGTTCCAATTTACTTAAGCCACTTGGCTGCTAATCCCAAAAACAGCTTAGCGGGTTAAGTATACGACGTGTTGGGCCAATGACCGCTACAAAGCGCATTTAGCTCCTTCTGGGCGTGGTGGTGCGCTTCCTGCTCTATAATTTCCTTTTAATATGAGTAGGAATTTCTCTTGGCTCTGGCTGGGTCTTTTGTGTTTTTTGTTCTTCTTTTTTTTATTCTTGCAACTGCTGGCAAAACTTTTAATTTAATTATAGTTCCATTTGTGGGCAGTGCACATACATATGCTGGCTGGGGGAGTAAAGGGGGAATAGGTAATGGACCTGGAGAGCAGAGTGGGGGCTAGATAGGACAGACACGCATAAGACTTTACGGATTACGGGCCGTAATAAATGTCTGTACACACGTAAGCAGGCGAACGGGCCTTTGTATTTATGCAGAGGGGCACTTAAACCAATAAGAGTTGAACATTGCAGTTTTCATGGCCCACCCGAGTACTGGTACATCCAAATATGCCCAGGATCCTACATGCACTTTTCCTCATTGTGGGTTTTAATGCTGATTATCTTGGGATTGCCCAGCTGGGCGAATAATCTAATAAAATACTTTCCCTGTGGGCGGATTGTGTTTTTCGGCTGATGCAGATGGAAATCGGGCCAGAGCAGAGCAGAGCCCACAGCTTGGCCTTAATTAAGCAATGGTTTGGCCCAAAGCTGAGCAATGACCTTCATGGACATCTCCCATGAGCATATACCATACTTGCCTGTATGTGGAATTAAATAAACCGCACGAAACGGATCTCTCCCTCATCGAGAACATTTATTAACGCACAGTCTTGCCGGCTGGCTTGTCATTGATTTATCACAAGTGGCTGCTGTAACAATTCAATAACTTTTCGGCCGAAAAAAGTCGCAAATAGTCCAGCATGGATCCGCAGGAGAAATGAACTAAAGGACACGGCTAGCAGGAGTGTGAGCCGTGGGCCCCGACCGGAATGTATTGCGGCCATAAACTGCAGCAGCAGCCGCGGCAGCCAACAACAAGTTTACATCCCATGTGTGGCAGCCACAACATATTTTCCCTTCCCTTTTTTGGGAGGAGCCAATTGACCGACTGACTGATGACGGGGCGCTGAGTGAGTGGCTGCTCCATTGGCACAATCTCCACTATATGGAAAGCTTTTCGTTGGTCGTATTAACATATGGATTTTTTCCGGCGAGCAGACAGGCAGGAAAATGAACTACGTGAGTACACTCCGAGTAACTGCAGTTACGTCAGCATGAGCTTGAAAAATACACGAGAAATTGCATATTTGAATACTGCATATTTTGCAGCTTAATCCTTAAGCAAACTGCGTATAGTGTTTCTGACATAGATAACCTATTATCATCGCTGTAACCGTGATAATTCCCTTTGAATACGGACTCATCTGCTGAACGCTTTCAGCACTTTTTCCTTATTTTTGGGTTGACCAACTGCTGACAACTGAAAGCTGCACACGTTAGACCGCATTTGGTTGGCGCAACTGGCGCAGTATTCGCACATTGCGCCACATGCATAAACAGGCTATTAACACCTCCAGCGACGAGCATTTGATGCATTATAATGCGGGTATGCAGCACTGCCACTCCCCCGCATCCGGGGGAATGTGCCGCCGTCCGCTGCCGAAATGCATTTTGCGGTTGCAATTGCCGTATTACAGGGGGATGGATGGAAGGATTTCATGCAGGCAGGGCGGTGGGACGGCAGGGGATAAAGTCATGCATACGGGAGAGGAAATTATATGGCTGGACTTAATATATGAAGCATTACGTTGATGTTGCGCCATCGCTGCTGACGCTGTTGTTGTCGTGTCAAGTGGCAACAGCATAGCATGGCAACAACAAACAGCCCACACGTACTCGCAGCGGGAAAGCGGAAACTTTTGTCGACATAAAACAATAAAAGTTTTTCGCTTATTGCCCACTTGTCCTTGAGTGGTTTTGCATGAAGTCCGACCCACTGTCCACTGTGCCAACCAAACCCCACCCACCCACACACTCTCTGCCAACTTTTCGTCAATAAAATATATGTAGCATACTGTGCAGCGTCCGTTTGGAAACGTGAGAAGGTGATGTGAGGTGTGAGGAGGCGGGGGAGTGGAGTGGAGGCTGTATATACTTATTGATTTTCCATCAGCGTGCGCTCAACCGTTTAACTATGTGCTAATATTTATTAAAAACGAACGATGCGACGTAAGACCACGCCACGTAACGTAATGGCACGTAATGGCGTAAGGGCTCTAAATTATGACGACACACCGACGATGGCCAAAGGGATGCGGGACGGGGGTAGGGAAATGCTGTAGCAACATCATGTTAACCCGGTAAATGTGTGTGTAATGCGCTGCAAGGACTTGGCATTCATTATGCCTCCCATCGGGCCGGGGCTACATGTCGTATGATTAATCCCATTTCATTATATTATCGCTTATGCTACATCTCGCAGCCCGGCAGGAGCTTCCTTTGTCCCGGGCCATGAAAAATGGGCCGGCCTTTGTTTGGCAAGCATTTAGTTGTAGACCTGCCATGGCTTTCGCTTCAGCTTCGGCTTCAGTCTCACTTTTACTTACGCATAATTTATTACCCATTTTTTGGGCCATTAACCCTCCCGGCCCAGCCAACTCAGCTTGACCATTAAAACAACTCAATTAACAGTTGACATAATATGCTTTAGTTCTTTTAGTTCTTTGTTTTTTTTTTTGTTTCGTCTTTTATTTCCAGGTTTCTCATTCATTCGTGTTTCACATTTTTGTTGTTTATCCTTACACTCCTAAAAGATGTCTGTTTCGTTTGGATTTTATCTTCGGTTTATCGTATTTCTGTGTGGCTCATATTTAATTGAAGGTTACTTTCGAATGTTACGTTTTCGTTTAGCTTGAATAACACTGTTGATTCAATTTTCGGTTTTGTGTTAAATAAACTAGGTTTAATATATATATATATATGCCTTTCTTTATATTATAATTTATAAATACACATTTACATATACAGTATTTACGCGGTCTTTCAGTTATCATTTCATGTTCTTCTTCGGTTTGTATTATGTTTCGCTTAGATTTAAAGTACCTTAAGAAGTTGCAGCCGTCGTAGGGTGGCCGTTGAAATGGGAAGTACGAAAAGAATTTCAGAGAGCAGAGTGATACGAAAACACCTTAAATATTCCACATGACACAAAAGGATAATTTTGTGCATATTTGATTGACGATAATCAACATTTGACAACATTTTTCAATAAATATCGAATAACCATAAAACGCCTCATCAAGCACTGTTGGAATTCCAATTTGAATTCTCTTTGCTCCTGCACAATTTAAGGGAATTCCTCGCATGAAATTTTCGCATGAATATATATTGAATGTGTGTATTTGCTTTGTTGATATTTTACATGGTACAAGTAAATGGAAAAAAGCCTATGGAAAACATGTCGGGTTGGTTGGGATTCGGTTTAGTCTCTTAATACTCATGATGAAATTCAATAGTTTGCCTGTTATTCTTGTTAGTTTTATTTTTATTTTGCTTAATGCTTAGCTTGATTAATGAAACGTTTGCTTTTACTTTAATTTCTATCAATATGTTTTGTTTTGTTTTAGTTCGGTAACGCGTGGATTTTACTTTCCTTGTATGTATTTGATTAGCTTTATGTGCTCTATGGCAAAGACTGGTGTATTGGCAGAAATCAGCCAGACAAAAGCGTCGAGTCTCGGAATGGTCTAACCAATCGTTGGAAATGTGAAATGGAAAATAAATGCTGGAAAGGTGTGAGAAAAACAGACTAGAAATGTAACTCCGTTGGTAGGTATAAAATACTCTTTACCCATAGCTCTTTTAGATATTTTTTGGTTTTTCCGTTTCGGTTTTTGGTTTTAACACTTGACTAACATTTTCGCATTGAGTAACAACAAATAAATTTATGAAATGTGCAACATTTTTCCATCTATACCGATTGCAATCTAAATTCAAACCGTCCTTCCACCTGCCACGCCACTGCACGCCGGGTAATACTTATGATTATTCAATTTGTACATTACACAAGAACGAAACGAAACAACTTATTCGAGGGTTGCTCTTTCATATACTTTATGACTTAATTTCTAACCATTCAGATGCAGCCAAAAGAAAAATTCTCCCCTCAACGAGCTATGTTTTATGTTTTCATTTTGCTTTAACTTGTAGCTAAATTTTCGCTTTTAGTTTTGCGTTTCTTCATATTTTACAGAGCTTTCGTGTTTTATTTTCTCGTTTTAACCTCTAGTATTTTGTTTGCTTTGCTTTAGCCTGTACTTGAAGTTGAATGTTTTTAGTTTTCCCTCTGCTAATTGCCTTTCGGTCGAACATTTATCTGTCTATTAGGATTTCACAAAATGCAAATGAGAATTTTCGCTTTGCCTTCGAGGGAGCGGTCACAAAGTGGCAGTCGAGAAGCGTTTCCTGTTTTGGTATTTGCTAGAAAATATTATTCTTTATTTTGGTTTTTTGCTTTCCTTTGTTTTTTTTTCCTTTTTTTTCTTTTTTTGATGCAGTATTGAGCAGTTTCTGAGTCTCTCTCTAGTTTGAAGGGGTCATTCTGATAAAATTCGAATGTCGGAAAGAGTCGATTGAAAAAGCGCCTCTAGGTATGCTAAGCAGCCTATTTACACAATTTTCAATTTTCAATTCAAAGGGAAACCAAGGACTTAGATAGCTTCATTGTATGATACAAAGTCGTACGTAAAAAAGGCGACAACTTGGCTTGATTTCGGTATTAACTATAGTTATTCAGTAAGAATATCTTTAGGTTTTTGTGCTAATTATTACGTATACGTCGCTGATTCATAGAAAAACGCAATAGCCGATAGAGTTATGTTATTATAGTTACAGCTTACAGTTTTCCGCCTGTGAGTGAGTTTAGAGTGGCCTTGAGGGGGTTGCAAGGACATTCGCTCACCTTATGTCCGCCTCGAAGAGTTGCCTAGACGTTGCCGCCTCCTTCCTTGATTGTAGCTTCAGTTGATGGGGTAGATGTTGCTCCTGCCGCCTGCCCGGCCAATGCCAGCGCCAACACCACCACTTCCATTGATTCAGAACGCTCTCGAGGAAATGCCGCATGTCGCTGCTGAGTGGCGCTCGTCCTGACGCTGCACTTCCTTTGCCTTCTCCTGCTCCTGCCCGCTCCTCCCTGCCACCACCTCCGGCCGGGGGACTAGAGCGGGCCAGGGGCGGGGCTTGGTGGCCGTTGAGGGCCGCACCCAGCAGCGCAGCGAGCCACCGGCAAGCACCCAGCTGCAGAAGGACACAAACAGGTACACAAAGAGACAGCGAGTGGGCGAGGGGCGATGATGCGCTGGTGCCGCGTGCTGCATTGCTGCTGGGAACTCCCCTGGAAACGGAGTGGGAAACACCTGTTTAATTTACATCTTTATTGCTGTTCTCATACTCAGGCATTGGCAAAAAAGAACCAAAAAGTCGTTAGGATTCGTGTTTGGTGTGTGAATGTGTAACTACTCCTCCCAAATGTACACAGTGGCACCTGCACTCCTGAAAATTGGGGTCAAGTTTGTTTTCCTATTTTCCAATTCCAAAGTTTCTTAAAACTGAAAAACTTCAGGACCTCCAACAGAAACTGAGCAATCTATTGATGTTTTCATTACTTAAATTGAGATAGCGCATCACTCCACTTTATGCCCCTAAAGAGTTTATTTAAAGGGGAAAGCTTTTTCCCTTCATGCGTCCCATGGCTTAATGGTGTATAATCCCCCAGGCGCTAACCGGATTACCAGTCCGCACGAAGGGGAAAGTGCTTGGTGGCAACCGAAAAGCTGTCAAACAATAAAACTGCACAGATAAGCAGAAAGCTGAAAACAATACTAAGATTGTCACAAAAGTCAAAACAACAGGCAAACAAACAGACGAACAATAGGACCGCCCAACAACGCCACCCCAAGAAACCGTCGACAGTTGGCAACTCACTAAGCTGTTGCAGATACAAAGGTACGAGCTACAGATGCACCTGCAACTTGCGGGCGGGATTTCATTTCAAAGTATTTGTAAACTTGGGTTTAGTTGCGTCAAAAGTCAAGAATATCACTGTTTGTGGGGAAAACACAAAAGGTTTGTGTTGAAAAAAGATATGTGTTTACAATAAAAATGGTTGAAATATTGCATTTGAGCACCAATTTTTACACCATGTACCTTAACGATACTATATTAAGTTTGTATGAACCAGAGGGAAGGAAGCGTTTCCGAGATAAAAATCTTTTTTCTGACAGTTAAAAATTTAAATATCTAGCCATATGGCAAGTTCTATAACCTTTTTGCAATAAATAATGAAGACGTAATAATGTTTTGTTTTTATGACGGTGGACATGAAATATCGGGCTTAAATATTAAAACTGAAAAAAGAATTAATATTGAAAAGACGTGCATGGTATCCCATTGACGACACATCTCTACTGCAATTTAAAATTGATAATGTTCAGCTTAGAAACTCTCATAAATACTAATGTTGGAAAATAGTTGTAAGGAATTGTAAAATTCCGTTTTCTTCGGGCAAACTATGGGTATTATATAATTTAAGTCGCTCTTTAATAAGTCTCGTTGTTGGGAGAGTCAACAAAACAATTTCAGAGCCCTGCAGCTGGCAAGGACTCAACTTGCAGCTTAAAACCCACTCCGCTGCATTCTCTGACGCCCTTCGGTGCAAATCGAAACCCTGAAAGTCTGAAATCGTTGGAAACCTGAAGAAGAACCCGACCCAAAGCTCTGACCCCATCGATGTCGCTGCTGAAGCGGAAAGCCAGGCTTCCCGGAGTCCTCGCGGCTGCGTGTGTGGGTAAGGCAGGTACGACAAACAATAAAAAGCAAGCAATGCACAAAGTAAGCACAAGAAATGCGACCCGGAGTGAGAGTGAAAACTTTGCGCTGCAACAACGGCGACAACAAAAGCTAAATGGCAACAGTAACAACAACGCTTGCGACAGGCACAAAATAATAATAACAATAATAACAACAACAACAACGAACAAAAGCCGTAGCTAAACAAAACATCGCAGGCAAACAACAATGGGCAAAGTAGCAGAACAAGAGACGAAACATAATAATAATCAGAAACAAGTGTGCCAAAGCAGTTAACGGAAACAACGCGCCCTGCATGCGCAAAATGCTGACAGGGATGAGTACCCCCAACCAGCACATGGGGCCGGGTATAAGTATCCACACTCCTGAGTGTGGCGGCGTGGATGTGCGAGTGACATTATCTAGCAGACACGGTCGCTGCCACAGCGACGACAACTTGACATTAGTGAAAGTCGCAAAGGAAGTGGCGTGCAGCAACTGCTGCCTGCGCTGCTTTTGCTGCTTTGCTGGTGTTTCAGCTGCTTCTGCAGAGGGGGGGAAAGTGAGTTGCAGGGGCAGGGGCCGAGCATAAACATAATTTTCATGTGGCACGCGTGCCAGATACGACAGGAGGCCGAGACCCCAAAGTTAAGCCACACACCAGAATGCACTCAGATATATACTCTTCCATTGGCCTGGTTTAAATAGAGCGAGAAATCTTCATTCTATTCATGGTTATAATTAAAAATTAAAGCAACCAATTCGTAGTATACCTTCCACAAATATAACAAACCGTGCTTCCACTAAAAGGATTGACCTATTTTTATATAAAAGCTATTAATTGAAGGTTTGTAACCTTAGCTACAGAAAAACTCTTTAGACCAGAAAATAAAATAACCAAAATTCCTACAAATAATAAATAGAGTCAGATCTGCCAAAAAGTTGGCATACCCCATACATTTTAGATGCTGGCCTCAGGCTGGATTTTCTGGGCAAATATTGAAGCCAGTTGAAGTGCTTGGTAACAGAGTAGATGGGAATGAGTATAGTACAGCGGCTGTGTAATGATTATCCTGAATGGGGATGACAAGGATGAAGCAACAGAGGATGGGAAAATGCCCGCCCTGTCTATTTCCGATAATTTTCACGTGCTACTTTTAGCAGTTTTCACTTAGCTGAGCTCTCGCCCGGTTTAGCTGGTGGTACGTGGAAATATTGAAATAGACTCCGCTAGCTTTCCCCCCTCCAATTTCTCCGGGCTCCCTGTTAACTAATCAATATTTGCTCAATCCTAGTCGCTTGGCGGATGTTTTCGCTTAGCCTGAACAACACTTGGTTGCGTAGTTGTCACCTCCTCGCCGCTTAGTCACTTTTGCCCTCAGACCTGCTTTCACTCTTTCACACTTGGCACTCTTTTTATTTCTGCTGGCCTGGATCTGCTTTTGTGTCACTTCTTGGGCTGCCCGAGGAGCTTTGCCAGCTGCAATTTCTATGGCTGCCTCTGGACAGATTTTAGCCATTGATATGCTGACTCAAGTCTGGGCGCAGGTATTAACTGCTCTGTGGGGATTTGGAGCTCCGTTCTGGGTCTCAGCAGGGAATTCTTGAGTACTTAGCTCGGGGCCAGGTATTTAAAGCTTGCTTACTTTCTAAGTGCTCTTAAGATCTTTAATTTTCAAACTTCTGGTCAGAGCCATTCAGTTCTTTCTATATGGTTCGATCTTGAGCCAATTTGGACCAAGAAAATAATATAGCTGCCATAAATTATACCATTTTTTATACCCTCAATTTGTTTAAAGTTCAACCCCCGTGCAATCCTCACTTAATTTAGACTTGTACGCATTCGTTTAGTGTGTTTTTTACTTGTATATCCCCTTTTTTCCACTCCTATTGGTATATAACCCATTATTGTGTTTTGCTGTCTGCAGGGCCCTGCTCGTCGTGTAACCCATTAACATTCCCATTGTATTATTCGTATTTCAGTACCATCCCATTTCGGTGTCCTTCGCTTTGCTTACTTCACTGCTCGCTCGCCCCTATTGTTTTATGTGGTGCTGTTGTCCTGGGGGATGGGTGTGATGTCGTTGATTTTACTTACCATTGAGCACATGTACCGTAACGCTCTTGGGCTTTGCATTTGATGGATTACACTGATAATGCCCGGAATCCGAGGGATGCGCCGACTTAATTAGGAGGAACGATGTGGTCGTGTCGCCCTTATTGGTGACCACGGAAACTCCTCCGCGCGGCGAATCATAGTTGATAATCTGCGGATGAGATGGAAACTTCCGAAAGTCATAAAATATTTTTCTACAAATTGCCCGGGAGGGCCATTACATTTTCTAAGCCATAAACCCAGAGTCCAGATTACGCATACGCACTGTTGCACACTTGGCAAATTAAAATCAGTTAGGCGGCCCGGCGGGGCGGGGCGGGGCAGGGCCTAAAGTGGGCGTAGATAGCGAGAAGAAAGCCGAAAATATGCAAAGTAAGGGGAGCGAGAGATTGCAAATAAAACCGAAGCAAAACAATAAAATTAAATCTGTTCGGGGCACAAGTAAAAAGGGAGGAACTCCCGCACTAATGGCAATATATACTCGTATTTTTCCCTTTTCTTGTCGCTGCTGCTCTATAGAAAAGGCATAACAATGCCTGCGACCGTCAACCCTTATGCCATTGTTGTTGTTGTTGTTTTCCCTGTGCGAATCCCAATACAATAAGCCAAGAGCCCTGTGCACGAAAGTGTGAGGAAAACACCTAAAGTGGAAACTAAAACGTGGCTGCGACCAAACAAAACCGAAATCCATTTAAAGCCCAAACCAGAAACCCTTTTTTGCAGCCCCTGCACTTCCTTTCCTCCTTAAATAGCATTTCTCAATAAAAAAAAAACCAAGAGAAAAAAATGAAGAACGAAGGAAGAAAAGTTTTGGCCGTGCAAAGCTAATTTAAAAGTTACTAAATTGAACACTAAAGGGTTGCCCCACTCCGGCGGACTTTCGTCGTATTTTCCCGAAAGGGGGGTGGGGGGCGGAAGGGAAGGGCGATAATGATGCCCCAAAGTAATTGCGCGCCCCGGAAAATGGACTCCGGGCTGGGAGCGTAGATTTAGGACTCACGGCGTTATTATGATTCCAGAAGATGTATGCCGGCGGCTCCGGTGAGTTTAGTATGACACAGGTGAGGTTTATTGTTGAACCGCTCTCTATGTACAAGTCGGGGGCTCCGATGATTTCTGTCGAGGGTTCTGAAACACGAAAACAAACACAATTAAAACGAGATCTTTAGGAATTCCCCTTCAAGTCTGATGGGAGTAAAATAACAATTAGCAAAGAGGGAATTCGGCGTTCGAGCACGGAAACATTAATGTATAGGTGTGGGGATTTCAAAGAAAATCGCCGCTGAAAGAGGAGGAACGAGTTCCACCCCTTTTGGAAGCAAGCAAATGAGATGGAAATGGTTTTTCTTTACATTTCCCCTTCCTTATTTAATCCTATGATAATTTTACGTTGAAACTTTAGCGTTCATTTACCGTGAATATAAGCAATTGGGTGTTCAGTTAAATGTTTAAGTTTTGTAGAGACTCCATGAAAATGGGTACTTACCAACTACATTCAGGTGAATGTAATGACTCATGTGGGGAGTGGTCGAGACCTGGCACTCGTAGATGCCGGAATCGCGATGTTGCGGATATTTGATTTGCAGCATCCAGTCTTCGGTTTGCGGTTGATGTATGGCTCGAAAGCGCTGATCCGACGTATACGTGTATCGGCCAACTGTCAGCAAGTGTATATCCCGATGCCGCACCCACGACACCTGGAGCAGCATCTACGGAAGGCAGAGAGGGAGGCGAAAGTTTAGCCAAACGGTTTTAAGATCTTCTGATTTCATTTGTTTGCCAAACAGTTTAAAAAGTCAATTTCAAGCGCAGCTGCTTGAACGAACCGACAGTGAGGCAGGTTGCCCTTTGTGTCATACACACACGTGTAAAATGTAAATTTATTTTGAAATATTTTATATGATTTTCCCCATACTTCTTTTTATGGCGCCGTGTTTTCCCTGCGTTATGCGCGGTAGCAGGAAAAACTTTGAAAGGGCAAGGACAAGGGTAGCGAGTATGAAGATCTTTGCCAGACAACCTGTCCCCGACAAATTGAATGTTACTCCGGCACATACACGTGCCGGCACTGAGAAAAACTCCCACTAATATGCTTTAAGATATAATTTGTTGAGCTATTTTCGTAATTGCGGCGAGCAGATTGACTCTTGTGCTTGCTTATTCACTGAAATATGAATGTGCTCTCAGCATTTGGTAATTTTTATTGTGTGGCAACCACCTGCTGTGTAATGCCCAAGTTTTCCCTGCCCAGGAGGCGCAACATTTTTAAGTGACGCTGATTTAGAGGGTTGCCCGAGGAAGCTGAATGTGGGCGGTGTTGAAAGGTGGGCGTGTAGAGAGGAGGGGGTGGGGAATGCGGAGGACACGCCTGGCTGTGTTGCGTGTCATACGTCAGCTGCGAGCATTTTCAATTTCAATGACAACAGCTTAGCAACATGCTGCCTAACGATGAACGACGACGACGACGCCCAGGACCGCTGCGCCAAAGTTAATGGACAAGAAACTGTGAGCAGGAAGGAAGGGGTGTGGGCGCTAGGTGCTGGCCGGGTTCATGGACCAGGTGTTAGTTGGCAGACACAAAGGTAAACTTTGGCAGCTGCTTACGCAAAAGTTGCATGTAATTAACACCAAAAGTCCTCAAGCAGTGATACCGACACTGGTTGGGGGGCCCGGCACCAACTTTTCCTCTCAGCCGCACAAATTTTCCACAATTTTCCCTGGTCTGTGGATTTTTTATGCCCATTAAGCTTGTTTACAGTATCGTAAAATTTTTTAGCATATCAATATATTCCTGAATATTTTCGCGCGATTTATGGCACTGCCCTGGCACGGGACCATCAAAATCTGAAAATATTTTTACGGCTCAATTTGTGCGGCTCCGAGGGATATACGATATAATGGACTGCGATATTACTCGGCACCTCTGCGGAATTAACAGGGAGAATTGAGGTTAGTCTTAGGATTTTGTAGTCAGACACAGAAAATATCCCAAAAAAGAGAAATACTAATAGTAAAAGCATTCTAAATGCAGAAAAGCACTTCGCTGTCTACCTTCCACCGGTCCATTAAATGGTTCCTCTTATTTCTTTGCAATCGTAAAGAATATGGTGCGCGTTTGCAGGCTTCTGGCTATATGTGGGTGCTTTGTGTGTTCTTTAAAACATAAAGCCAGGGTACGAGCAAAGCGCAAATGAAAAACGTCATTAATAATGCAGGAACCATCAACATCCGTTCGCTGTTTATCATTATAGACGGTGTGAAGCAAAGAGCACACGTGTACACACACACTCGTTCGCCAGCATAAAACAGAAGGATTTTTCTTCGTCGTCGTGTGCCATCGCATTTTCCCACCGCACCAGCTTAACTTTCACCCAGATGCTGCCAAATCTCGGCAGCAATGATGTATTACTCCAGGTGGGAGACGGGGGCGGCAAAAATTGGGGCAAGTGGGAAAAGCGGAAGGGCGGAGAAGCAGAAGAAAACGGGCGGAAGCGGGTGGCATTTGGGGGTTTGTGGCTCCGCTTGTGGCCGGCCGCAGAACTGAAAGCTAATTAGATTTTAAGCTGCCACACGAAGGTAATGAATATATTTTACAGTTGCTTAATACTTTGGGTTTTTAAGACGGTTGTCTTGAGAAACGAGAATCTTTTTTGTAAGCCAACAAAAATTGGCTAATCGGGAAGATAAGGTTTTCAAAAAGGTTATTAAATTTGTACTCTTTATTTTCACTTAAAATTCCTTCGAAAATGATTTATAAAAATTATTGTAAATACATGATTTTATAAACGACTCAACATTTGTTTTATTATTTGATTAAAATGCCCGGCCCGTAGTTGGAGCTTAAACTTTAACGCCTCAAAGTGACCCAATAACCGCAGGCTCTTTTTCAAGAGTTTGCCATTAATTAACCCCTTCCTGCGGAAATACATAGAGAACTCGAGATCGATGAAGTTATCCCACTTAGCACATCTAATGAAGTTATCCCCGGGAAAAAGAGCCTGTTCGACCTGCCTCACATCCTCGAGCAAAAACTTTCACTTTGTCCTACCGCAAGGTGAAAAGTCTTCCACCCTCAGCCCTTGCGATTCGTTGATTTCCATCCTCGCAAATTGAGGTTGCCCGGGCGCAGGCCCGCCGCTCTGCACTCCCCTCGCCTGCTGCGATTTAATAATCACGCAAATTAGTTTTCGAAACCGCAACTCAAACAGGCCAGAACCCAGAGCTAATCACAGCCTGGCAGAAAGTTCGCTGCAAAATGGGTGCAGAGCGGAAAAGGAAGAGGAGGTCCTGGCCAGAATGCCGGGACATGTAACATATTATTATCGGAAAAACGGGCAGGGACCTTCTCCGGTCGTCGTCGCCGCCGGAAGTGACGGAAGCCGGAATGACTACGGCACCCAGCCGGGAGAGGCCAAAAAAACAAAACGAAAGCTTTTTGGGCGCCCTGACTTCATTTGAATAGTTTTTTCCCGCTAGCACCGCTCAGGTGGCTCAAGCTCTCGACCGGAAGTGTATGCGGTGCGGGTGTGGTGCTGGAGATTGTGTTTGTGAAATGTTTGCGGCGTTTCCTTCCGCTCACGACGAAAAGTTGAATAAAGTAAAATCTGTTTCCTGTTTGGGTATAATTAATCATTTTGTTCTTTGGCAAGCGGAACAATTAGCCTGCCTGATGGCAGCTACGCCCCCAACTCCCCAACCCACGTCCACAAAAACCACTGCTGCCTTCATATGGGCACAGTCAACGTGCTAATTAGCCTAGAAAAAAACCAGACGGGCACAACCAACTCATCCGCAGGCACAAATCGCATTTTGATGGCAATGACAGCGGAATTACAGGATAATTACAAGGCAAATTGTCAAATGACGGCATTGGTATTTTCTAGTTAAATATAGGCATTGCGGTAATATCTTATGGAGTTACTCATTAACCAGAATTTCGTGGGTTGAGCTGTTTTTAATTTGACAGAAATATATGAAATTTTAAAGTTGTAGAACATCTAGTTCTTGGATTTTAGAGAACCTATTTTAGATAACCTAGAATTTCTGATTTGTATCCAAAACTCTGCAAATATTGGCTTTTCTTACTCACCGTTTTGTTGCCCAGATTCTTGACGCGACAGTTCAAATAGGCCGTCTTGCCCAGCAGCGCGGTGACATTCTTGGAGTAAGCCTTGTCGAAATATGGACCCGCATTCCGGGCCTCCTCCAGGTCGATGCTGTTGCGACTGATGCCGGATGCCAGCTGGGAGGTAAAGGAGTTGCTGTTGCTCCCGGCCTTGTGCAGGCTGCTGCTGGGAATCCCAATGATGGTGGTGGAGCTGCCCACCGTACTCCGGCTGGCGTCGGTTGTCATCGAGCCAGAGGAGGCAGAGCCCGAGCTAGATCCGCCTGCAGCGTGGCCATTCTTGTTATTTCCGCTGGTATTGTTGCTGCTTCCGCTTCCGGCCACGCCAGGGGGAACGGCTACTTCGTTTTCGCCTGCGGCAGATCCGCCAGTTTCTGCCGATGAAGGGCCACTATTGGGAATGGCATTATTACTACTGCTCATATCCTTTGATTTGTACGCGTCACGCTGGGCGGCGAGCACTGAAGTAAAAAAGAAAAAACGACAACCGGATTAGCAAATACAATCTCAATCCCCAGGAGTTTCCAAAAAGAGAGAAAGATACAAATGAATTTGCACTCTTAAAGAACTGTTAAATTGTATACAATTCAATGAAAGACATACCCAAAATAAGGCTTATAAATGAATTTAAGCCCCTTTCACTCGAAAGAATTTAATATTGGATTTGCAGCTTTTAGACAATGTTGCAGTCTCATAAAGTGTGCCATAAAAAGCTTGAATTGATGGCCAAAAGAACCAACTAGTTGCCCGAATGGCGGAAACCTTGTAGCTCGTTTGGGTTTGAACTTTTAACAGCCATCAACATGACTCCCAGCCCTGCCACCTTTTGTGGCTGCCATTTAGGTAATTAGCGAATTACGCACAGAGCCAAACAGGAACACACGTTGGCAACTTTTTCCTATTTTCGGTTTTTTTTTTGTTTTTGGTTATTTGGAAGGCAAACAAAGTTTTTGTTGGTGCGGAGGTAAATCCAACTTTTTGTTTGCTTCCCCCCAATTTTACCGTATTTTTTGTTTGTTGGCAATTTTTCGTTTATCAAATTTTCATGTTTTTCCCGCACAACCCGCCGGCAAATGTGTGCGAGCTTGTTTGCGAAGTGGTTGTTGTCGTAGTTACGAGCAATTTTTATCCGGCATTTATCCATCACTTAGCTACAAGGACGCCACAGCGTCTGGGCCGAAAACTAAGCTCCGCCCGCATACTCCGCCTCATGCAGGACCAGCACCAGAACCCCGACCAGGACCAGGCTCTGTCTGTGGCCCTGGATCTGGGGTTTCGCGTGTATGTCTCGGGGCACTTGATACGCTTATTACGTCGCAGCTAACGTCTTTTTATCACACTCGCCTCCGCCGGCAGTGGCCAAAGCCACCATTTTTATAGAGCAGCCAACAAAGCTGGCTAGCGACTTTATTAGATTAAACATGTTGTGCACGTCGCTGGCCGGAGGGCGCGTACATCGCCATCGAACTGTGATGCCGCCTGTGACTTCAATCGGTGACTGCGATGAGCCACTGCGAATTTTTCACATAATTGTTGGCCTATATTGTCATAGCTTTCGACCAAATAATAACAAATCCCTTGCTAAATTAAGCAGTTTCTTTTAAATGGAATCTAAATAAGACTTAGTTTAATGTTACCCATACGCCCCGTTGGCCATATGCACTATTTGATATTAAAATAACACTATTTACTAGGTCGAAAAATAGGATAGACAACGTATTAATAGATAATACATTGCTAAATTAAACAGTTTGTTTTAAATAGAATCTTAGTCTAAGATTACATTACACATACGCCTCGTTGAGCATATGCATTATTTGATTTTAAAATATCACTTTCTAGTAGGTCGGGAAATAGGATAGACCAAATTGTAATAAGAAATAGATTGCTAATTTGTATTTTTTAATTTCTATTTTTATTAACCTTTAAAAATGGTTCCTAGTTAGCTTGCACAATTTAGCTGGCTTTATTATTTCTTGTTATCACTTTCAACCTTTTAGCTCAATCTGCTGGGATTTAAACTACTTCGTAGGTATAAAGAATTTACACAACAAATCTGTACTAAGCAAGCATATTGTCGGAACACAATCGCATAGTTTTCAAAGTTCTGGTCACGTAATATGGGATTCGACTCATCGCCCATGCACGCTCACATGCAAACCCTCGCTCTTGTCCCATTTCGATCTCTTTTTTCTTTGGATTACCGCCATCTCTATCGCTGACAATCCTTCCAGTTTACTACCCAAACTATTAGCGAAGCCTCAGCTACAGATCCGGCCCGTTGGCCATGTTACAACCAGATAAGTCGAATATCCTTCATCATCTGCTCCAGCTCCAGCGGCTTTCCTCTTCCCTCCAATTTGGCCCGGTCCCCGGGTCCCCGCCATTTACCAGAAACCAACTGCTATTGACAGGCAAAGGCTGCGGCGTCGTCTGCAATTGGAGACCCGCTCCTTGGTCTCCTGGCAGCCTTCAATTGGCAGGACCCAAACATTGTTGCTAATAACTTGACTCCACCCCTTGGCTGGGGCGTGGGTGCTTTGGGGAGGATCTGGGGCGGGTCGGTCATGTGGCAGTTGAGGGGGACAAACATGATAATAAATAAAACGCCTCTGGCTAGAAATTAAAATAAATTGACTGCCTGGGACAAAAGACCACAACGTCAACTGTTGGCTGCCAAACATAAATTAGACCACGACCGAAAATATTTCGTTTCTTTTTGGTATCTGCATACCCTGGCAAGGTGCTGGTATATAGAAGCTATAACGGATATATAGTTCACTAAATGACAGACAAACTAAATGGAATGTAGCATTAACAAAATAGATAGGAGTGTAAAGAGGTATAATCAATTAGTTAAGGATTAAGGTGAAAGTTTTCTTTAGTTTTAAAGGGTATTTGAGGAATCGTTCCGCTCATGCAATCCCTTATTTCGACTTCATTTATGTTTTGACTTAAAAGCGCCCTGCAGAAATCAGAAAGTCATGTGCGGGGGTCGCATTCCCAGCCGCTGCCGTGCTCATGTCTCGCATCTCGTGTCCCGGGTCCTGCGACCTGTTTCCGTGTCTTCTGTCTGATGTCCGGGTTTGTTACGACGACGTCAACGTCAGCAACTTGAAAACAAGTAGACCGCAGGGCATGTTCCTGTTGCTCATTCGTACGCTCCAACGTCGCCTTCGTCCTTCGTCTTAGGCGTCTTCTTGCCCTTGCCGCGCAGCTGTCTCTTTCACTGTGGTTTTTGGAGGAAACACCACACCCGCACGGTTATTATTAAGCGTGGTTCTTGTTGTTGTCAGAAACATTTGAAATGTCAAAACTTTTAGCTTTCCCTCCGCGGGTGTGGCGTGGGTGCGTGTGTGAGAACTGACAGTTACCCAACATAAACAGCCGAAAAAAAACCGAAAAACATGACCATAAACACACGACAGGAGCGCTTAAATTTTTAAATTCACTTAAAAAATTAAAAATCATGCCAGCCGCACACCCAGCGCCATTTGCCCGCCGAGAGTCACAAAGAATTTGCGGTATTTAAATATTTAAAGGTTTCCATTTGTCATGGAGCCCGGGGCATTGTTTGTGTGGCTTTCGCAGCGACTCCGGCGGAAAGGAAAAGTTCCGTGAAATCCAATTGACTATTCCGACGGATTCAGGGCCTTTTTTGCTTTTCTGTTCTTTCGGACAGGTGATTTATCTCTGGAATTGTGTACAGCACTTCCAGGAACTGGTCAAGGTAATGCATTCATTTACATTGTTGTATACCGCTTGACCTGTGACACGCTTCAGTTATTTTGCATTAATTTAGCTTGAATATGAGGGGTTTTATAAATTGCTACACCGTCTAAAAATCAAATTAAATATCTCTATGAAAATAACCCAAATAACCTACTAACCAAATCAAAAAGCCTTCCCGAAATCACTGGACAGAAATAGTTCAATGCCATTGGAAAATTCTGTAATCTAATTTGAATGCGCGAAAACCCGGCATTGGCAATAGCATGTTCTTTATCGCCCGATCTGGCGCACTAGGCCCACGAATGCCCGATTCATTAGGCCCTAATGATGATTTACCTCTTTCCCACCACCCGGGCCCGCTTGGGTGGGTTTTGTCGAATTTGGCCCAGAGGCAGGCTCGTCATTAAGCCAGCAGCGCACGGCATATGAAAAATTAAAGTCAAATAAGCCCAACAGCCACAATCACACACCCACCCAATCAGGGCTTGGAACATCCCCAGCGCCGTGGGAGTTGAGCCCCACCCGACTCAGACCTGGCAAAACATTGATTTCCCAAGACTTTTCAGGCACACAAAATTAATTACCTAACCTAAAAACGCAGCCCAGAAGGCAGGAAAACACAGCCAGAAAAAACAGAAAAATAACGAAAAACCCACAGCCAGCACCGGAGGAGAGCGAAAAGAAAATTATGTAAGCCAGGCCCAGACAGGCACAAAATTGCCGAGCCAATGCGGCTCACTCTCATTTTTCCTGCTGCCGATGCTGCCTGATAGATTTTCCCTCTCGATTTTCCGCTTTGATTTCGGCTCGACTACTTCTTGCTTTGACTTGGTTTTGGTTTCGGTTTTTCTGCTGACTCATTTGGGCATGACAACGGCCAGAATGAATGATATCGAAAATCGAAATCAATAAATGAAATTGGTCAAATCAATTTGCCAACAATTGCAATTTTCTGAATGGGGCGCACAGCAAAGAAAAAAAAAGAAGAAGATACGAAACTGGAGCACAAAATTTGATTAAACTTTTCATGTTTGCAACCATTGTAGCGGCAGTGAAAAAAGTGATTGGAATGGAAAATGAGCTTGGCTTGTGGCTGAAGCAAAAATTTGCTGCCAGGATTAAGGCACGAGAAAAACAATTTGGAGTGCAACTTTTTATGGGCGAAAATGGCAAACTTTTTAAATCAGTGGCTTAGTCAAACTTAAGGCTTACAACCGAACGGGGATAATGGCAATTGCGAAAACAGTGTCAGGAGAACATATGATATTATATAATCCAGTTATAATCCAAGGCAAAATTATCAAATAATAACTTATGACTAAAACTGATCAATCGAAAAACACAACTGCAAGTTCTGGTTTGTGAACATAGTGGAAATAACTTCTATAATTTGTTTTTTTAAGCTCAGAAATTTCTGGATTTTTGTTGGCTTCTAAATAGTTTTCCTACTCCCAATTTTAATAATGTTTCATTGTGCAGTACTCACCTCCATTGCCGGATATCAGGGCGACGACAACCACGAGCATGCTGAGCATTATCAGATTTCTGCGGCAGCCCCGGCAGTTCACGTGGATGCCAATGTTGCTGCCGGCAGCGCGGATGTTGCTCCTGTTGCTGCTGTTGCAGGAGCGTGAGTTGCGGGCAAGTGGGCTGATGCTGCAGCTGCCTCTTGCTGCGGCGGCGGTGGTGCAACTGCCCGGCCAAAGCCTTGTGCAATCTGTACTGATTTCTGGTGGGTTCGAGGGCTGCTGCTCCCCCTGCTGTCGTTGTCGCCGGGCTTTGGATGTGGCCGCTGCCGTTGCTGTGGCTCGTTGCTTTAAATTCGTTCGTTGCTGCTGCTGCTGCTGCTGCTGCTGGCGCATTTCCATTTGAAAAGTTGCCATAATATTTCACTTGCGAGCGTTGCTGCCCCTTTTCCCTTTTGACGCGTCTCGTATATTCTGGTTTTTCCTTTTTTTGCGATGCCTCGAGACTTATTTGAAAATGTGTTTGCGGAATAACTGGGGGGCGTGGCTGAGGGCGGCCTGATTAGCGCCTGCCGTCATCATTCCGCCGCGATGCGTGAAATTGCCACAGCAAAAATGTGAAGGAAAAATAAGGAAAATCGCCTCGTGAATTCCTCCTCCGCGGCGTCCGCTTGTAGTTTTCCCCTTCCAGTGGCGGAACTACTTTGCATTTGTTCTGCTCGACAGATGCTGACAAATCGCCGCCATTTTCCAGCGATTTATATTCTATTTAATTTCAGCTTGAACACAATTCTGGCTGGCTATCACTTCATCTTCATTAGCTGAATGTTGGCCATCCAGGATTTCAGGATACGGGGACTGGGATGGGCCGGAGCTGCCTGTGGATGAAAAGGCCAAAAAAGGCACCGAAGAAAACAGTTTCGGGGCGTTAAAAATCTTTGGAATTTCATTAAAAATGCAAACGTCAAAGTCAAAATAAATGGAAATTTGTGTGTTTTTGTTTTTTGCGCCTGTGCCCGGGCCGCGCTTGGCACGTGCGGATGTCCTTGCTCCTCCCCGTGCCACCTGAAAAACGAGGACAGATATTCTTTTCCTATATACACTTGTACATTATCTGGCGGCGCGTGGCGCGTCTGTCTTGTTGGATTGGCCCTGTTTGCTTTATGAATGTTTGTCCGTCTGTAACCGGCGACAACAGTCTCCCCGTCCAGGAATCTGAGAGGTTCGTGAGGATACGGCAAAAAAATTCGCGCTGCGCTGGCAATATCGTAATGTGATTTTTATTAAAGGCAACAAATAATAAATTAAATGTGCCCGAGGCCGAGTTGAGGAATTTCTAATTTCCTCTGGCACAGTGCCAACGAATAGGGGACGGTCAGTCGGATAGGAAATTCGAATTGAAATTCTTCAAGTGATTTGGATTTTTCACTAGGGAGGCTTACAATTCTATTATATGTCTGGAGAAATTATGTTATAAAACGAGTAGGATCCAGATTTAGAATATGGATTTGAATAAAAATGCTACAAATTCGAAACATGCAATTGTTTTTTCACTATCTACCATAGTCTGCAATATCTAGGCGTTAATACGGACAGACGAACGGACGGACGGACAAACGGACATGGCTAGATCGACTGTGGGATCGGAAAAGCTCCCTTCTCCATGTTACATGCATACACTCGTACGAATTCCATATACCCTTGTTCTTTTTAAGAACCGAGTACAAGAAGAAATTCAATTTGAATAAGTGATGAGGTCCCATCAAAGTCTGCGTTGGTTATTTCAAATAAATAATTTAGGCAAGCATATTGTCAAGTAACGCTTCGTGTTTTCCCGCAGCTAAAGGCATCCATCTTAATCCTGGACCAACTTTCTCCATAAATCCTTTCGCATCTCAAGATCGGCGGGTGGAAAACTTTGCAGTGGCCATCGCTAACTCGTGACAGTTGCTGACTCGACTCGGCTTGGCGTTTTATCGACGACCCTGGAGAGCACTTTCATTCCATTTTCCAAAAAACTTTTCGCTAATGTCTCCCTGCGCTGATCGTATTATGTCTATTTACAACTTTCATTATTCATTTTTCCGACCGCCCGTAGGGCCACCCACAAACAAATGGAAGCAGAAACCCGAGCGCTGCAAACTGAATGGGAGACAATGGAAGAGGAGACATACAAAGTCCTGACAGCATCCGAAATAATGGGGCACAAAGCGTTAAACAAAAGGCGAAACTGGCAAAAATTACAACAAAAAATTGAAACAAAACCCCGACTCGTCGCAGTATAAGTTACAGCAAAAGTTTCACTTAAAACTGTCGAGCTGAGCCCTGAACTCGCCGTATTCGCCAAAAGTTTTCAGCATCCCCCGGCACTTTAAAAGTTGCAAAAAAAGGAGCACAAAATAAAAAGCCGTCCATCAGGGGACCGACCGGGGCTGAAAAGTCATCAAGTGCAATGTCAGAGCTTGACAAAAATGCAGCTCGCACCGGACAGAGTGTCAATGCGTGGCAAATCCGGGAGAAATGTGCCACAAAACTTTGCCGGTCCACAATGGACGCTGAATAAAACTGTCGAAAAGTGGCATAGGGAGCGCTTCAAGGTGATGGTGATGCCTCCTGCCTCCTTCCTCCTGCGTCCTGCCTCCTGTAATTTTTTCCTTTTCTCGGGCGCGTTTTTGTTTCTCGTGGCGGTGGCTTTAATTAGTGCCAAGGTCCGTCGAGGGTTAAGCACGTCACGCTGATGGCCGGGCATTAAGTTGTAAGTGCCAGGGCGTGACCGGCTAACCAGCCACCCACTCACCCACCTGCAGCCCGAGTCCAAGTCCATGCATAATTAAAGCCCAACGTCTCATTATAATTTCCATTAAAAAGTGAGTAGCCACCCATACAAAAACCCCATCCCAGGGATGAGTTTATCCCCTGGCAAGGCCTATTCAAGTATTGGCTCAACTTTTGATGGCCGTACGATGCATTGACATTTAAAGTGACAGCTGTCGAGTCAAACAAAAGCGGGACACGGCTGAATGGCAGGCACCCACCATCCAACCATCCAACCAGCCAGCCCGTCAACCAGTCATCCGCCGATTAATAAAATATGCATGAGCAGAGTAATTATGTTTGATTAACACCCAACAATATATTTTTGCTTTAATTATGTCTCCTTTCAATCGGAATTGTGTGCCCTGTCCGACTATTATTTTTCATCGTTTTGCGCTTAACAATTTGCTCCTTTTGTTTGTTTTTGATTTCCTGCTATTTGTTAAACATTTGCATAATATTTCATTCATTCCAAATTGTGTGCACAAAGAGTTTCAGTTGGGGGCCGCAAAACAGCATATTTTTAAAAATTGAGAATAAATAAAAGTGTCAATACAAAAGTATAATAAATATTTTGTATTATGCTCGCATGCAATATTCAAGTTTACTGTTAAAACCTATTATCGCAAAATTTAATAAATTATAAGCTCACAAATACAGCGACATTGGGGTCAGAAAGGATTAAATTAATATTGATCACCAGAAAATATTAAGTGGTGTGCTTGTTTAAAAGCCCTGAGCTCACAGAGTAATCAATAAATTACATGTTGTTCATACCCATGGAAATTCCGACCCGTAAACATTCCATTTCAACTTGAAGCCCTCCGCAAACCTCTGCTGAATGTAAATTTATTCGAGAAGATTGCCCAAAATAACCACCAGTAAGTTATTTTTAATTATTAACTGCTCCGATTTATTTATATAAGGTTCGTAAAGCTGCTGTCTGCGTCCAACTTCAATAATTTTATTTTTCTTGCGCTTTTTTTAGCAAAACAAAAGTACTCGTACAACACATGCGAGCGTTCTCGCATGTTAAAGTAAGCTTATGAATTTTTTGGGGGACCTAAGCTGATTTGGGGCACACATTGTGTGCGGAAAAGTCAAGGCATTGAAAAAGGTTAAGTACAATAAAAATAATTTATGTATTTGGGCAACTTTCTGAGGCAGAAAGTTCAATTTTCCAGCCGTGAGACATGACCTTGCCGAAGCAAGAGGTATGTAAATGAAATCTTCCAACGAGGGAAATGGTTTTGCATAAAATGTAACCTTTCATGGATTCTTATTCACCGCTCTTCGTGCAATAAAATTTTTGAGCTACAACTTGGCAACGGTGACTGAGCACAGCCTAGCAATCAAATAAATGGTTTTTATGACGGTACAGGATTGCATTTTTCACTTAAGCATATGAAACAAATCCTAGCGATGTAGCTGCACTACCTACAACTACAATCGGCTGTCAAAGATATTTAGAATAAACACAATTAGGGCGATACTTAATATTCATGGCGCATTGCCAGCAATATTTATTACGCAGCAATTACTTCTTTATGGTTATTTCTAGGATTACGATACTATCACAATACTTTCTCCTGGCTTTTATACCCTTAGTCTGATTAGCAAGCCACAACCCTTTCATTAGCATAATCCAAAAATATATTTACTTCACTCCTCCTAGTACACCTGTCAATCAGTTGATTGAGCCCACACGCTCCTGAGTGTTAAGGCACGTGTATCCCCCGAGAAATTCTCAGAATTTTCATAATTAAATTGAGTTGGCAATACCTGCCCCACGGCTCATTCCGGTGGCCAAGACCTCTGCCCGACCGTTGACCACAACAAAGTGGGGCAGCAAAAATAAAACAATCAACAAATATAACAATGAGACAGCCACTTGCCACCCGTTGCTTCCGCTTTTCCGTGCAACCACCCCCACTACCTCGGCCGACGGAAAACCACCTCGCCCAACACACCCCTCCCAACCAATCCGCACAAACAATGCCACGATTGTGTGGGATTTTCCTGATTTTTTCCCTACTATACATGTAGGGAATGGGGGGCATTCAGGGCATTCGGGGATTTGCACAATTATCGGTGTTAACTAGACAATAAAATAAGAAATTATCGGATAATTAGCTCATAAAATTAATCGGGCTTACCTTTTCGTGCTGGCAGTGGTTTGTCCTTTGTTTCTTTTGTGGTTTGCGATTTGTTGATTGATTGAACTTTAATTGAATTTAAGTTTGTTCAAAAGTTCGGGGACTCAAACTTTATGAGCCTTGAAGTTTTCGCTCCGACAATTTACACGATTTTTGTTTTGCTTTTATCTAACAACAAAGGGAGAGTTTAATGTTTGGTTTATTTTCTTAAAAAAAAAGGGTAATCCGTTCGCCCCAGTCTGTAAAAATGATTTTATTTAACCCTTTTTTCCATTTTTCGACCCAAGCATCCTTCATGTGTTGGATGCTCAGCCGTGTGATTTTCGTATTTAAACCATTTCGCGCCCACCCTCATTTTATGCAAATTTTTCTGGTTAAGCAGAATGCGACCCTAATTTATGGGCCCAAGGGGAGTCGGGGTCCTTGAACACAACAAAAAACACACAATAAAAGATAAAAGTTCAAACGCAAAAGTTCAAATGAAGGAAAAACGCAACATTTTCCGCGAAATTTAAAAGGAAAACACGAGATATTTCCATAATTATTTCTTAAATTCGCTGGCCCATCAGGAAAGTTATTTCTCACAGCGTCCTTCGCGGCCAAACAAACTGCAAACAAAGTTGAATAATATTTTTGTGTATTTTGCCAAGTACACTCGCGTAGAGTATATATTTTGAACAATCCGTGGCCTTGGCTGGACCAAGCCAAAGGTGAGAACCGAGTCCAAGTAACAGCTGACTCAGGTGGTCCTTTTCCTGTTTAAGTCTTCGACTTTTCACTGTTCAGTTTTGAGGTATTTTTTTGGCCTGAAAGGAAACTCCGGCACTTGGGCTTTGGCACTTTAACGCGAATGTTGCATATTTTATTTGCATCCTGGCACGCACGACTCCAATTTCTTTGCTCTCGTTATTATTTGATTTTTGTTGTGTACGAGTATGCTGGCCTTTTCACATTGCGTGCTTATATTTCACATTGGCTCATTTATTATTTACCGCTATTGCACATCGAACAACTTTTACTTTCGGCTCCAAAAACGCTGCCGCACCCGTGGACGAGTTCGTGTTCGTCGGCTGGCTGGGCGGGGGGAGCGGGGAGTGGTTTATTGAGGTTGTCCTCCGGACAGGACCCAGAACACTGAACCAGGACTCTTCGGCGCCTTTCACCGCGAGAACGAACCGAACGAGACGACTGCACTGAATACACTGAAAGCCACACGAACGGATTCGCTGGCGAAAGCAAAGGCGACCAGCGAAAGCTCTGCTACTGAAAAATCCTCTCTCGGAAATGGGCCGAGCTTTTTCGCCTAGCACAGTGGGACGAATGGGCCAGCAGTCGTCACCCGAGCCGCCTTCCAGCCGGCTGGCGCTCTCTTCTTGGCCGTATTTCGAACTTCCAATGGGCTATTAGCCAAGTCCTCTCTTAACATCCGAAGCATTGTGCGGCCAATTGTTGACATCCTTACAATGCCAGAGTCCTTTCGTACGTTTGTTTGTTTTTTGTTTTTTGTTTTTTTGTATGTGTTTTTTTTAAAGCTCCTCCACTCCACCCATATTCGTGTTAATTGCCACCGCTTCAAACGCATCCCATGGAATGTATGGGCCACACACATTCCACCCTGTACTTTATTTGCAAGCAAAGGTAAATATGTAATCTGCCAAGCAAAATATTTCAAATATTTATACGCAAACAAAGGAAAGTGAGTAATTTAGCCAGGCAAAAAATATATTTAATATTTATCAATTCCTTTTCACAAACTCAAATGTATTTATGGATAAATATAGTATATCTATAAATCGTATAATATCCAGCAACACGACGAAGCCCACACAAATACATTCAGACAAGCTGCTGGATGAATATAATTTAAAGAAAACCCAAATCATCACTCTTCATTTCGCTGAAATAAACTTTGAAAGGTCAGTGTCAGTCATTTGTCGGTTTAACCTTTGAGGACAAGCGAGGCTTTAAATGAGATTAGAATCGCAGTTTACAGGACTTCATTTGAATTAAAGTTTCCCATAAACTTCTAAAAAGAATAGTAAAATATTAAGATCATATTGTTTTAATATCCAATTTATGCAGTTTTTGTAATATTTTCACTTTCATTTGCTTCAAAAATAATTAATTTTTAATGAATAAAAATACGAACGTTGCTTTAAGCCCTTAAAATCAAAGTGAGAGTACGCCCAATTTCGGCAACATTTTCAGAAACAAATGTAGGGGGTGGAACTGGGAAAACTGGGAAAGACGAAAAGACGGAAAGACAGTTGAAATAGGCAGCTCCAGACACTCGGCCTGTTTAAGCACTTAGTGCACATTAAGTGCCTGGGATCTGGATTGGATGCTGCCCGCCACTTGGCCGTCTGCCCAATCCATTCCAGGCACTCTACCCAGGTACTCTTCCCAAAAGCCAAAAGCGCCCTCGTCGCCTTTTTCTTCGACTGTCTTCAAAGTTAACTGACACTTACACTTGCACTTCTGCGAAAATCAAATGCATTCGCTCACGGCTTGGGTTTTTGTTCGGTCTACTCTCCTGCCCCGATTTCTAGAGGCCGGAAAAACGCTTTCCCAGTTAACTGGCAAGGATTGGCATTAAACTGCTCCCATTGTGGGAAAAGTTGGGCGGGGTGATGAGACTATAAAATAAATGTCGATAAATGGTAACTACACAAAGCAGAAGGTTGTGTGCCAATCGGCATCGGCTTTCCTTCCCTTGGTTGTAGATTAAATTAAAATGGATGGAAGATGGTTAGTGGATTTTTTCCGACTAAAAGTTGCAAATATATGGACTAACCTAAGCCAGAAGGTTTGTCTTAGCCAAACATATTTGTACACGTATCACAGTCATGCCAAATATAAATTCTACATTTTGTTTAAAACTGGTAATGTCAGCATAACTAAGCTTTACAAAATAAAATGTACGTGGAGGTAACGCTATATTAAAAATATTCCATATTTTCAAACCATTCTTAAATAGGTTTGAAATAATGTTTTTGGATTTTCAGTGAATAATTGTTTGCTTCAGAAATTTAAACAATTTAATTAGTTTCTGAAAATTGTTTATGAAGCTGTCAGCCTAGGCGTTAAACGTCTAGATCCCGCACAATCCGACTATTATCTCCCAATAAAAAATGTTTTACTTATTAATCTGCACATTTATTTATTTATTTTTGAATAGTTGAGGGTTTTATTTGGGCACTTTAAATTGAATGCCTCTGTTAATTGCTCGCATTGGTACATTCGGTTTATCTTGAGCCAATCACTGCACCTAGGTTCGTTAGATCCAAAATCCATTTCTGTTTTATTCCCATTGTTGATAGCAAAGATAGTTGGCATACTAGAGTTTTTTGCAAATGCGTTTTTTGGATAGTGCATAATGCTATAGTAATCGTATTCTACATTGTAGGTAGTCGTAGAATATGCTATTTCAAAATTATACTTATTTTCAGGTTGTATGTTAGTCTCATTCAGTATTACGTACTGATCTCGATCTGTCCTGCTTTGCTCGTGAAAAAGCCCCAACATATGGAAAGTTTCATGATAAATAGTCTTCATGTCCTTATCAGCGAGCTCTATAATACTTAAACTTTCCTTTTTCCGAAAACCAACATGTGCTTGATTATACGATGAATTATGGTAAACGACGGTGTAATTTTTTAGTTTGCCGATTTCATTGAATTTCAGGCAAGTGAAATTTTCTATCGTCGTCAGAGCGTTTCGTATATTAGAAATCTCGGTAGCGTTATTAATAGTTTTTGATATAATGAAGTGGATTTCTCTAGACCAAAGATTTGGATACGTTACACCATTACGTGTCTGCAGCATTTGATTATAATCGACTACGCTGCAGTCAATATTGCTGGTTGTTCTTCCGCTGGGAGCCGTCAGTCCTGGTCCCACCTCCAACAAAATGATGGTAAAAATTAAAACGCCAACCGGTTGAAGAAACATCCTGATTTTGTTTGTGAGAATTACTGCATTTTCAGTCCGCTTTTATAGGGATTTCTTTGAAAATATTATCACATGGTATGCAAAAAATCAATAACTTACACCGAAAGCTAAGAAAAATATTTTCAATTATTCTAGCCGGCTCGCTATCTGAACCTCAATAACTTGTAAGCAAATGGCCATTGCTCATTACTCACCATTACTCACTTTTCTGCAAAACAATGTAGCAACTGCACATGCCGAGATTTAAATCAATTTTTACATTTTCTAGAATACTAAAATTACAGATCTATAGGTAAAATAAAATTTTGTAAAATATTGACAACATTTATTTAGCTGTTATTTGCTGTATTTTGCATGTCCTTGTTTTGCCTCTTTAACACTTGTACATTATGCGAATCTTAGTCCAGTCGCCTTCGGAAGGACCTTGCACTTGACCCATTTCTCTTTCTACTGGTTGACCATCGACCAGGGCGCGAATTGTGGGCTTCGAGGGATCCTTGGCAAAAGCGTTTTTCGAATAGTGCATAACACTCTCGTAGTCATAAGGCACGTCGTACGTAGTGGTATGGTTCATGGTCATAAACTGAGACCAGAACTTTCTGGGGATGTTTTCGTAGTCGATCTGCACGTACTGATCGCGGTCAGGCCGACTCTGCTCGTGAAAGAGTCCCAAGAGATGGAGGGTTTCGTGCTGGACTACCGCCGGCATACTCGCGCATCGTTCAGTGAGCAGGACATCGTGGGAACCGAAGGACACTGGCTGATAGCCCACTTGGGTGCCACACATGTTCGGTGACTTTTTGAAGTACACATACCGTGTTCCCAGGCCCGGTGATTTTTGCAGTTCCTTAAACTGCACACAGGTTTGCTCACCGAAGGTCGCCATCGCCATCCGGACATTGTCCGCCTCCTGTTCGCTGTAGTCCCCGGATATCCTGTAGCCTATTGTCTTACCCGGCCAACGTTGCAGTTCCGATTGCAGGGCGTTTCGGGTCTTGGCCTCGGCATCTTCGTCGTCCAAATGGATTTCGTTGTAGTAGTTCTCGTAGGACTCTATGCCCTCGGAGGCAGCTAGAAGTGGTGCTAAAACCACCAGCAATAGAACTCCGGCTTGCTGACAAAACATTTCTGCAGCTCATGTCCCCAACTGCAATGCGCCTTGCCTTTTATAGTCATTCAATTAAAAGTTAGTTATCAGTTTTATTTCTGCATTCAATTATTTCTCGTTTGATTTAGGTTTTACATTCACACGTACATACAGACATTCCCCTTGACAGACATTAAAACACTAAACAACAAATAGCGTTTGAGGTTGGTAATGAACATTGTATGGCGGTCTGATCTCTTTTAATATAAGAAACTAAGAAAAACTTTAAAACAAACATAAATACTAAGTTTAAGCCTTCTAACAGGTTATATTTTAAAACTCTCTAAATCGTGAGAATTTGAAAATTTATTTTCTAATTTATTGTATTCAGGGCAGATGTTGTGAACTGTGTTGCAGGCTGTAATTAACCGATTCGCTTTCCCAGATTAAAGTCTGCTCTCCATACACAATCGCTGTTTTGAATGCACTTGCCGCGACTTATTTGGCTGGAGCTGCCATAGTTGCATTTGCATAATTACCATAGATACAATAGCTTATATGGAGTGCACTCCACGCTGCACTCTAATAAATACTGGTGGCTTGAAATTCGCAAATGGCCTGCCAATTTTGCACTGCTCGCTCACCATCGCAGACACACCCTTGCTTAACTACCGTAAATTCAGCATTTTTATAAATGAATACAATGTTACTAGTCCTAATTGATGGTTGACTCTGGATAAATGTCCAAACCCTTTGTGGCCACCAGTGTTAAAGCTCCTCTCTATATTAATCATCTTGTCCACGTAGCCCCATTACTGGGGTCTCAATTTTATTTATATAAATGAACAGGTTCATTGGTGCACATACTTGCTTGCAAATTCATCAAGTGCTATATGTGTGGTCAGTGTTTGCGCCAAGATTGAACAAATGGTTGATTACTGTTAATTACATTTTATATATTTCCAAAACTTAGTTTTCTCGTTTATGAACAAACGCATCACTTAGATGGGGTTGTTTGGGGGTGGTATACTAGAATTTTTTTTGTGGCTTTTTAGATTGGTTTTTTGGGTTGTATTTCCGTCGGCTAAGACGCGATTGCAGCAGCTTTGAGGAGTCGCCGGAGATTAGCCGGCCGGGTAATTAAATTTAAGCTGCTCGATCGCGCCTCGGCACTGGGATCGTATAGTAAATGTACATATAGTAGTATTTTAATCATAATTCATACGAACACAATAAAATAAGAAAGTTTCAACACATTTTGCAAGCAAAATTCATAGATAGCAAATCGTTTCTTCAAGAACTTCTCTTTGCGTTGTCTGTTTGTAGTTTCCCATTTAGTGGCTTCAGTTGTCGTTGTCAGTAGTTGACGCTCGTCGAATATGTTGGCCTGATCCGTCGATTCAGGCACTTCGCTTGCTAACATCACAAATCAGTTCCCAGTCGTTAGTCGCAGCTCCTGTGTTATCTTCCTCTTCGTGCTCATCGTTCATCCTTCTCCTCCTCATTCAGCATAGTTTCGAACTGTCTCTCTCTCCATCGGTAAATATACAGTATATAGACGGTAGTCATAGTAGTATTATTAGTTAATATTTAATGGATGGCGGGCGGGCGGGCGGTCAGGCGGTTGATCGGTTGCTCCAGCGAGTAATCAGGTGATCGAGTGAGCTATTGAGTGAGTTGAGTGCTTGACTCTCTGCAGTCCAGCGATCCTCGCGTCCCGATCGCTGCCTCTAGTGCAGCTCGATGAACTCGTAGAGAGTTTCCGGCACGCGTCCCAGGAAGCGGATGCCGTGCTTCTTGATCGTCCTTGAGGCCAAACACGCCAGCGTTGTGTACTTCATGGGATCGATCACCTTGTGCATGGGCGTGGGGTACAACAGGCTCTCAAATGTCTCGCCAGCATCGTTTTTGGTGTCCTATGAAATTTGAAATTATTAGCATATAAGCTTTGAAGCAACAGCAATGCAAACACTCACCAGATGTGCGCCTCCCTCCAGCAGGATGTTAGGCAGGGACTCCACATAGGGCTGCATGGTGGACAGGTGGAGCGGCGTGTTGCCCGAATCGTCGACCGCATTTGGATCGGCGCCCACCTCCAGCAGGGCCTTGGCGAGCGTCACCGAGGGGAACTGGCAGGAGGGATAGCGGCCGGCCAGCGTGCCCTCCCGATAGCAGGCGTAGTGCAGGGCGGTCCTATCGAACCGGACGCGCACCTTCAAGCGGTTGAGGTGGTACAAGGCGCCCATCACCTGCCGCCGCATCTCCGAGGTCAGAGACTCGGAGTCCAGAAGCGAGCTCAGCAGACAGCCTATGTGAATGGCACTTATCATGGTGCGACTCAGGGCGTTCGGGTCGTGATTGCAATCGTGCTGATGCGCCGACAGCAACGTCGTCGAAGATGAGGCAGATGATGAAGATGAAGAGGAGGAAGAGGAAGAGGATGTGGAGCCGGACGAGGACTTGTCGTCCGCCGTCAGCTGTTTCTGTGGCTGCTTCAGGTCCTTGTACTGCTCCAATGTAAAGGCCTGACCGCGCTCCACCTCCTTGACCGCCTTGTAGAAGATCTTTAGCATGCCATCCGCCTCAATGGGCGGCACCACACGGCCCCGGGGCAGCAGACGACCCGCCTCCACCAGCATAAAGCTGAACAGCTCGGCGAAGGACAACAGCGAGGACTGTGTCATCGGGCTGAGCGGCTGCAGGATTTTCTGTTGCATCGTCAGGGCATACGACCAGAGCTCAATGCAGCGATCGAAACGTCCAGCGTCCGCGTAGTGAGCTCCCCTGCAGACAAAGCGAACAGTTAGCTTTGCAGAAACAAAGGAGATTTACTGAGCACCCACCTGAATCTGATGTAGTAGCTAGTGTCTGGGTGTGTGGGTCCCAAAATGCGCTGCCTGATGACCAGAGCCTGCATTCGCATCTCGTCGGGATCCAGCACCATCTCCTCAAGCTCCTCCACGCTGGTCACCTCGCTGACCATCTCGTAGGCTGGCACTGGATCCTGGACCTTCTTCTCCAGCGGCGGCTCCAGAGTCCGCTCCTCGAGTGCCCGTCGCCACAGACTCAGCGCCGCGGCCATGTCACGCTTCCTGTCCACATAGGTGGCACCCAACAGCTCCAGGGCGTGGATCCGCGACTCGCGGCTCACGCAGGGCAGCGTTATCAGATGCTCCACGATGGGCATGTGACCGGTGACACTGGCCGCCAGCAGCGGCGTCATTCCGTAGTAGTCCACATCCATGGTGGCGCCGTGCTTCAGCAGCAGCTGCAGGATTTGCAGAGATCCCGATTCGGCGCAGTCGTGCAGCGCAGTGTTTCCCTTCACGCTACACCGGTTGACGTCCGCGTTCAGGGAGAGCAGATACTGGGCGATGCGGAAGTGGCCCTTGTAGCAGGCGATCATCAGGCAGGTGTGTCCGTGTCGGTTCGCCACCTCAAAGTCTAGGGAAGTCAGAAAGCGTTAGAGGTGTTCTATGTGGGGTTCTCATGACCGCTTACCTGCTCCGTGGTGCACCAGGTACTTGACGATCTCGTAGTGTCCGTCAAAGCAGGCCGCCCGCAAGGGCGTCGAGTTCGTCCGCGTGGTGCTGTTCACGTTGGCCCCGCGGCGGACGAGCATCTTGACGATGCCCAAGTGACCGGCGGCTGCCGCACACCACAGCGGTGGGGCATCCTCGATTGGTTCGCCGTCAAAGCTGACGGAGCCCACCTGCTCCACATTGGCCCTACACTTTGTCAATAGGTATTCTACAATGTCGTAGTGTCCGTTGCGGCAGGATATCACCAGGGGGGTGGCTCCGTTCACTTTCGCCGAGATCAGGTTGCCCACTTCGCTGCTACTCTTGTTGTAGAGGGTGGCCTGGAAGCAAGCGGGAAAATAAACGTGTTTTAACTAGAGTGCCTTAATCGGGGAGATTTGGCTATCAGAAAATCTATTAATTTGCTGAACGAGCGATTACGTACGGGAGTACCTTCCCGTACGTGTTTATCAATGAATTTTAAGCCTGTTTAATTAGCAGCCGCAATCGTAATACTTTGATAGGAATTGTTTCTAGCCCAAGGGTTGATTGCTCATATAACTATAAGATTGTTATTATTGTTTTCGTCTCAGTGGTATTTGAAACTGGTTAAGACTCGTCGAGAATTTCACGAAACACCAGGTCGGTTTCAATAAAAAATATATTATTTTTTATATATTTTAATCAAAACCGGTTGGCGAAGTATTCAATTTTGGTTAGCAGTGCAGTAATAGCTCACATTGTTTATCAATCGATGATTCATGTGCCTGAATTTAACTGCAATCGATACAAAAACGATTCTGAAATTCCGTTTTCAACCGGTTAAAGACCGTAATGACAGCCAATGCTACAATGTCGCTTTGACATAAAATCCCATTTGTTTACGCATCGGCAATCACGCTGTAGTTGTGCAAACAAAGTGCAACTTATCAATGCAAGGGTTATCATCTGGCCTTGGTACAGATCTCTATCGCATAACAATACAAATTCAAGCCGATTCAAGCTGATATTGTATTTAATAAAGAGAAAAACACTGTGATAATAACGTATAATTGCTGGCAAACAAACCGATGACGAACGGTCGAGTGCTGACGGGGAAAATGATTCTCAGGCCACCTGGACAGGAGATAACGAATGGCTGGGAAAGAGATATTGTACATGTGTACGACAACTACTGAAAGAGCAGATCTATATACACATATAGTACGTACATACATATAGTATGTATGTATATAGAAAAAGAGACAATCAGCTGAGAAAAAATTGTGCTTCTCGCTGCCAACGGCTGGTGGCTAGGCTGCTAATGAATTTTTTAATAGCTGGCTGGGCCTTTTTTGCTCTTATGCCAATTCGAAATTGAAATTCATTTATGTCAAACGTGTTTCATTTTTATGCTAATTATGTGCGCTAGGCAGCGCGCGTGCAAAGGGGGAGGCAAGTGGGTGCGGCGCTTTTTAAGAGGCCGGCCGCCAGAATGGCTGGCGCACATCGATTATAGATCGTGTCTATTTTCCATATAATATTAAAATATCGTATTTATTCCCCCGACCCCAGGGCGAGTTCGCATCAAGGAAATACAGCGTATTCGGGTAGGAAACCTTGAGGGTGCCAAGCCGCTGAGACAATAACATATTCAAGCCATCAAACTCAATTAGAACATTCGTGTCACCTGAGGAATACCCCTGCTAACAGCGCCCCTGACAGCTGAGAACCAGAAAAGATATTGTAGCGTACAAGAGAGTCGAAATAGATGATATCAGCAAAAAGATAGCAGGTTTAAGGGAACAATAGACCTTGCAAAGACCATGTGGATTTTATTACACCCACAAAAGGGGCTAGAAATTAAATTAGATATAATTATATACAGAAAATAATCAAAAATTTATTTGACAGAAAGTAATCGAAAAGTTTTAAATAAATCCCCGCGAAATCACGCCGCAATATTGATTTTTGCAACTAGGTTGGACCCGTTCTATTTTTGGTGATATTTACAAATCAAATTTGCCTCACTGTAATTGTTATTATTTTCTCTCACGCTCTATTTGACTTTCAGAAATTTGTTTGGCACAGGAAGAGTCCCGATCGCTTCCTACACTGCGCACAGAGAATTTACTTTTTGGCAGTTCCCTGGGGCCGCGGTATTATTGCAACGTCACACGACAGCGGCATTCTTTGTGGGGCGGCCCCCCTTTGAGCCGCCTTAACCCCCATTCGGTGGTGGGCCATACCAATCAGCGCCTCGTGCGCGTGACAAGAAAAAAATAAAAACCTACGAGTATGAAACAAAACAAAACAAGGCAGCGGCAGCGGCAGGCGGCAGATCCGAGCGGAGCAGGGAAAAAATACATTTTTGGCAAGACTATTAAGTGAAAACGTATTTTGCAAACCGTAAAGATTATTGAAAAGTCTTTGCGCGGTTGAGACTGAACAAGTGCAGGCGCAGAACAAATTGAACAATGAAAATTACGCATTAATTTTGCATTTCAGAAATACAGCGCTCCGTCAGCGTCCGTTCCATTTTATTGGCTGCTGAACTTTTCGCTTTTAAAAACCGAGGTGACTGGGCAATTGATCATCGCCAGCTGCTCGCTTCTTTTCCGCTTTTGATCAATTATGATCAAAGTATGTATATAAAAAAAATTAAAATAAAAAAAAGACAGTGAATCAGCTGTCAACGGTGAGTTATTAAGAGCTGGGCAATATTTTGAGACCATTAATATAGTTTCAAGCAGGCAAAAACACTTCTATTTCGAGTTGGGTTCTTGGGGCTTTCTACACATACTATACATACACCTGTATCTCTCATGCTCCAACGTTAGCCACTTCTAGCCCGAGGCCAGATTCCCCCGTTTCAGCGTTTCCCTTTTTCGAGTCTGCCGCTTTTCCGCTACCTTTCAGCCAGCATTTAACCTTGTTGCTCAGGCCCGAAGCCGAAAAAGCTTCAAACGAAATGAAAAGTCAATCTGACAATGGAGGAGGGCGGTTCTGGTGGCACAAAAAGCCAGCGGCACGTGAATAGTAGGCGTTTCCCGGGGGGGTGGAAAAGCGAGTGAGATGGCACTGGATATATGCATGAAAAAATCAATCCATTTGGAACAGGTGGCTCGGAATTATGATATAATTGATGTGACCCTGTCGACACAGGTTCAGCGGCCTCATTCGAGAAATTGATCCAAATTATGGGAAACTCATCACTTGTGTTTAATTTAATTATGGTAATAGGAATACAAAATGACAATGGGAAAGGCCCAATGGTTGGGAACAATTAGCATTTGTGGAAAGTCTTTCGTGCGTAACTTGGTAAATACTCGAAATTAGAATTCAATATTACCCATTCCTCCACGACCTCCATAGCAACGGTGGGCATAGATTTACAACTTAAGATGTCGATTCCCTTTCGTTTGAAACATTACCAGCTTTTTGTTTTGCGAACACTGGGATTTAAAAGAGCTAGAGAGTGCCCACCGCTGCTCTAGAGCCTAAGCTTGAACCTATCCAGAAATAAGCTTAGCTCAAGCTCAGTTGCGGACTTTCCTAATTCTGTACTGTAAATAAGCTTCCACTTGAATTTGTTCAATTTTCTGAGAATCACAGAAATGTAAATAAGCTTCCACTTGAATTTGTTTAATTTTCTGAGAATCACAGAAATCCCCAGAAACAAATTCGTGTATTCCCCCCCACGGCGAGTATGAATGATTAAGAAAACAAATTTGGCAAGAAAAACACTGGGGCAGGCCGAATGCAACGAGCCAAGTTAATTTATGTGCTACCCCATACATACATATGTATGTATGTATATATTTTACCTTGCATCAGGCACTAAATCCAACAATTTTACTTCCGAAAATGCGCCACAAAAAATGGAAATAAATTTCCTTTTAATTTTCTGTCTGTTCCGCAGATTGTTTGGCAAATTGGGGAAATGCGAAAACAACAAGGGGCCAGATAAACAAGCATTTCCCAAGGTAATTTTCTGTATTATTATTTCACATATGTATGTATTTGTTCTCGAATTCAAACGGAGAGTGGTGGAAACACCTTGAAACACCTTTTACCGCTACGCGCTGCACAAATGTCAAGTTAAAGCGGCCTAAACTCTGCCATTAAATCTCAGCCGCAACACGAACAAGCATAGGCCAACGAAAAAAATTGTTCGTTTCCGTGTAATAAACAATAAACAACTTTCCATTGTTGTTGCTACGGTCAGTGGCTTAGAAACGGGCTCGATACTGCGGGTAATGGGGGTTTTCAAATAGCGTTTTTGGTGGGTAAACCTCTCCTGAGCCACTGTTTGTTACCAAAATTGCCGTTTTCGCAGAGTATTATTAGTTGGTCAATTCTCTTTGCGATGGTTTTTCTGCTTGGACCGCTCGACTTCCCCTTTGCCGGTCTCACCCCTCGACTCCTCGCACGGCGCACGCATAAATTATTATAATTTTGACATTGAACGAGTTCAATGTCGATGATATGCAAGTAGACAACACCGCTTCAGACTCAAGTTCAGCGCCGGACAGAGCAGCGACGGAGACGAAGACGGAGACGGACTACTTGGTCATCCAACTCTGATTCAATTCAATTTGGAGCCACCAAGCGAGCGATCGACCGCTCGACCGATCGACCGTTCAACCGATGACCATGTGCGGTTGTGCGGTTCGAGTTCGAAATTCGGATTCCGGGGCTCGGCATTCAAATCCGTCACTGCGAGTCAAATTGAGCCGACTCTGGCTGAAATTATTTGGTTTATTTGTTAGCTAAGCCGGCTCAAGGGTGACGGTGACAGAAGCCGAAAGCAAAGGCTGCAGTCGTAAAGCGGGGGAGCTAAAACCAAATCGAGCGGTGCCAAAAATTGCACAAAGAGGGAGAAATTTAAGCAAATTGCTTAAAAAAATGTGATGTTCCAATTTGCGGCGGATGGCTAAGGCAATCTTAGTACATTTGCTGTGTTTTTGACTTGCCAAGACTCCAAGTTGCAAGGAATTTTAAGCTAATACATGTAGATTAGGGAAGCTCAAAATAGCCTAAAAAAGGTAATATCTCAATTTATTTTTAGACATAATTGAGGAGGCAACATCGAGCTCTAAATTGCACAACAAAGTACCATCTTAGTTACTATATTTTGTGTTTTCAACTTGCCAAGCTAAATAGCCTAGAAAAAGGTAATGTCTCAATTTGCGGCAAATTAAGAGGCTCCATCGAGCTCTAAATTGCTTAAAAAAGAGCATAAGTTCCTTTTTTTTTGTTTTTAACTGACTAAGGCTCTAAGTTGGAGCTAAAAATTGCCTAAAAAGGGTCATGCGCTTGGCCAGTTTCAGTACATTTACTGTCCTCAAGTTGCAAGGACTTTGTGCGAGTCAAAATTGAGGATGCATGCCAAAAAGTGTACAAACAAATGGCTCAAAAATTCAACATCAGACTGCGCAGCTGCGCGGCCGCAGCAGCATCATCAATTTTGAGGTCAACGGTGCTTTTAACGGAGCATCTGCGAGGCGAGGGAAGCAAAACTGGTTCAATCGAAAGGGTTCACATTAGAGCACTGCCGGCAGTGTCAAGGTCAAGGCTGTCCGAGTGTCTCGGGGTTTTGGGCGCATGGAAAATTACGAATTCGTTTAGTGAAGCGTGGAAATTTTAAAGATCCAACTTTTATCTGTGCTGGCGCGTTTAAGCATCGGATGGGATTAATTTCATACCGCTCTTGTAGGCAGATAAGATTCCTTGAGCTGCTTACATTACGCGTGGCAAACATAAACATAGATAAGCGGATGGGATTGAGCTCTCTGTCGGAGATAAGCCCGTCCATAGGCAACTACAATGTAAACACACTTCTTCCTGCCCGTAGGCTGCTCCTTCCCCCCTTTGACTTTATGATTATAACTCGTAAATAATTTTTACGGGTCACACACGAGGTCTTGCCTCCGCCCGTACTTTCCAGCGTTCCGATGATTTAGTTAATCGAGCGATGAACTTGACAACGTGAATTGAAAGCAAAACAAAATAGCAGATGCGAGCAAATAGAAAGAAAGCGCCGATGTCGATACCCTCACCGATTTATGGCGATTTTCGTGTTTATCGCTTTCAATTGGGCGATAAAACCACAAGTATTGCAATAAATATGTTATGAACTCGTTTGGAAATATATAAATTACTGATGCAGGGGATTATAGAACGCATTAAGATGAACTGGACAAGCCAAACAAAGATTACGAGTATAGTTTTATATAACATTTGACTGGAATGAGTCAAAAGTCTTGAAACGATTTCTTGTGAGCTCTCCTTTGTCTGGGTTTTCATTTATAGACTTTGATCGTATCGTGGTATTTGCCTGGTTGTCATGCACTGGGCGAAATATTAATGGATTTCGCATAGTCTTTCTAGGCTACTCAATTCACAGTCATGGTTAATTACGCGGGTTGTTAGACTTCAAGTCCGGATGTCACCTTCACGGAAATAAAATTGCTGTTTGAATGTTTATATTTCGGTTTGCAGCCTTTGCTGGTAAATTTGGTATTCGGTTGAAAGAGGTCACCGAGTTTTACGACACTTTAAACGGCTGGCAATAAACATTCAACAGCTGTGAGTACTTCCTATTAGACATTTCACTCTAGATTTGCCCGAACCAATCGCATTTACCTACTCGTATTTGCTTAAGCAATTGTTAAGCCGCCGTTACGAATATATTTGGCAATAAATGTTCTTAACTTTTAAAGGCTGCGCAAAACTAAACCAGACCGCAGTGATGCAATAACTGTTTCGTATAGAAAAACGGTTCAGAGCCGTCCAAATGTTTAGCTTAATTAAGAAGTTCTAGTTGGATATTTGGCAACTTGTTTTAGCACTTCCTAATGCCACGTTTCACGCTATATAGAGGTTGCACAAGGTTCCCAAAGCTCGCCAATATGTTGGTTACGAAACGATTCTTTTTGCCTCCATAAGGCGAGACAAGTTGGAGCTAGGTTTCTCGATTGCCAAACCATCGTTTGGCAGGAATTCTAATCGAGTTTCTCCCGGTGCAGAGACCAAAACAAAAGCAAATCGAATTGAATTCCGTGGTGCCGAAAAACGCCAACAGCCAGTTCTTGCTTCTTCAATGGAACAAAAGGCAGATAAAGCCAATGAACGCTATCATTAAATACATATGCATGTATCTATGTACTCGTACATATGTGGCCGGCCCTTCCAAACTCGGTTTTTGTAGCTACGATCGGGTATGTACTCGAATGTATCTTGGGCCGTCAATTGTTTTGTTGTCTTTGGCGCGGTTAATTACTCTTGCTAGTGTGCCCAGCGTTGGGGTTATTCTACAAGTAGAAACGCTATGGTCTAGATTTTTCGACAACGAGGTACCAAGTAATGGAAACCCCAAATTACAATGGTATTATGTCATATGTCGTTAAACTAAAATAATATGCATTAGAAAATGGGTTTATTGAAAATTTCAAAGGCGGTAAGGGGCGTAGCTAATATTAACAAACTACATATTCTGTGTATATGAGAAACGCACGTAATACAAAAGGAATCATGTCTCTAGCTACTAACATCTCGGAGATATTGTCACATATGTGGACGAAAATACAAATTAATGCACATTGTGAAGGCGGTAAGGGGCGATCTGCGTACACTAGCTCTAGCTGTTAGCATCTCGGAGAACGATGTACCCATACATACAGACGGACAGACGGACATGGCTAGATCAAAATATATACTAGATAGGGTCGGAAACCGTTCCTTCTCCATGTTACATACATTGTACATGGGTACCCTAGGCAAAATGGTATAAACAGACACAGCTGCTGGCCTGTACCCCAAAATTGACAAATACCTAAGAAGTCTGCAATAAAAATTTGTAAAATTTTAGAAAATTCAGATTTTTATCTGCTGGAAATTGTGTATTGGGGTCTATCTTTCCAAGCTCCACTGTGTGTGTTCCTATGTACTCAACNGTCTATCTTTCCAAGCTCCACTGTGTGTGTACTGTGTGTGTTCCTATATACTCAACGCTGTCGGTAAATACGTGTATTCTCGTACTTACAGAGACCCATGCCCGCGGGCGAACAATGACAAAGAGCAGTGCCCCAGGCGGAGCCCACATCCACAGAGAATCGGAGCCCAAGCTGGCCCGCGAGATTGGCTGACCTTACACAAACCATTGAAAACTAATAATCAAGAAGCGGTTAAATGGCTGGCAAGTAGAAAAAGAAGCAGGCCGCAGCTTTACAGAGCCAACTCACTCACTACAGAGCCAACTTTGCTTTTAAACTCAACTCAAACAAAATCGAAAAGATAAAAACAGACAACAAAAAAACGGGGGGGAAAAAAATAAATAAATAAACAACCGACAAGATATTCGCATTTTGAGGTTGCCGCAGCAAACGTCAAACAGCAAACGAGTAAATTGCAAGGCACAAGAATCAACCTCAACCCCAAAAGCGAGAAAAAGAAACAGCTGTTGGTTGGCCAACTCGAATTTGCCTTTTTCGGCGTTTTTTGCATAAAATGTAAGCAACATGCATGCATTCATAAGCTAAGACATTGGAGGAGAAAAACCAATAACACAAATCGTACATCGAATTATCTTTAATGTTGGGCCATGGCAAATGTTTTGAAAACGCTCGAGAAACGTTGCCTGATTGAAGTGGCCGGGCGAGAAGCGTTTTCCTAAATTGGAATGGGTTGTGCGAGTCTTTGCCTTGCGTGCAATTAAACAAACTGCAAAGCAACTACAAAACTTAATGAGGCTGAAGTGAGAATAATTAATCAGCTTTGGTTAATTGCTTATCAATGCAAGGTTAATCAATAATGGCCAATAAAGCCAGATGAATGTTACAGAGCCAAACAAGATCTTCAAATAATTTACATCGCATGATGAATTGTTTTACCCTAAAAGCCTAAAAGCAGCTAATTTGTGGAGAATCCAGATCGTTGAACCCAAACGTCTTAAGGCTAACAGTAATTAACTTAATTGAAACCGGTTTCCGTGGAAATTAGTCATTGAACCTTAGATGTGTTCTTGACTAAGTAATTGCATAAATGCCAAAGTTGAAGAAATATCTCTCAACGTCGAAACCGGAATTGTATTTTTAATTCATTAAGCTGATTTTATGTAAGCTCTAATGTAGTCATCTTACATGTGATATGCAAATGACTATAAAATGTAATTAATTGTCTAGAGTCTAGAACAAAGAGTTTGCTTCCTCTTCGTCGAAGCCAATCGTTTCGTAAGCCATTCGCTTTCAAAACTTTCTTTTCTGAAACGCAAATTTTGGACTATCCAACGACGATCTTCGGAGTTGGACTACATAATTTCCCCTCCATGTCCACCCGCTACCTCAACCTAAGCCTCAACCTCATCAATCATTCGATCGGGCCCCATATCACGTAGAGTCGGGAAAAGAAAACAAGGTTGGGGCAAATGGAGCCACCAAAAGAGATACACTGAGGAGGAATGGAACAAAGAAGAAATATTTTGTTGTGTGTACTCAACTTTAAGTGGCACTCCAACTTTGTGTACAGCGTTCGGTAAGGTGTCTTATATAGTTTCTTTTTTTTTTTGTACGTTTCAGTCCGATGGGGAGGCAATGAGGTGACGAAGGGGGCTTTTTCTTATTTTTGGAACAAACATAAACATCGGCGAGCAAGAAAAACCAGTTCTATGAGGCGAAGGCTAGAACATGTTGCACGGCAAGCAGGTTGCCTCGCTCCCTCGCGGCCTCCATCTCTGTTTATCGCATTTGGAGCAGACTGAGTGCAACACAAAAGCAGCAGCAACAGTAGCACCACCAGCCCAAGCACAAAGCTATTTCGGGCCCCATCATCAGTATACAATATACATGCACCTCATATTTATTTATTCCATTTGCTGGGGACAGCCAGCCCAGGGCGAGCTTCCTCCTCCCGTTTGCCCAATGGCCGAAAATGCGGAATTCGGCATTCGGAATTCGGAATTCAGAACCTAAACCGAAACCGAAACCGAAACCCAAGCTCACACCCCTCGAGTGACACATTTCCAGGGTCGAGCCCCGTCAGTCAGGAAGTTTGACGAAAGCAACAATAAACGAAAACGACGAGTACGAACAGGAATATCCAGCTCGGCTCGTGATGCAGTGAGAAAAACGTAACGAATCATATTCAAAACCCACCCGAATACAAGTATGATGGGCCTTCGCAAGTCTTTGGTTCTACAGCCACACATTTTCGAGTCGTAAATGTTTCATTGCCACCGTTAACATGAAACTTGACTAAATTCGTTATTGATCATATTAAAGTTTTATGCTGCCAGCACGGAAGTGGAATTCCGTGACATTTGACGAATGTCGCTTGTAGTTTTTCTAGGGCTAACAATTCCAGTTAATAATGCAAACCTGGGGCACTGTCTGTAGCACAGTTTTTTGTCCGTGCAGGGGAGGGTCGAGCCTTCCTGGTCGGTGTGATTGAACGCTTTCAAGGATAATTGCCAAGAGCACTGAGCTCGCCGGCCCGGCAGCAGGAGGAATCCGACTGTCCGACCAAATGGCTCTTTGTTCTCGAGATCAGCATAATAATGCCAGCAATAAGCAAAGTGCGTTCGCTTGTGGGCGTTGGAGGCAGGGGCCTGAACTGTTGGAGCAAGTGACAATTGCGGAAGTGAGCAGCGGTCGACGACGTGATTTCAGCTGTTAAAATTCGACGTCAGTTATTAACGCGTCCGACAACAACGTGGCCCAGAGGCAATAATAACAACAACAAGAACAACAAAGTAACGTTGTTGGTGAAAACACGGGCGGCTACGCATTGGGAGCGAAAAGTCATCAGAAACACGGGTGAGTGTGCGCCCACTGATAAGATAAAGACGCTGAAGCTCTAGGAAAACATGAAGGCAGACGAAAACGTCATCCATTGAAAGCTTGGTTGAGATTCTCAGATAATCACTGGCTTAATGAAATCATTTCCTAATGGTATTGCCTCAATATTTCGCTTCTGGTGAAAGCAAAATTCTCGGTATGTAAAGTTGAACTTTCCTTTTTTTTTCGAGAGAGAGAATTGATCTTAATTGGCGCGACTAAACGCATAAGAGAACAAATTGTATTTATGATTGTTCGGAATTGGATTTTGCAAACAAGTGTTACTGATAATTCCCGCCATTTAGAGTATATAGCTGAACCAATTTCCATGTCACGTTTAAATTGCTAAAATGGCACACAAACTGCGACGGATCGTCTAAACTTAGAATAAAATGCACACAGTCCCACCACCACATAATAAACACCCATAGAGTGCAGTGAAAAAATGAAAACAATGGCAAATATTAAAACGGGGGCCAAGCGAGGCTTCAATGCAACAGCGGCCGCGGCTCTGGCTGTGTTTGCTTTTGCGTTGCTGATTCCAGTCCATTACTATATATGTATATGTACTAACTAACTATATTTCGCATTGTGCGCGCCAATGTCAAGCTGCCTCCTCTTGGACTCCGTCCTCCGTCTCCGTCTCAGGCTCCGGCTCTCGGGGAGCCAAGAACTTTTGTTATGCAAAAAGCGTGCCTGTGTCTTGCAGTCGCAAGCAAAACATTCGCAGCTCTTCGATACGCCCACGAACATTAGTACTTGTTTTTGTTTTGCCCCGAAGCAGGTCAACTAGCCGGTTTGGGGCCAAAANCCACATAATAAACACCCATAGAGTGCAGTGAAAAAATGAAAACAATGGCAAATATTAAAACGGGGGCCAAGCGAGGCTTCAATGCAACAGCGGCCGCGGCTCTGGCTGTGTTGCTTTTGCGTTGCTGATTCCAGTCCATTACTATATATGTATATGTACTAACTAACTATATTTCGCATTGTGCGCGCCAATGTCAAGCTGCCTCCTCTTGGACTCCGTCCTCCGTCTCCGTCTCAGGCTCCGGCTCTCGGGGAGCCAAGAACTTTTGTTATGCAAAAAGCGTGCCTGTGTCTTGCAGTCGCAAGCAAAACATTCGCAGCTCTTCGATACGCCCACGAACATTAGTACTTGTTTTTGTTTTGCCCCGAAGCAGGTCAACTAGCCGGTTTGGGGCCAAAACTTGACCTGCTTGTCTTGTCTGGAGAAAGGCAATATTATAAGTTACATCTCCATTGATTGCGCAGTAATATGAAATTTGGTATACAATTTTTATTGAAATTTTATTGGTTTTTAATTATACCAATGATATTTTGTTGCCTTAAAAATATCTGCTTCGGAATAAGGCATTGTTTTTGGTCCTCCACAAACCTAAAACTTAAATTTGAAGTAATCTAAGTCGCTGACCTGAAAATGTACGCATGCGCATTATAAAATCTTTATATAAATCTCACTTTACAACGAGTACTAAAATCCTTTGACGAAATTACAGCTGTTTACTTTGTAATCTTATTAAAAGGTACTTTATTCTGTAAGAATGCATCTTGCTTTTTTCCAAAACAAAAAGCAGAAAGGGGACCTCATTAAGTTTTAATTTGAATAAACTGGGAATGTAGAAACATACTCAAATTGATCAAACCCATTCCGAAAAAAAATTCAAGCTAAAGCAAAGGCATTCCGGCGACCTAAATTTAGTTCACGCAATTGGTATCAATCTTATGATTTTCACAAGTTTCTTAGAGGCATGGCAAGTTTACTCAAGCCAGCTCGAGTCAAGTTTTAACACCTCTAGTTGGTTCATCTCCACTATGTATAAATCTAAGAAGTTTTACATGTTTAAAAAGTTCACTTGCATTTAGTAGCCCTTTAAAAACCCCGCCCGAAGCATGTTTCGCGGAGAGGCAAAATGCCGACCGGGACCTAAGACAACTTGGCTTTTTTCCCGCCAAATCTAGACTTTGGGGCAGCACTGGCACAGAACATGCGCGCATACGGCTTGGCCGAGAGCGAGAGAGAGGGCATTTATTGATTAGTCACAAGGCTAAGCAACAGCAGCTGAGATTGCTGGGCGAAAACATTTCTTGTTTGCTGCCCAACACCACCAAACACCCCACCCACCCGACCACCCAACCACCCACTTGCACTTAAAGCAAAATCGAAAGAAATTTTAGTGGAAACTGCAAACTCACCTTCAGTTGGGCCAAATTGTTGTCGCGCGCAGCATTAAACACGATAAATTTGTAATCCATTTTGTGATTTTGTTTGTTAACTTGGCATAAATGCCGCCACCGCCTGTGCACCCCGAAATTGATTTTATTTTCGTATATTTTGTGTTTGCAACAAAATTTTGACTTTGATTTTGATGTTGACGCAAGCGGAAGTGGGACGGGGATAGGCAGACAGAGATGGAGAGAGGATGCTTTTTTTTTCTTTCCTTTCCCTTCCTTTTCTTTTATTTGTTATTTTCTTTTCTGCACAAAAGAAGAACTTTCCGCGACCCGAGATTTCTATATGTATATTGTATTGCTTCCGTGTTTTCCCTGCGATTACATATACGATACGTTTATTTGCGCACTTTTCCTTCTTCGTTGCCAAAAAAGAATCGGAAAGGCGTTTGAAGGCGCGTCAGCTTGGATTTTTGCGCTTAATTCTCCGATTTCGATTCCGATTTCTGAACAAAATCAAAGACAATGCACTGCACGACCGCCAATGTTGCGGAACCGGGAATTTCGGGAGTTTCGGCAATTTGGCGGAAGTCGAACAAGCGAAGGCGTTTTATGGGCAGTACTCAGTAGGCAAGGCACAAACTCTTTAGAACGGAAGCTGGCTCGAAGAAAGACAACTAAAAGCTAGCGCAGCGCTCGTCCGCCCCGACCGTTCCGCTCAAGCTTTTTCCAACGAATGCATAAAGGCACAAATTTCTCTGCCGCTGCGCTGCCAACTGAGCTGCTAGTGGTGATATTGCTCAGCTGTTTTGGAAGCCATGTTGAAACGTGCAAAGCAACCGATATATTCAGTGGCGGTTGGGAGCGTAGCGTGCGATAGAGGAGCACAGCTATTGACAGCTGAATATGGAAACTCACCTGCGCGCGCTTTTGAATTCGTATATTAGTTAATTGAAGCAATGTTAAAAACACTTTGTGACATAAACTATAAGAGTTTAAATAGGTTATATATCGTATATCATTTAGATGAATTTTGTTAAAATTTTGTACATACCCTTTGCTGTTTCTAACGAATCGTGAGTGCATATGTATCGAAAATCTGATGGGATTGCCAGGTCAGGTATAGTGTGCAGCATTTTAAGCGTAAAATTCGTCTTTTACCGCAAATTTCGGATAGTCCTCTTGTCGCTTTCGCTTCTTTCTAGGACTGGTCACACCCATTAGGACAAGAATCTCACCTCACAAATGGTTCTATCGATACATTCATATTGTTTTGACCTCCCGTTACTATATCAATTAATTTATTTCGTTTTAACAAAAAATGTAAATATGCCACTGAAATAAAGCTTTCCAGTATGTAAATCTTTAAGATTCGCAGCAGCAATCATAAATCAAATTAGCAGTACAAGTTTTTCTATGTTGTAAGTACCTTTTATAATACGTTGCATATAATCTATAATCTTTATTTATGAATCTATGCATGTGCATGAATTAACTATATGAATGGTTGAAAATGTAGGGGATCAAAATGGGTCGGTCGGCTTATATCTAATGTTCGATAATATTGATTGTTTGATCATTTTATATATTTTATAAATATTTTCTTAAAATTTTTATTTGAAGATAATTCAGTTTTTAATAATATTTAATAAACTTTACTTTAAAGCAGTGTTGAATTTAAATTTTCCCTCCTCTACAACAACAAAACGGGCCTTCCTCTTATCGAGTGTTTCATTCCAAGTGTTCCAGTGTGATGAGTTTCATCGCAGTCAGTCTCTGTCAGCGGTCTTGAGTGATTTGGCGGGAATTTTAAAATAGCCCTGATCACGTTTACAATCCCCCTCACATCCAATTATTATTTAAACATACAGGCTATTGAAGTTACTTTGGTTTATTTATTGAATTTATTCCATATAGTTTCATATGCATTCGAATTTGCTTCCGTTTTGTGTTTGCCTTTAAGTCATAAACAGTTACATTGTTTTACATTGTACATTTGAATATGGTTTACTTAATGTTTATTATTAATTTTAGTTCATAATTGTATATGTATGTTGTATCATATGGTTATATTTACTTGCATATGTATGTATGTGCTTGTCTCAGCCAACAAAAAAGATTAAACAAAACAAAAACAATTGTTTACCGATTAGTCGAGTTTTATTGGATTAAACTTGCGGCGTTCCGCTTGCTCCGCTTGATTACCGATTACTGGTGTTGCGTTTGCTTACTTTAATCATACAATTAATACAATTTGTTAAAGCTACAACTTAGTGCGCATTCTTGTACTTCGCCAACAACTACAACAAAGGTATGACATGGTATGACACAAAAACAATAACAAAAAAGCTGACAGTTATCTAACAACAAAGAACAGACAAAATAAACTTGTTAAGTCGCTTGTTGTTAAACGAAGAAAATGTAAAAGTTATCGTTAACTCATTTTTTTTGCTTTTACTCATTTTCAATTTTTATATCACAAGTTAAAATTTTGATTATTGTTTGGTCAATTTTTTTTTTATAGAATTATGTATAGTACTTGTATATATATATATAGGGTATTAGGTATGTGTATAAATTATGTACATAAGAAAATATACTAATAGCATAATTTAATAAACATATTTCCGTTACATTATTCTCATATAAATTGGTCTAGATAATCAAGTCATGGTGTTCCAATCAACTCTTCAGGGATATTCGGTATACAGAGCAGTTCTAACAATTCGAGAGTAATACACACGTATAAATATAGTTAAAAATAGTCGCCTTTAGTTTTGGAGATTACATAGAAATTCGAGTTAGTTGCATGCGTTAAGTTGAGAGTTGAATTTGTTATATTAAAGAAGGATACGTTCGCGATGTGGCTTGGGATACCTCTTGATATGATATTCGGAAGGTTCTTCCAGTACAATATATGGCATTCTTGTCTTAAAGAACTTTAACGAAATAAAAAGGGGAAATATTTAGGGCATTGAGCTGGGTTACCAACATAGAGTCACTGAATTATGTCGAATACAATTGCTGAAGAAACCTAGTCTGAAGTTCCCTTAAGAAGCCACGATATGTTGCCTTACAAAATTCGGTATATTTACACCTTCCACCACACCGATTGCGCTAAACCCGCTTGAGCTTCCAGGGTGAGGATCAGGCCCGCGGAGCCATCAGACCATCGACTCTCTGACACGGCCCCTGACCTGTGGATTAGTAGCAAGAGTTAAGAGTTACTTATAGAGATATACCTAAGCCTGGTAGGGGGTATATTGTAGGGTTCGATTCACATCTAGACGTAGGTGGTGTAGGGGGATTTACACATAGAGAGACGGGCGTGCGATATGTCGGGACTGGATTGGTTGCTGCTTCCGTTTCCGGCTTCTCCTGATTCCTCGCCCTTGGTCCCTGTGGGTTATGGGGAGAAGACGCGCAGGGAGCGCAGCAAGGTGGCCAGCACATTGGCCAGGCACTCGGCCTGCAGAGCCAACTGCCCAGCCCCAATGGGTCCGATTTCCACGCCCACCAGCTCCCGGAAACTGCTGGCCACATCGTGAACCTTGAGCACAATGTTTCGCGTCTGCAGCGGGGCCGAAGTGTGCCGCGTCATGTCCTGGGCCAGCTCCGTGATCCTCCGAATGGCCGTCAGGCAGGAGGTGAGGTGCTCCGGCAGCGTGATCAGCGTCATGTCCGACATGGAGGCCACCAGAAACTTGCTGGCCGTCACCAGGGCCAGTGTTTGCTCGGTCAGCTCGTTGCGGGCCCGCTGGAACTTCTCCTCGTCGATGGAGGTTCCTCCTCCGGCCGCCTGGGCTGCCGAGCACTGGGCGGCCACCTGATCCAAGCGGATGAGCAGGCCCGCCATGGCCACGTCCGTCTTGCCGAGAAGCGCCTCGCCATCGATGAGGTGGCCGTTCTTGATGAACAACTTCTCGCCGTGCAACTGCTGCGGCTTCTTGGGGAGCTGGGGCAGAGTGCCGTTCGCCTGGGGATTGAATTGGGGCAGGCGGACGGTGGCCGGTATGGGTGGTGAGTAATGGGCGGGTGACTGTGACTGTGTCGCAGACGGTGACGGTGCAGCTGGGGTTCCATTCAGGGGGCGCGGGCGGTTGGCGATGGGCGGCAGCGGGGGTTTCTTGGGACCACTCACCGGAGCCGTGGCGCTCGGAGTCTGGCCTCCATCCATCGTGGGACTGCCGCGGGGCGGCAGCTGCGGCGGACAGAGCTGCTCCCGCCGCTCCGGCAGGTGCTGCACTTGCACCTGCACCAGCGGACTGGTGGCGATCCTCACCTGTTTCTTCGGCGAGTAGCGCTGCAGGAGCTCGGCGCTCTTTGGCGGCCTGGCCGGCGGCGGGGACAGCTGCTCGGCGGTGGGCGTCCTGGGCGGCGGCTGCAGCTCCTCCTTCTCGGGGTCGAGCTCTTGGTCCGCCTCCTTCTTGCTGGTCGGGCAGCAGCTGAACTTACTCTTGCGCTCCACGGTGGCGTACTCGATGACGTGTGGAGCCATGGCACTGCTTGTGGTGCTCCCGTTGGCCACCGACTGGAAGAACTCCCGCTTGGCCTGCACAGAGTTGCTGTACAGGCACTCCGTCTCCACCGGTTGCTGCACCAGCGGCTGTTGGGCCTCTAAGTTCGGCGGCGGCGGGATTATAAACGACATTATCTCCTCGGGCGTGAGCTCTTTGGCGGGCGTGGCCTTCTGGGTGGGCGGGGCCACCATGATCTGCTGCAGGAAGCTGTCCAGCTCCTCGGCCTTGCCCTCGAAGCCCTTGGGTGGGGCGGCGTTCATCAGGGAGAGGGAGTCGAGCTCGTCGGGCGTCTGGGGCGGCGGAATGGCACGTAGATCGATGAGATCTGTATCGGTTTCGATGAAGGTGTCCTCCCGCACCTCGAAGCCGTAGATCTCGGAGAGCTGGCGCGCAGCCACGTCCGTGTCGGCGGACGCCGCGTTGCTGATCTCCTTCAGCTGCTGCAGATACTCGCGCAGGTTGTAGTCCTTCGTCTCGGCCCCGAAGTGCGTCCCGTCGGGGCTGTGCAGGCCAAAGCTGCTGCGCTGCGAGAGCTGCTGCTTGGCGGCTCCCCCAGGTCCAACTCCGGATCCCATCGCCTGGAGCAGCATCATCTGCGGCCGCCGGGAGGTGGGGGACTGGGCGGGCGAGGCCACCGACTCGGAGTCGCTCTCACTCTGCGAGAAATCCGTGCCCAGGGCCTGCAGATCGCTCAGCAGTTGACTGAACCCATTCAGCTTCCTCTGGGGCCGGGGACTGGAGGTGGTGCATAGGCTGGGCTTCCGCTTGGGCGTGGCGGGTGTGGCCGGGGCCGAGGAGGAGACGGGCGCCGTTTCGGGAATGGCATTCAGGCCCTGGGTGATGCCGCTCAACTCGTGGTTGATCGTCTCCGCCAGCAGGGTCAGCGAATCGCTGTGCTTGAGCGGATGTCCCGGGGGCAGGATGCCCGCCGATGCCAGCACCATTCCGCCCTGCGACTCCTCCGTGGAGGAGACCTTGCTGCTGTTCAGGCTGTCGCAGTCGGAGTCAAACTCCAGCATGGCCACGCCTCCGCCCGCAGTCACTCCCTGCTCCTGCTCGCTCAGATACTGCTCGGAGGTCTGGACGAGGTGCTGCAACTCCTGCACCCGCCGCAGCACCTGCTCGTTCTTGGCCTCCAGCTGCTGGCTGCCCAGGTGGCTGCTGCGGCCCTCGCAGTAGTTGCTGCCGCTGCTGTCGCTCAGCCCCGAGTCCTTGGCCGCCTCCTCCAGCAGCTCTGTGGCCATCACGCTGTGCAGGTCCAGGTCCGTGGCGTAGGGCAGCGAGGCAGGACCCTGCAGGGTGCCCTGCGGCTGCTGGAGCGTGCCCTTCTGGGGCAGCGGATGGTATGGCGGCGTCATCAGGAAGTTCACGCTGTGGGCGCGGGTGTGGAAGGGCAGCAGGTAGCTCCAGCCGGCAGGAAGCACGGTGTGTTGCGACAGGAACCCGGGGGAATTGTCCTCGTCCTGAGGCTCCCGCTCGCGCAGCACATTTAACATGTTACCTGGGTTTTTAATGAATTTTTCATTTAATACAGTTCCAAAATGAAGCGGATTCAGAGCTCTTACCAGTTAGCAATCGATAGTAGCCTCCCAGGACCAAACTAAACTCGCAGGCATCGCGATCCTCCATTATAAACTTGACCGCTCGATCGCCGAGCATGAAAATGGATACACTGCAGGTCACATCGTCCTCGCGGTTCACCACCACATGGGTGAAGTCCTCGATAGCGGAAATGGGTTGGGGCTGCGTCGGGGAGCGGGCATTATTATAACGCATATTCATCAAGGAACTGCGGGATGAACTTACCACAGAATTGCGGGCACTGGAGATCTGACTGAGCCCAAAGCGCGGACTCACCAGCAGGACTCGCTCGACGCCCTCTCTTTGGTTTGTGCTGAAACATTTGGCTCCATAGCTGGGTAAGCTAGCGATTATATCTAAATAATGCAGTTTGGCCTGAAAGAAAACAGTATATATTGGCATTAGACTATATTTTAATATAAGAAAATATATATCTAGTGTCTGTTGCAAGACAGCTCTACATTCTAAGTTAAACTGTTTAGTGCAAAAACCACGATGGTAGATTGAAGGATTGAAGTTTTCTAGGTTGCTATTTTTTGAAGCGTTGTTTCACACATTAGATTAAACCAAAACTAGACTTAATTTTGTTATTTGCTTGCTCCCGGGACATGCAAATTGTTTCCCCCAATGTTGATATACATTATTCGCACACTCACCTGCAGCTGTGTGAGGACCTTGCTGGAGGATCCCGTCATCTCTGCGTTGAGCTTGAGGAAGTGGGAAATCAGGCGGCGCAGCTCCTTCCGCTTCATGCCCTCAAACAGGGACACGGGAACGAATCGCTCCAGCCCAAACTCGCGTCTAAAAAGGTAATGAGATTTAGCCTGTAAGTAGGAAGGCTTATCTGGGTTTCGGGGGCACTCACTCCACGAGCTTGACGGTGAGCTTGGCGGGGGCAAAGTTGTTGGCCAGGGCGTGCTGGTGCATGTGGAGGGCGGCCAATCGGAGGGCCAGCTCCGGCTGCAGTTCGGGAGCGAAGCGCTCCTGGTTCACATCGTTGCAGCACTGCATGTACAGGTAGTCCAGGGCGTGCAGATCCCGCTGGGCCAGCTCCGCGGCCGAAATGGGCACGAACGTGATGCGGAAGAGGCAGCGCAGCTTGTGGGCCCCCGGCCGGGCAGCAATCTAAAAAGGAAAACAAAACAAACAATTCTCTATATTGCCAAAATAACGAGGCCATGTTAATCATCAAGCCTTTCCCAAAGTCGTATCAATTGCAGACGTTTTGTGCGTTGTGAAAACCAATTAGAAACCAATAAAGGGCTCAAACTTTATTATCCTTGTTCAAAGTTTGACATGTAAAACAAAGAAACAACCGAGCAATTATATTTTGTTTATTTTCCCTTAATTGGCTCTTATGTTTTTGACACCTATGCATATTTGCCTTTCCCAAGGCAACATTTAAAAGCAATTTTTATTGACATGTGAAAGCCCTTTACTTTTCCTTATCTCAGTATTCTTTGAGAACGTTTCCAAACGGATTATGTGAATGTGACATCTGCAGAGCACTCTTGCCAATGGTTTTGTGTCTGATAAAATTTAATTAATTAAATAGACCCATTCATGTCATACTCCTGCTTGGGCCCGCTGCTATTTTTCCACAGACTTCCCGGGAAATCAAAATTAGAATGCAATGAAAATGCTTGTGGAAAGAGCGGAATATTTAATTCACTTGCTAAAGTAGCTACAAATTGTTACCATTTGAAATCGTATCAAATATGCAAAATGCGTAATGCATAATTTATGAGCAACGCTTACCCTTGCCAGTGACTCCTGCGGGTCCAGAAGGGTGAGCTTGTTGCGCTTGAGGCTCTTCACGTGCTCCAGCACCAGACTAAAGAGTTCGCCGCAGCAGAGGCAGAGCTTGTCCAGCAGCGAGCTGACCACATCCTGTACCGTGGTGGTGGCGTCGTACTTGAACGACTTGGTCTGCCCGTTCTCCAGGAACACCTTCAGCACGTTGGCCATCGGGGGCACGCAGATGTCGCCCAGCGAGAAGGCCGAGGGCTTTAAATGGGTAAACAAAAGTATCAATTGCAAAGGTGTTATTAAGCTAATCAATTTTGAGGGAATCTCACCGGAAACAGTGGAGCTCCGTTGACGCAAACGCTCTCAGCGAAGCGCACTCGACTAGGACGCGACCTCAGCTTGGCCCGCTTCCCGGCGGAAAGCAGGGTGGACTTGCGGCCCGGCATGACGCAGTGCGCCATGGGCTGGCACACGAGAAGATTCACCTGCGCCTCACAGGCCCGCACCAGTTGGATGACATGATCCCTGGGCGCGTCCTTGACATCCTCCCCGTTCACCGCCAGAATCTGATCGCCCGGCTGCAGCTTCCCGATGCTGGGGCCGCCCTCAGTCACGAATCTCACGATCACGGGCCGCTCGCTCCCGGCAACGAAGCCGAAGCCCAGGCTGGCATTCCGCTGCAGTTGCACCAACCGGGGCTCCGGGGGATGCTCGTCCCAGCGGATGCATTCGGGGGCCTCGTAGGTGGTGGTCTTGTTGAGGTGGCTGGGTGGGAGAGTGCACAATTATAGGCNTCTGCCCGTTCTCCAGGAACACCTTCAGCACGTTGGCCATCGGGGGCACGCAGATGTCGCCCAGCGAGAAGGCCGAGGGCTTTAAATGGGTAAACAAAAGTAACAATTGCAAAGGTGTTATTAAGCTAATCTATTTTGAGGGAAACTCACCGGAAACAGTGGAGCTCCGTTGACGCAAACGCTCTCAGCGAAGCGCACTCGACTAGGACGCGACCTCAGCTTGGCCCGCTTCCCGGCGGAGAGCAGGGTGGACTTGCGGCCCGGCATGACGCAGTGCGCCATGGGCTGGCACACGAGAAGATTCACCTGCGCCTCACAGGCCCGCACCAGTTGGATGACATGATCCCTGGGCGCGTCCTTGACATCCTCCCCGTTCACCGCCAGAATCTGATCGCCCGGCTGCAGCTTCCCGATGCTGGGGCCGCCCTCAGTCACGAATCTCACGATCACGGGCCGCTCGCTCCCGGCAACGAAGCCGAAGCCCAGGCTGGCATTCCGCTGCAGTTGCACCATCCGGGGCTCCGGGGGATGCTCGTCCCAGCGGATGCATTCGGGGGCCTCATAGGTGGTGGTCTTGTTGAGGTGGCTGGGTGGGAGTGCATCATTATAAGCAGGTTTTCAAGGACTAAAGGGGTGGTCTGCTTACTTGATGTAGTAGGAACGACCCTTGGAGTCTATGGCACGCTCCCAGCCATAGGAGAGCTCTTCGTGTTTGCTCCAGTCCTCACAGGCAGGCAACCAGCCAGAGGTTTGAGCCATGTGGCTAAAAAGTAAAGAAATATATATATTCCACTTCAATAAACCTAGTCCATCACTACTTAGCTATCCTCTCATAGCCAATCGAAGCATAATAATGCATAGTATCTAATAAATGCAAATGCAGCCAGCTGATTATGCCATTAAGAATCAATCGTAAAAGCGTAATGCATACATAAAATGCACACATGATGAATTTCAGTGCTCAGTCAATTGTCAGATGCAATTTGTAACCCAATAGTGGACGAAAGGTCCATATCTTGCAATTGCATATATTACAAAAACCACAAATATATGTAGTCTTTGCAATTAATACAAGCTGCCGGGCCACACATGAGCAATTCAAATACATTTGTTTGTACTACAATTAACTTGAGGATTCATTTAATTCAAAGTAAATAATTTGGTATGCAAATTTAGAATTCATGTCCTACGAGCATTCATGTGTATTTAATCTGATTCATCCTGCCATTGACACTTCTGTTCCTTTGACCGTGAACTTTTGGTCAATTCATCGCCACCCAATTTTCCACCTAATTTCCACAGCTGAGCTCAGCTGACTGACAGCCATATCAAAGATCTATTTGTTTTTCAACGGAAACTGGAAATGCATTTCAATTGACATTAATCAACACTAATTGAGTTATTTGCTCGACTATGCAATAAACAGCAAGCCATAATCGGGAAGTAGAACCAAACCAAACTGAGCCAAGCCCAACCCCAATCACCATCTTATTCAAAGCCAAATAACATACAGTAGAGCCCTTTTTTGATGGCTTTGTAAAGCTAAATCCAAGTCCCTTCCAGTTTTAATGCTACCAAAAAATATATAAAATTTGGTACATGGATGAATCCTTGTGATAGAATATTCTGAGCTTTATAAAATTCATTCTTTTGAGGATTTTTTGTTGCTGGTAAATGGAATTTATAAGCAGGTTGCACTACGTGTAACCACGTGGAAGCCTTAAGATTAACCCATCCTTGTGGATGCCCATCCACATAAAAACTTAGTAGTATCCTTTATTTCTGATTTCTTCCCGCTGGTAAATGGAATTTTTTAGCAGGCTGCACTGTGGCTCACAAGCTCAACACTATAGCCATCCCCACAAGCCCGAGCTAAATCCAATTCCCACCCACATCGGGCCACCTTGGTGGCTTCCGTTGCTGTCTTTCTTCATTTCCTGGCTGCACACAATTGTGATAATTAGTTTTGCACTTTTGCACACTCTCGGCTTGTCGGGAGCCAAACGGTTGGGCTGAGCTGGGCTGGGCTGGGCACAAGGCTCAACAAGCAGAGCTGCTCACTCATTCAGTCTATCGCCCCAATGCCAGACCCACAGACCCGTAGACCCACAGACCCGCAGACCCGCAGACCCACGAACCCAGCGACCCGCCCACACATCCCACATCCCGTCCACCCTTTTGACGGCTCCTTTTGCCTCAGTTATGGCATTTTGTGCGCTTCCAGTTTGATGTGCAACAAAGTGTAAAATTATTTAATAGAATTTTGTGCATAATCAATTTATGTGCAGCAGCGAGCGCCCAGCCCGGCCCGTCCCATTCAAATATAACCCGAGCAGAACCGGAGCCAAACCCAGAACCAGGGTCAGGTCATCTCGTTCGTCAGTCCAGTCACTCAGTCAGAGGGCCAGCAATGGGAATGTTTAAACTTTGGGGCGCTAATGGTTTCGTTCTTAAATATCCAACTTTGTGCCTTGTTTAGTATTATTTTTGATGCGTAGGCGGCGCGAGGAAATGCGGTGAATTTGAGAGTGGTTTTGCACAACCGCAGAAGGAGAAAAGCCTGCCGCAGAGTAATGCGGTATCGCATGCCGGGAAAGTTATTTTGATAATTAAAGGAAATTCAATAGTTTCTATTATTAGTTTTTGAAAATTAATTGGACTTGCTTTACACTGCATTTATGTTGAATGAATTCTAACAAGAGCAAGTTACAAATGCAAAGTTTTCCAGCTTTAGGGACTTTAGAGGATTCCCAATGGCCACAAACCATAAATCACTTAAAATTTTGTAAAAGTCCTGAAAGGATTTCTAATTGGCAATGAAAATAAATCAAATCAGCTTGCTACAAATTTTATGCAACCGGCACTTTTAAAATGTTTCAACTGTGAGTTCGCAGTCCGGGAACTTAAAAGTTCTAACCAAATCCTGAGCTTTGAAATTTTTGTTACAAGTTGTTTGGCTTTCCTTAGGTGAACAACTGAAAGTGCTGGGATAAGACAAACTTTTGTTCTGAAACTGAGAGAATGCCTAAGCCTACGCAAAAGTTATCCGAACGCCAGATAAAAGGTCAATAATGTAATTAATTCCATGCTAAACTTAACATAAGTGAATTAATGCTCGAAGCGTTGCTGGAAGATTTTGCGTTTGAAATGTTTCAAACTGACAGACACTCACTTGCAGTAGTAGAGCCGGCCCTCTTTGCCCATGTGAACGGTCCAGCCGGGCTTGAGCTTCTCCTGTATGGCCTCCAAGTGTCCATCAATTTCGGGCCAATTTCCGGCCACGCCAACGATGCCACTCCCATGACTTTGACCCAGAAGTGGCCCGTATATCCCGATGCCGCCGCCATTGTTGCTCCCGTTTCCAAGACCAATACCAATCCCGGCGGTGACAAGGTCCGTTGTTGTCGCCTCCCCAGCTCCATGGCTTCTTGCTGTTAGAGGAGGTGGTGTTGCCGTTGCCGTTGTTATCGCTGTGATTCCAGACTGTGACGAGCATCCGTTTGAGCGGGTGGGCGTGGCGTGGGCGATGGAGCCATTTGTTGTGGGCAGCGTTGTCAATTGTGGCGACGATGTTCGTGTCAGTAGCAAGGGCTTGGACGAGGCTCCGCCTCCGCCTGCGCCTGCTGCCGTTCCGGTGCCTGTGCCTGCTCCAACTGGTCCTCCGGCCGTTGTATTGTTGGTAGCATTTTGTAGCGGATAGACATCACTATTCGAACGCCCCGAAGGCAGTAACATCATTGAAACACATTCGCTGCAAGGAAGAAAAGAAGAGGACCCGGGAGGGGGGATTATAAGTCAAGTTGTTGTCGGACCATTTTCACACATTGTTCGAGCTACAAATCACATTCCATTCCACATGACCAAGAAGACAGAGTCGACCCACTTTGGCACAAACAGGCTCGCCGGGATCGGGGACGGGCCCATAATTCACCATCCAGCCAACAGACTACAGACAGACAGACCATTGGCATTGGCTTCATACTTTATTCTTTTTATTTTTCGTTTGCCTTTGCCGAAGACTGGACAAAAACAGGTCTCCCCATAACAGACATCCCCACGACGATGATCACCGTAATCATCGGTCTCGTGATCATCAGTGCGGTGGGATAGGTTCGGGTTTGGGCCAACTTGTTTTTAGTGTTATGACACAATTTCCATTTGCTTTTACTGTCTTCTTTCGCTGTCCCCGTCCTGCTCTGTCTGTTTTTTTTTTGCATATGTTTTCCTCCTTTATTTGGGAGTCGGGCAAACTTGGCCAAGAGTGCTGAAAACTGGTTGCGAAACGGGTCCGAATAGCTGGCATTGCTTTGCCTTGTTTACTGCCGCTCAGGGGTAAAGGATCAAAGTCATTGGTAGTTGGAAAACTATTCGAAAAAACCATAAAATATGCTTAGGTATTGGGTAATGAGGTATTAATTCTTGAATTTTAATGCAAACTAGGTTTATTTGGTTTACTCGCTTTGAAAATAAAAGCTTAACCAAAAGTCAAACAATGCAAACATGCTGCCAAGAACATAACAAATTCGAACCAATTTGTTTTTCCCGAAAATATTTTCATACATTGCCACAAAATTGACCAATCCCGCCCGTCCTGCTGCCGCTTCAATTGGTATCAAAAGCATTTGCATAATGTTTAGATTTCACCGCCACGGACAGCACTTCGACTTTTCGCTCGGACATGGTTCAGTAAATGGCTGGCAAACAGATTTTTTTTCAATTTATTCCGCACCGGAGCTGCCAGGAGGAGCAGCCGATTGGCAGGCGGGATGGAGCTCGGATGTGTGCGGGAGCTGGCGAGTGCCAATGGCCGATAGTGCGGCTAGTTGGACGAGTTCAAACAACAAACAAAAACCAACGACGACAGCAACAACCACAGCAGAATGGGGAGCAAAATGGATGTGTTTGTTTGCTGGCGCAATTTTGCTCGGCGGCGGGCGTGGGCGTGGGCGTGGCAGGAGGGTTGGATGGTCGGTTTCTAAAGGGGGAAAGGAAACGGAAGGTGTCTCCCAGCTCTGGCGGGGCATAGAGATAGATTCTGCTCCGAAAACGAGATACGACAGAGCAGAGTGGAGCATCCAAACAAAGAGACATCCATTAGGCGAGGCGATTCCACTCGAGGGCCGGGTCTGGCCGAGCTGAGCTGAGCGGAGCTGATTCCAAGATGAAAATGGAAAAGGAGCAGCCACAGAGCTCCATGATGACTATGCCAGTCAGGAAGGAAAAGGCTCGGATGCCACACAGCCCAAAACAATGGGATTCTTTCTAGCATAAAAATGCGTATACAAGCTTTTCCCCTCTAAAGGCAACCCTTTGTTCGGCAGTAGGTTGCAAGTCTGACGAGTGTGTGGGACCTAGATTTATTTAATTTTTTCCTGTGCACTGCCGGAGCAGTAACGGCTTGGTAAACAACGGCAACCGGCAACCGGCAAACGACATGGTCAAGTTCCTTATCCGTCTTCGTGTATACTCTTCGCCATTCTTGCGACGAGTGTGTGGTGCAAAAGTTTTATAAACAACTTCACAGCGACACACACTCGTCGACTAAAAACTGGAACACTTGAACAATGTTTTGAATTACATATTTTCTTTGTTTGGGAGTGGACCAAATAGACAAGTGCAAAAATGTTCATAAAGTTGTCCGTTCGTTTTTCTTGGCTTTTTTCCATTTATTTGTCCATGTTCTGTTCCCTGTTCCCTCGATTTGCTCCTTCTTGGATGGAATTGCTTGGGGAATGGAATGTTGATTTGACTCTGGCCAGGAACTGGCTGGATGCAGATGAACAGAGTCTCCGCTAGAAGGATTCTTGCGAAATATTTGCCATCAAATTAACAAATATCTCATGAATGGTTTAAAATGGAAAAGCTTCAGCTTCCCAGCTTAAAGATGGCTTACACTCAGCTGGAATTTACTGGATAAAAGAGGGAGAAAAGTTTTTTGAAAAAATAAACCCCTTTTGACTTGGTTAAATGCTTGAGAAAAGAAATTTTAAGACACTTCCTGCCCAAGTTTTCGTTTAAACGCTCCGACTGCTAAGCAAACAAAAAGCAATTTAAACGGATCCCTCACATCCTGTTTTTCTCCAAAAGCACCTACGGAACATCGACAATTTTCAGCTCCCATCGTCAGAACTCTTTGCTGTACAAACATTTTCGCTATCGTCCAAAGCTTTTCACATCCATGCCAAGTGTAACCGATACGAAATACGGAATACGAAAGCGGTTCCAGCGCTCCGGCCTGCCTTGCATTTGGACACCAAGACCAAACACAAAAGTTGTCAAGACTGGAGATGGGGCATGCGGAAGGTGTCTGGCCAGGGAGGAGGGGGGACGGGGATGGGATGGCAACAGGAAGGGGGATTGGGTGCCAGTGGAAACGGGAGCGACACTTCCAGCGAATGATTTGTGTCAACAGAGAGGAAAGGCAGCTGAGAAATGGGTGCAAGCGAATGACGTCGGGGCAATGACAGAGATCACTAAATGGAAACCACACATAGATACTAACAGTATCCGCCAAAACTCTAGGATCGTATCTTTCCAAGAAATTGCATTCTGTCAGTATATATGTACGTCTTATCTGGTTCAATGCTAAACAAGATTTTTATTCTTTAACGTTAGATATTGGAATTCCGAGGTATTCTCTAAATGAAATAATGGTTCTATTGAGCTTTGAGGTTTATTTTCTGCTCTTTATATGGTTCATAGCTTAATCAGATTATACCTAAAGGTTAAATATTAAATATGGTAAAGTGTTCCTCAAATCTAAGAGGATTTTTTTTTAAGTCTTTTGTATACATGATATAGAAATAGTTTTAGAAATATCTCTCATTTTAGTTATTTTATTTTTAAAGTATTTATAACCTTGATAGCCGAGGAAATTATAATAAATAGACAAAATATGATTGCATATTCTGCATGAATATGATTCTGCGGTTTCCAGTTTAGCACAAGTTTACTTTAAAAATCGACTATCTCCTTCTGTACGCCCGTAAACCGCGAAATTCCGTGGCGTCCATAGTTTTAATACTAGAGACTCTAAATTCGGACATTATATTGGCAGAGCCAATATCTATTAAAGAACCGGGTATTTATAGGCGAGGCACTAGACTATAATCGTTTTTTCTTGTTTTTAGTTATCTCTATTTATAGCTTTCATTTTGCGCGCTTAAAAATGCTTTGAAGTTACGAATCCTGTTGTTTGAGCAAAATCCAATTCGTTATTACTATCCAGGCCCGAAAGTCTGGCAGACTCTGTATTCCCAGAGATAATTTCATAAATTTCCGGATAAAATCTTCATAGCTATTGTTTTGTAAGCTGCTGTCTGTTTGCCGTGGACAATTGTAAAATGTCAGTGCGGAAATTGTGCGAAACGATGAAAAGAAATGAAATGAAATGAAAAGACAGCAAAAGTCTGATGATGGGCGATAACAAAAAGAGCAGCAGTGGCAGCAACGGCTACAACAACAACCTGAGAGGAGCTAGCTGTGGCAAGAACGAAAATGTTGACCGACTGTAACAAATAAAAAACCAACAAACAGTGAAAAACAAAGTTAAGCTCTGCAAATTGTCCCAGTTCCGAGAGCTCAAATGAAAGGTGGATTGTTATTGCGAGCTCCACTCCCCCTGCAGCTCGGCGAAGGAGGAGGAAATTCTGGCTTTGTGCGGAGAAATTAAATACAATTTGTGAATGCATTTATTGTTTGTATTAAAGACTTCAGCAATTTGTCGCTCTTGCCCCCACCGCGTGCGACTACTTTTGCTTTTACCAATTTCGCTCCGTTTCGTTATTGTTAATTGTTAATTGGAAAGAAATTACGCCGGCTGCCGGTCGGGGCTCTACAATGAAAGAAAATTGCCCGGCCGACGCTCATCGCTCATTTCAATTACACTTAACACGGAGTAAAAGTAAAATAAAAGCGAGACTGCTTGCATATTTAAAAACGATATGAGCGCATACAGAAGGAAAGCTGCACACCCGTGCATCGCGGGGATCAATAAAGTTAAAGCAAAGCCCTGACGAAAAAAGAGTAACCATGTGCTGGCCATTTAGTTAGATCGTTATAAAAATAAATACACATGCCCGCGGGGCGGGGCGGGGTGCGTGGCGGTGGCCATATCCATTGCCATTCCCATTTCCATATCCATATAGCCACGGCACCCATAACTACCCAACCATCGATATATCGGGATATCGCCGCCACCGCCGTTGCTTGCGGTTGAACGTGATTCTCGAAATGTCACGCACTCATGCCAGAAAAAAACAAGTAGAAACGCTGTAGTCGAGATTTCTCGACACCGAGATACCATGTACTACCTATTTTCACCAGCCATTCACCTGGCATTGACACTGGCAATCTTTATAAAACTTGTCACATGGCTAGATATTTAAAATTTGAACTGTAAGCAGAAAGATTTATATCTCTTGCTCGAACCATTTCGGAGATATAGACAAATATGCTGGAGAAAATATAGTTCTTTAAAAATTTCAGAGGCAAAAGATGGCGTGTCTGAAATTCAATATAAGCATATTCTGCATATATATTAACTCTAAAACAAAAAGAACTATGTCTCTAGCTTTTACCATCTCGAAGAGCGACGTGTTCATACATACAGACGGACAAACGGACACGGCTAGATCGACTCGGCCGTTGATCCTGATCAAGAATATATAGTCTTCTTAGTCGGTTCTTCTCTCTGTTACATACATTTGCACAAACTTAATATACCATTTGTACCTTAAGTTACATGGTATAGATATATAGCGCTAGTCGATGTGAAATGGAAGGAAAGCAACAGCGGTATATCAATTTGTTTTTTTGTTTTTAGAAGTGAATGGGGTGGCGCAAATCCAATGAAATGCTTTCGCTTCAGTCTGCCACCGATAACATCCATTCATAAAACTTGGCAACCTTTGCCCCGGGAACGTTGGGAACGTGCAACCGATAAACCGCCAACAACATCCAGATAATTTGTAATGAAAAATCCAACTATGCGGTGCATGCAAACATGGCAGATCTTCTAGGTACGTGCGATTGCAAAAAAGCCGGGAAAACAGAAAATTTCAGGGTTCGACAAGGCTTAGATTTAATTTTCCCATCTACCTAATAGAATCCCAAACGCAAAGCAGCTAAAGCCGCTTTTAAGTTTTCTACAACTTCTTTTTTTTTAGAGATATATCCTTACGTTTCTTTAATTAATAGCTAATTTCAACAAAAAACAAAGAAATTATAAGAAAGCCAACTTTAAAACCAACATTTTAATAAGGTTTGAAGAAGAATTTTGGCAATCTTTCCCTTTAGTAATAATTTATGTACTAAGTATCCTATATACAATTTGAAAATAAGAATCAAATACAAACAAGTAGTAATTAAAATAAAACCACCTAGAAATCTAATATACTCCCCCAACCCGAAAGAAAAGTTTGACTGCCTGCTTTTGGCACGACCAGGCAAAGCACTTAAGGCCTCTTTTAATCCAACTAATTCGAGGAGTCATTAACTGCCTAATTTCACACTGCGAGGAAGGATATCTCAACACAAAGCGCCGACATTAGATGAATCGGAAAACTAAGCGGCAACAATGTAACAGCAAATTCCCTTTGGCCAAGCGACTCATTAGCAGAATCACTTGGGCGCGGACACGCCCGAAAACAGGCGGCAGAAGCAACAAAAACAGCAGATACATCCACAGATACAGATTCACTCAGCTGATTACAACTTAAGGCGAAACTTTTAATTGATACACAATCCACACTCTCGGCACAATATACACATTCCGGCGCGAAACAGCCAAAAATAAGTCAAAGCCATGAAAGCATACACATGTTGACTTATGGACACCAAATAATGAGTTTTTAACAAGTTCGAAAGAAACGAAAATTGTGGGCCAACAAAAGGGAATGTGTAATAAGGAAGACAAGACGGTTTATTAAGTCCCGAACGACAGGCAGAGTCAACTTTTCGGGTCTCTTCATTTTAATAAATACAACAGTGAAATGTCAAATGCAACAACCCGGGGAGGGTGACGTCTCACACCTCAGCTCCACCTGAAAACCCGAAAACACCGAGCAGACCCCCGGCCAGAGCCTCCGCTTTTCATACACCTGACATAACGTGACGTGAGGTCTTTCCATTGAAGAGAGAGCAAATGAAATGCAATTTTCACGTACCCAAGTCACATATCACGGGCCAATCTTGGGACCGGCAGCCCGGGGAGGGGGCAACGTGTCAGGCTTTTTTGGCTAACCTGATTGATTTCAACACATTCGTCAGAGCCCTGGCATTTTCCTCACCGCCCCCAAAACTCAGCCTCTCGCTCGCTCATTCACTTATGGCCACGCTCACACCCTTTCACAGTGTCTTGGCATGCGGATCCCGTTTATTTTCAAAAAACAGCACGTGTCTACACTAAAAACTCAATGACATATTGGGTTTTTAAATATATAAGAAAACAAGAGTTATGGGGGAAAACAACAGTATCAAAATTTAAAGGAACTTCGGCAGTTCTTCTGTAAGATCCAGCGAAATAATCATAAATATCATTCTGACTATTGAGCTGATTTCTTTCATAATTAAAATCTTTATACAGAGAGTATCTAAAAATATTATAATTATTAGAGAGCTTCGGTTTGTGAATATGTTAAATTTGTTGTGTTGAATTTCAGATTTTATTCTATTGATTATTTTTGCGATACAACTTGTAAGTTTAGCCAAAACCGCTTCACGATTTTTCGGGTAGTGTCTATTTGTCGCCCAATCAGTACTTGTCCCTCAACCCTAACTGACGGTACCTTCTATCATAAGCATTTTCTAATGCCATCGACAGCAGTCACGAAACAGGCGGCAATATGAAGTCGGGCTTATTGAAGCGATGTCTCAGTTTCGTAGTTTCTCGTTTGCCGCAAGCAGACTTGTGGCTTTTTGGGGTGGATGGGTTGCTGAAGATGTGTTAACAACCCAGATGTTGTTGCTTTCCGGTTGAGGGAGATAGAGGGACAAACGGACGGTCGAACGGACTGAGGGACGGACAGACGGACGGACGGGGTAACCAACGGACGCTTGGGTGGGGGATTACCAAATTGGCCCGGGGATAGTCTTGATTGAAGGGCAGCATCTGGTTAGGCAAATGTCGTCAACTTATGCGGTTGTCGAAAATTTGCGCAAACAGTTTTCCCCCGCAGCTTACTACTTTGTAAACTTTGCTGATAAAACGCTTAAATATGCACTCAAAATTTACAATGTTCCACGAGTTTTGAACGCTAAAGCGATATGCAAATCTACGTTAAAGCCACCAACTTAACTTTTAATTAAATTGGTTTGGAAATTGCCAACACGACCTGTGGAAATTGCGTTTATTATCCGCTCAAACGCTTTAAATAAAATATTCATTTACATTTTATGCAAATTAAGGATAATGTTTACGAGTTTCAGGGCATGTGATTTATAGAAGCCAATTATAATGGTGCTAATTGAATACTAAGTAGGCATAATGAAAAACAATGAAAAACAAATACGTACATTATAGGATATTTCATATTCTAGATAATGGACATTAAATTAACGTTTTTGTTTGGGCTTTAATAACGACTCTATAAAGCATGTTACATAATTATACTCCCATCTTCATTGTCCAATAGAACGGGACGTCCGTCCATCCTTCTTTTCTGTCATGTTTAATTATTTAAATTTAAGGCTAACAATGTAATGTTTATCTTTTTTAACACAAAATGTACAAAAATATAAGATGTATTTGTTTTCAAAAGTGACCACAGTGCGTATACGTAATATGTTTGCAGAGACATTACGTATACGCCTCATAGGTAGAATTGGGTTTCTTAGAAATCGACTTCGGGACAGAAATACTACCATTTATTTGTAGTAAATACTAAACTTATTTTTTAGTAATTAATTTTTTGGAGTATATTTGTGGAATTTCCAACTAGTTCCAGCAGACAAAACATTACTTAAGCTCCATCGAGCCCTATTTTTTGGGAAAGTAAATAAATTTTTCCCTCCATTTTTCTTCTAGTTCCCCTCAAGTTCCCCTCGCCGAACGTCGACCTGAGCACCTATTCCATGGACAGGACCGCATCTCCAGCATCGGCTCCACCCAATCTCCGCGCCAACTGGAGCCTGGAGGATCATCGCCCCCTCTGACGTCATCTCCCGCCTTTTGGAACCGGCTGCCGCTTTCACTGCATCACCTTCCTCATCCAAGAATCTGCTGGGATGATGAGATGATGCTCACCAGAGTCTGGAGCTCCGCTGCATCAGAGAAATGTGGCAGCGTGTTTGCAATTGGAACACGGAGGCTAAGGAGATCGACCAGAAACAAGGAAGAGAAGTCCCAGGCCACAAACAGGTATATTCAGAGTCCTTAATCCTTGACTTAGTTTGATCCGTCTTTAATGATTTTCCCCTGTTACAATTTAAGTTGATCCCGAAATTTTCTTCAGCTTAGGCTGCATACATAGTGCGGGCTGAGATGAAGATGAAGATGAAACTGAAGACGAATTTCTTGCAATGCGAGTAAGCTAATACTCGTAGGTTGCATAGTGCAAGACTAATTTATTGCGATTTTGTGATGTTAGTCGCAATGGATTTCTCATGAGATGATGAGAAATTAAAACGAAACCAAAAATTCGTTTAGCATTCGGCGAATTTCATCGTTTATTTGATGAGCTGCGACAAGATGAAACAAAATTTGTGGAGTAGGTATATCAGAATGAAAATCAGCACAGCCTTAGAAATCATAAGTCATACCCTAACCTAATAAATTATCACGCCACTTTTGTTCCATGAGCCCAATCCAATCAAATTGTCTGAAAGCGGATGCCTAGAAAGTCTCAATTTAATTTGCAAATAAATCAAATGTATTTGAATCATGACACGCGAAAACCCAATTTATTTTCGCTATTCAGATCGTTTTCAATTATCCACTTAAGTATCGGCTGATACAGGAGTCTATTTCTCGGTCTGTTGCCCAATCGACGACAACAAACACAAGCCAGGGATTATGTTTCCACATCCAAACATCTTGTAATCATTTAGGATAAATGGCCTCGCCGCCCCATCGTGGAGGAGGAGGAGCAGCAGCAGAAGTAGGAGGCAGGCATTAGGCGTTAGAAATTAGGTAGTAGAGCCGCCAAGCAGAATGTAAAATTTTACGAAATCGCAGAGACACTTGTATCATTAACAGCTGTTTCACATGACACATGACAGGGCACACGGGGTGGCAAGGCCATTCCACGGCGATGACGATGAGTGAGTGCAGGCGAGAAAGTGGCAAGAGGCAAGAGACAAGAGGAAGGTGGCAAGTGGGCGGCGGGACAGTTTAACAAACACACGCCCTACGTCGCTAATGACTGCGAATGAACCTCCTTGACACAATTATGAAAGGAAGATGCTAAAAAGACACTGAAAATGGGGGCCGGGGGCCGGCCGGGGCGGGCAATTGGGGGACTGGCGCTGAAGGCAGCTTAAAATAATGGAAACAAATTGCAAAATTGTTTAATGTTCGTGGCGCGTTTGGCAATTTGTCGTCCTTCATTTGCCACACACCCACAGCCACTTTTACGCCCAAAGACACTCACTTACAAGCGTCCAAAAGGAGCAGGGAAATGGAAGCCGGATGTAGGACACAATTGGCGGAAACGTTCGGCCGGGGAGTTATTGATTTTCGAATTTAACGGCTTTATGCTTTATTGGCCAAGTCAATTGTTAGCCATTTGTTTTTTGCCCGTGGCTCTTTCTCTGGGTCTGCGGCGACTTCTGATTCAGCTTCTGCTTTTTGCCCTGCCTTTGTCTTGGCCTTCTCTGGCCATTGCCGTTGCCATTTTCTCTTCGCCGCTGGCCTCCACTCCCGGCCACATTTTCCCTGGCCAAAGTGGTGGCTCGCAAAAAGGCAAATTGGCTAAAAAATGAAGTGCTTTGTGCGGACACTTATTTAAATGGAATCCGCTTGATATACAAAGTTGAAGAGTGTTTATGGCACTTCATTCTGCAAAATAATGCATATTTTTCACAAATAATGCACTGAAATGTTTTGCGTAGAACAAACAAATTGTACAAAGTGGTTAATTTAAGGTGGATCCATTTATCGGAACTCTTTTTATGGGGCTTTCACTGTACTAACTACCAGTCGGTTTTGCTTCCTGTTCTGCTTCGACCGCTTTGAAATTGGCCTCCTCCCTTTTCGGCCTTTTCACTTAGACCGAAATGTCATTTCGATTTGGTTTCTTACAAATGGCCATTCAGGTCGCCTGCCTGCCAGTTCTGTCCGCTCCCATAAAAGCCCACCTCGTCAATTTGTTTGCCGCTTGTGTTTTGGCGAATTAGCCGTTTAGCCGCAAGGAGGGAAAAACCAGAAGAGCCAACGAGGCCAGGATGCGAGGTGTGCGCGTGTAGGCCCAAGGCAGGGCAATTTATTGCATACGAAGCGAAGAAAAAGTCCTGCCCAGTCAGGCGGCACTAAGCGGCGGCAACTGAAGGGCTTAGGGTTGGCAATGGGCCAGGCATTTGACCTTCGCCTTATCGGGGATCGAAAATAGGCCCAGACCGATAAGAAAGATGTCAGAAAATCGCCCCCATCCACGGCTCGAGTTTGGCATAACTCCGCCGGAAAAAGTTGGCGCATTCCTTCGGAGACAGAAGTTGGCAAATATTTCTACACAAAAACTCACACAAAAGTTGGGCCAGGAAAAGCGGGAGATTGTATACGGTCTTTCGGGATTTATGTAGGAAAGTCCATGCTCCTGCTAGTTGAGCGGTTGATTCAATTTCCGATGAAACGGGCTTATCTGGAATGTGCAAAATTCATGTTTTGTGGAAATTAATTGGAAAATTGAGCATACCAAATTTGAAGGGATAAAGTATGTAAAATATTTTCAATGGCAGCAGCAGTGAATTGCCATTCCCTCTTAATCAAAATTATTTGCTATATATATTATGTATATATTACGGACTAGGGATTTATTGGTTTCATTAACCAAAGATTATGTGAATAATTAAGAAGGGTTTGATTAAATCAACATGGGGCTGTGCAAACTGTACGCATTTAAATTTTAATTAGCAAAAGCCCACTAAATCCGATTGACATTTGCTTTAATTAAAATTTCAAGGATTCCCCCAGGAACCCGCCGGCGGGCAACCAATTTGAGAGCCTGCCGCCCCGGGCTGGCTCTTTAAAGTTCAGAAAATTAAAAATTCTCGGTTCGTGTTCAATCGAGGAATTCCTCGATTCCATCCATTGATTCATTAGATATTCACCGGGCTCAGGTGGTCGGTCCGCCTACTTTTTTGCACCACTGCTCACTTTATTTGGCTCTCGAATGCAGGCGGAGCTCAGAGACAAAGCAAAGGTCCTTCTGTGTGCACTTGCTATAAATAAAGCTCCGCCACTTCCAACACAGCAAACACATTCAAGCCGAGGACACGTAGCAGGACTTCTTTGTGCGTGTCGGAGGGGGCGGAGGACATCACAGGAAAAGGAACTGAAAACGCCCCCAAGGCGCGCATTAATTACAACTTCCGGCCGGTGCTAGCCCGTCGAGGAGGCGGCGGGAAACTAGGAGGAAGCGTGGAACGTCAGATAACAGAGGAGAAAACGCCATTAAACTGATTGAATGACAGTCTGATCAAATGAGTGAATGAATGAGTACGGGAGACGTTTGAGCTTGACTCGAAATGTCACGTCTCATCAGAGAAGCAAAAAAAGCCTATCAGGTGGCTAAGGAAGGGGAATCTTTAGCACTGTTCAAGAAAAGCTTATTAAACAAAGTACAGGTTTGCATAAGAACTGATTTGAAAACACCTCTACCCCAAGTCTAAGGCACTAGACGACTGAAAGACCATTGATATGTTTTTAGCACTAATTCAAAGAAATGTTAGTGGTCTTTTTGGTGCCAATTGGCGGAGATGAAAGCCACAAATCAACAATCTTCAAATGGCATTTTTCCCACAGTGATTCGGCTGTTAAAGCAAGAATGAGGAAACCAAATCATGCAATCAATAAACAATGATACGGCCCAGGCCATTCCATTCCATTCTATTCCATTCCCGGCCACAGCCACGCACATCGCCCTTTGTTTACACGGAAAATTTGTTAACAAGTGTGAAGTGAAAAGCCGAAGATGGGGAAATTAGTGCAGAGGTAGATGTATTTCCAAATGCGAGCAGCGAGAGTGGGTGAACAAAGGGATTATTGACTTGGGGCAAGTTTATTTTACGCCAAATGAGCTCAACCGCAAAATATCGATTTAAATCAATGTCCATCCATCTCACTCGGCGTTCTTTTTTTTTCTCCCCGGTCTCCGGGTGCGGACTCCGTTCGGTCGAGTTCAGTGCTGCTCTTCCAAGTGGATTTGTCTACACCAGCGGGGGCCAAATGCGGCGGCCTGCGGAATGGGGGATTTGGAGCCACGGGCTGGGGAACTGAGGCAGGTCACGGTGCTTTGGTTCCATGAATGGGAGCGCGTGCACATGGCTAAAAGGGAAGCGGGGAGCCGGGGAGGTGGGGCTCGGTGACTGGGCGACCGGGGCAGCTTCTGCGCTGGCTGCCTCTTTTTTTTATTTTTAGACATATCGACGTCTCTGCTATAAATATTATTCCCATTTTATTACACATTTTATTCCGTACGATGTTTGGTTTCTCTCCCGTTTTTTCTAGTCGGTCTCCCAGTTCTTGGTAGTACCAACATTTCTGGGCTAGGGCAACATCTGGCCACAGCACGTGCCAATCCATTTGGAAATCCCTTCTATCAGCTTCAGTCAGGGCAAACAAAAAAATAAATTATATTACATTGCTACAGGGCAGGCACAAAGAGCGACATGGGACAAAACAAAAAGTGAAATGTGCATTAGTGTTTGGGCCAACTTCGGTTTTATGCTCCCAAGAAAGCCATCAAGAAAGTCAAAGCCAATATTTGATTTGTTCGATTTCAATAAACCCGAAATTCAAAGACCCAATGCGATCAGAGATATGGGATTCCCAACAAAGAATTTATTTATTCTCAACAAAATATTTATATTATGCAGGAAAGGAGTCTGGGAATGCGCTGGGAGATAAGCTCTGGAGATAGAAAACTATCCCCTAATTACTACGAGTAATTTATCAAGATCTTTAACAGCTTTGCTTTCATATTTTGTTGCCACTTCGATCATCCATCTCCGCCGCCAATGCGGGCAAAAACGAGATCACTTGTCTGTGGAAAACTAAAACGAGGCAGTGTCGGCAACTTAAAGACCCAGCAGAAGACCCTTAGACCCGCAAATAGACGGGGCCGCAGGGAAAGGCGGAGCAATGGGATCGAATGGGATGGGCCCTGTTGAAGAGGTGAAGAGGCGTTGGCATTGCGCCGACGACCACGTTATGAGTGACTGAATGACTAAGTGAGTGAATGACTGACTGAGTGACAGGCCGCCTTACACACAAATACTACAATATATGTATATACATATGCGGAGACTGAAGAGATCTTCGTTCAGTCAACCGATCCCACATCGAAAAGTGAGCGAGGAAAAACGAGATCTTGACAAGCAACGAAATGCTGGAAGTACGACCGAAAGGTCTACCCAAAAGCAAGATATCAAGATCAAGCCGATTTCGACGGAATTTCATTTAGTGCTCGGCAAATAAATAACAAATAACGCCACGACCAACAAAGCCAACAAGAACAGGAACTACAACTCAACTGAATTGGGGGAAAACAAGTTCAAGACGAAATTAAGGTGAAATTCGGTTCAATTCTGTTTTGTAACGGAGACGCGCGAGCCGAGTCGTAAAAAATCAATGTTTGAACTTCAGATTTTATTGCTTGTTTCTGTTTGGGGAGAGCCGGGACGATGGGGGTGATGATGATGATGATGCGGCGGCCAGGATGGCAACTTCTGACAGTGATGGCGCGGTCACAACTTGGCCCTTATCAACATTTGTCCAGGCGCGCAATAAACTTTAATCTATTGTGTGCGACCAGGTCATTACACGGCTGGCAATGGCCACAAAATAATATTTTAGGGGCGGGAAATCCGCCGTCATTAGAAATATACAATATATATTTTTATATCCCCAACATTAATGGACCCGATGACAAGTACGAAACACTAAGCGATATAAAAACACGTGAAACAGATTGAAGTTAGGCGGGAGCTAAATATTTTTTATTTTTGTGTTGCGAAAATTCAGAAATAATTAAGGTTTGCATAAGAAATTTACTGTGTGTGTATGAGAAGTGCGCGGGATGTTTCTATTGAGAAGCTTGTGGGCGCAACAACACACACTTTTTGCCATTTGCGCGGGCGGAAGAGAGTATAACTGGCTTCTTTTACAACACAGAAAGATATTGACTTTAACAATGTAATATCTGTATTTCGTACCTCTAGAGTTAAAACTATGGACGCCAACGAATTTCGGGTTTTGCGGGGGCCGGGGGTAGCCGATTTCAAAACCAAACTTGTACTGAACTTGTATCACACTTTTCTAAATATGCAATTGTTTTTCTCTATGTATTTCAGTCTCCAAAATCTAGGCATTCATGCGGACAGACGGACGGACAGACAAACGGACGGACGGACGGACATGGCTAGTTTGACTCGACTGTTGATGCTGATCAAGAATATCCAAAAATGTTTATGAGGTCGAAAGAGCTTCCATTCGTATGAACTCAATATACTCGTTGCCTTGTTCTTTTTAAGAACCGGGCATAAAAATGAACCTTGCATATTACATGATTCAAATATAGTTTAAACACCNGGTTTGCATAAGAAATTTACTGTGTGTGTATGAGAAGTGCGCGGGATGTTTCTATTGAGAAGCTTGTGGGCGCAACAACACACACTTTTTGCCATTTGCGCGGGCGGAAGAGAGTATAACTGGCTTCTTTTACAACACAGAAAGATATTGACTTTAACAATGTAATATCTGTATTTCGTACCTCTAGTTAGAGTTAAAATTGTGGACGCCAACGAATTTCGGGTTTTGCGGGGCCGGGGGTAGCTGATTTCAAAACCAAACTTGTACTGAACTTGTATCACACAATTCTAAATATGCAATTGTTTTTCTCTATCTATTTCAGTCTCCAAAATCTAGGCATTCATGCGGACAGACGGACGGACAGACAAACGGACGGACGGACGGACATGGCTAGTTTGACTCGACTGTTGATGCTGATCAAGAATATCCAAAAATGTTTATGAGGTCGAAAGAGCTTCCATTCGTATGAACTCAATATACTCGTTACCTGGTTCTTTTTAAGAACCGTGCATAAAAATTAACTTTGCATATTACATGATTCAAATATAGTTTAAACACCCGCTACAGAATGTATTTAGTCATATATAGTATACATCGAGCATTTAAGCGAGAATTGGTTTATGAGTCAAATGATTTGACTCGTCACCATTGAAACTTTAGTCATTTGGGTAAGCCGTACTATTATTTTTAAAAATATAATCTCTTGCTTTCGGAAGTTTAACGCAACAACCATTCCTTATGATTTTCTGTTGCTACTAAAAAGCAAAACGCTTGCGAGACCACCTGTTTACCCATCTGAGATACACAAAAATCAATCCCTGCCTTGCACAATCGGAAAATAAATCGAAACGTATCACAATATCTCGAGAACTCATTCTGGCCACAAGTGCATGTCTCGGGCAACTTAACCTTCTATCTAAATCTGCTTACTCGCATCGAACACTTGAACAACATCAGACACTGTGTGTAGTGGCCGGCCACCCACCTCAGGAGGCCGCCTCGAGTGCCTTGACCCTTTTGGGTACCCGAGAAGAAAAGATTATTGTAATAATCGTATATTGCCGCAATGCCATAAAAGTTGACCAACTTGGCGGGGACTCCAGCTCGAGAAATCCCATACATATAAATGAACTAATTTGGTTTACGCTTTTGGCCGATTTTATGGACCGCAGTGCCGGGCCATTGCGGTCACGCCGCCGGACGGAGAAGCCCTGGGAATTTCTCATAGTGTAGGAGAGATGGCCGCAAAATGCGGGGCCAAAAACAATTGTACTAAAACATAAATTTACTTTATTAAATAAAGAAAATACAGGCATAATTCTTTGGCTTCCATTCCGTCGCGTTCCCCGCCCCGCCGCGACTTTTGGCCCATCCTCTGCTGACGTTGTCTCTGCCCTCGCCTTTTTTTTTTTTGTTTTTGGCCGACTGGCGTCATGGTGGGCGTTTTGACAACCACGCGGCCAACAGACTCGGAATTCTGGCCTTACTTAACCAAAAATAATTATGTGGGATACACCACACACACACATACATTCATAGATGGGGCCCAACTAAATTAAGCATATTTTAGCTATTTTTATATTGAAATAATAATTTGGCTGCTTCTTGCCATTTGTTAATGGCTTTGAAATGAACGGCAAGCCGAGAGCAACTAGTCACATATTTCACATTCAATATATCCAATTTAAGAGGTCGATACACTAAGAAAAACAGCAAACAATGCGGTTTTATGGCTTTCATTTGAAAAACCTTTTTTGGGAATTTATAAAGTGTTTACAAACAAGTTTTATGGCTATATTTTAACTGGATAAGTCGGTACGCTGAAGAGGACCTAAGAAAATGTGGTATGAGACCTTTCATTAAGGTAATAGAGAAAAATATCCGAATCTACAAAATATCTTTAAATAAATTGGTATAGAGTATCTGGGGTTAAGGTAACTCTTGTCCAACGGCTTCCACCTGCATGCCCCGAGCAACAAATTGAAGACGAGGCGTTGTCGTCTTTTATTTGGTTTTTTTGTCGACAACTTCTCCCCATGGCTGTAGTGTTCGCCAAACTATTTCTCCGACGTTTTTGTCTCGTTTCATTTTGTAATTTATTTATAAAATCTTCCCCCTACACAGGCAGACCAAAACTTGGGCAAAAGACGCACCGAACAAAAAATTGACACCGGAAGTTGTGGCTGCCTCATCTGTGTGGCGGCGGCGGCGGCGGCACATCTCCTCCCGTCTTCTCGGAGCCCTTCTGCATCTTTTGCATGGCTTTCGCTCTCTTTCGGAAGCCAGACAAATGCTTTAGAGACAAATTACTTGATTTGCATATATATACGCCAAGTATTTTCTCTCACCCAAATGCCGAAAAAACCTCCACAGCATTGTCAATTTTTTGGTGCTTCTGCTTGCTCTTTCGGTTGATTCTTTTTTTATGGAAATTTATCAAAAACTGGGCGCAAATTTGACGCGCAACGGAGCGCAGCAAGAAAAACTCCCAGCACACAGACTTATGGAGATTCCTCGGCTTTTTCCCAGCTGCGCTTTGCTGTCAGTTGGACAAGCCGGCTTTGCCTAAGACGGTTTCCATTCGTTCATTCATTCATTAATGCCCCAAAAGCAGAAGCGACGCGGGCGGGCGGACACCCGGACGGCATCTGTGAGATACTTTTTTTATTACACCACGATTCCCGCAGCCGCCTTCGCTGCTCTGCTGGTTCCTTTGGCAAAAACATTGCACCAGCGTAATCCCAATAAGACGATGATTCGGGCTGACTGACTAGATGCCATTGCTATGGCAGCGATTACAGCAGCCCCCCATCAGCAGCGGCTCCAACATCAGAATCAGTTAGAGCCACAGGCAATCCCCAGCACAGTGGTCCAAGGTCGCTGGGAAAATGATTCCGCTGATAGATTTAGGGCGAGCGGAGCAACAGATGGTTCATAGACGGGCGGGAACGAAATGTTTAGGGGCTGGATGACAAACAATTGAGATCATCGACGATGGTTTAATAGGCCTGACACATGGCGAGTAAATTGCATGTATTACTCAGAGCCCGATCAATAAAAAGAGCCAAAAGTAAAAGTTATGCGCGCCTTCTAGCTGATACCTCAAGGTGGACAAACGGTTGATAAATCGATATTCAACAGAACGTCTTAAATTAATAAGCAAATTCGATGATTGGATCGAAGCAGACAACAAAAGGCTAAATGTCAAACAGCTAAACTTTGGAACTCATTCGACTAGAGGTAAATGTGTTTTACTTTTAAATATATGCACCGTTATCAGACAAAATGTATAGAAAAATATGGAATAATTAGCTAGGAACATCCGCACTAAACTAGTTTAACAGATTGTGCCTGATCCTAATGAGATGCCCGACTGATGCCCTTAAATACTAAACTTGTATGATCGATGGCGCCGAACGCTGACTAAGCAGGCAATAAATTTTCCAGCCTCCAGCCTTATCGACCACTGATGATCAGGTGTAACATGATTCCTAATAGACGTTTATAAATAGTCAGCCCCAGTCTGGCGTAACAGAGTAAACAATCTACGCTGTGCGGAGCACTTAATCAGGCGGCAACATCAACCCGATTATAAGCAGAGCGCCTTATCGAATCATTACTCAATCACAGACGCTGCCCACCCGCTGCAGGCCTCCCCTTTCCAATGTGGCAAGTGGATGCATTTCGCAGGTGACATGCCCCACTTCAACCACTGTGCGGGCCAAGCTGCACAAAGCTCTCGTGCAATCGTAAAATGTAGGGAATTAAGTCAGCCAGTGGCTGGCTGGGTGTAACAGTTAACTGAATTTGTCTCTATCTCCTCCCCGCTCCAAGAGTTGCACAATCGCGGGGGAAAAGCGGCGGAAAATCGAGGCGGCTCGCATCGGGGATGGAAAGTCTTACTCAATCCGAGCTGATGCAGTCTGAGGCGGGGAAAAAAAGTAAAACTTGGCTTGAATGCAGCGCAACTAATTAGTTTTGAGGCTGCTGCCTTTCTTGCTGCCGTAATCGCAGTGGGCCAAAGACAGCGACAATTTTCCCACCGAATTTTCACTTTTTCCTTACCCGGTTTTCCTTCGAACGTGCTCGCGGCAAAGAAACCAACGAAAACCGAGTCAAACAAAAGAATTTATGAGCTACGAAAACTTTTGGCCTCTCTGGGTGGGAAAGCCGGCAATGGGAGCGGTTCTATCTATGTTATTTTTCCCATTGGCGTCGTTGTTTTTCCGGGGGATTCGTTTCGAATAAAATTTCCATAAAAGTACTTGCTGCAAATCGTAATTTTAAATGTTTAAATTGTTCTGTCGCGCCAGATAGGGCACAATTCCTATAAATCCATGCTGTATGTGTGTTGGCGAACAGTTGGATATATTTTCATTATACTTGTCGGCAAGATCTCAATTAATTCCTCCTTGGCCCAGCCGGCAAACAAACAAACTAAATGATTTACGCTCGCAAACCAAGTTGGGCAAACAAAAACCCTATGAGATTTATGATTCGGTGAATGAAATATGACTTTGGTGGGGCAAGTTTCGTTGGCTTAAATATTGTTCTTAAATGAATGGCAAATAAAAGCTGATAAAGCTGAAACCCTATTTTATTTGGCGGACTTGGTGATGCATTTTTAATGGGTAGTTGCTGGCGATTTATTGGTAAAGTTAGGATATAAATGTTTAATTTTAAGAGAATGTTACACAAAAGCCAACACTCTATAAAGTACTATAAAAATCGTGTGTAATTAGTTAGAATTTACCAATGTAACGCATATAAGAACATGATTAATAGCTATTGGAACCCCAAGAGAAAAATTCGTTTATTATCGGTTCGACAATACTCAAAACCGGTTTTACTTGTTGAATTCCAATAGATAGTTTCGATTTGTCTAGCAAACCAAAATGAAATGTGACAATTGTAAGCCAACAAAATTTTCAAACGATTTTTTTGCAATTCATTTATTTAAGCCGCAACCTCATTTGGAAACAATATTTACACAAAATAAAGCAGGAAACACTGAGTGGCAGAAATAACAGAGTAGAGTAATCCGATGACCCTCGGCAAGGGTATCGAATGGATGGCAAGTGCCTTACGATTATATTTTATTTGATTTTCAATTTGGTCGTTTTTATTTCTTTGCCACTGCCACTGCCATTGCTCTGTCGCTGTGGCCTGCCTGCCTAATTTCAAAATCATGGCCATGGCTCCTAGCATGCGATTTCACGTTTTCGATGTGTTTTTTTCCTCCTCTTCTCGGTCTTTTAGCCAAACACACACACACACCCGAGAGACACGCAAATAAATAAATAAACATTGCTGAATAAATGAATATTAAATGGCCAAAAGCTTTGACCAAAAAAAAGCAAGCAAATACGAGTAATAATGGAAGCAGAATAAACAAACGAAGGCTCGCCAAAAATGATATTCGATACGCAAATGGCTGAAAATGTTTAATAGCTTGCATGTTTGTTTGCCTTATCAATTTGCAGTGAGCGGGTTCTACTAGTCGCAGTGGAAATCCGAATCCCAGCCGCCTGCAACAAGCCAATGCGTCAAATAAATTTGATTGACTGCGACGGCAATAAAATCGCCGCCGCCGACGTCATCCGGCAAATATTTAAAGCTCGAATTGGAAGTTGGAATTGGAAGTTGAGGTTGATTTTTTTTCTAATTCTGTTGCCGCCCACGTACTGCGGCAACAATAACAACAGCGACAACAACGCACGGCTAACTGCGAACGGGAAAAGAAACGACCGCCAAGAGATACTCTTACAGATACAGATACAGATACGAAAACGCAGATACAGATACGCAAGCGGTGAGAGCGGCGAAACCGCGAGAGCGGAAGCAACAACTTCGTCAGCGAAAGGGGGGAGGGAGGCGAAAAGGGGGCGTGGCGCGGCAAGGCGGTGAGGGAGTGTCAAGCTTTTGCGGTTTTTAGTTACACAGACCCCAACTTGCTCGCCGCAACCGTGGAACGAAAGTCAAAAGGGTTTGCCCTTCAACCAGCGAAATAAAATCAGCAAAACTATCATTAAAATCTTTGCTTTTTGGGTATCTAAGCTCACTTTAATTTTTAAATAAAAGTTATTCTTTAGGCATTCCTAGTCAATCAGCATGCAATCCTTTTTAGTATAATTGAAACTTTGTTTTTAGATACAACTAAACTCAATTTATCTTTAAAATATAAAACTATTTTCCGGGCATTCCTAATTAATCAGCATGTAATCCTAAGTTTAATTTGCAAGAATTTCTTCCTTTGTAATTCATTTGTATTACTACAATCCAAGTTATTCACCAGGCATTCCCAATCAATCAACATTCCTGGACAATCGTTTGCCCCAATGTGCCGCATGACGGTGTCTTTTTCCTTGCGCTATTGTCATTTACTTTGTGGCAAGCAATTACATGCGACAAGCCAAGCGGCAGTTGTTTGTTGTTGTTTTAGCCAATGCTTCTGCCGCTGATATTTGATGTTTGCAGCTTATGGCTTTTGGTAGGCGTGGCCCAGTTGTTGCTGTTGCTGTTGTAGTTTGCCACATTTGGCTGAAACAATTTATGTCAAGCCGCCTTCTTTTCGGGGCTCTGCGCGAAAACATGCGTAAAAGTAGCTGCGAAACGACAGCCCATTACATTCCCCCCGCCTTTACGCCTTTGGCTTATTTCTGTTGCTGGCTGAAATTAAAATAGGCAGCCATAATGACAAAACACACAACTCCTTTAAGGGTTACTATGACACAATTTTGCTTACAACTAAAGAGGAAAAATTGTGGGCATTCATCAAAGTGTCATGGTTAGGAGAACACACTTTGAATACCCGTGTTGTGTTTGTTAAATAAATACAAAATACTCGTAGAAAAACTATTTAAACTTGTGAGTGTTATAGTATAGTATTCTTTAAAACCAATTAGTGTCTAAATAAAATACACTTTTCAATGAAAGGAAATACAATATATGTAGACATTCATCAAAGTGTCAGGGTTAGAAGAACTCATTTTGACTACCTGTTTTGTATATACGATCATTTCGTTTTGTCCCCTTAATACATACCAAAATACTAGTGGTAATAGTGTTTTTTTTAATACCAATTAGTATTTAAATAAAATACAATTTCCAATTAAAGGGAACACATTTTGAATACCTGTTTTGCGATCATTTCGCAAATACTATCAAAATAATACGAAAATACTATCAATATTATTTAAACTTGTAGAATTCTTTTAAACAAAATAATCCACTTTTCCAGTATTGAATCAATTATGATTAGCTTTTCCCAAAAAATATAAAATAAAATATCTTTTCCAATCCTCTTTTCCAGAGTACCTGCCTAATTCGGTAAGAATAAATTCTCTCCCCGTTTTTTTTTTGCACATGTATATTTAAATCGGTTTACCCCATTGGGGGTGGATGGCTAAAAGGTGGGGGAGGGGGCGTAAAAGGGGAGCAGACTGAGAGGAGATGGCCTGCGTTTAACAGCAGCGTTGACAGCCGCATTGGGCGCTGGCATCTGTCAAACGTGTCATACGCAAAATAGCTTAACTGTCATAAAAACAACAAGTGCGTCAGGCAGCGGAGATCGTAAAACGCTTTATTACAAACGCCAAGGAAGGGCCAGCAAATCGCTGCCAGTGGAGATGGAGCAGGAGAATGTGGGGCTGGAGATGGGGCATACATATGGAAAATGTGCGGCAGCATTTATGACACACAAATGAGTGGAAGGGAGACGAAATGTTGCGGCTGTGGGCGAAAGGTAAACACTCGAGATTCCCATTGAACACAACAATTCCGAAATTCCTTGGCTGCTCTCTGTTGATTTCCATAATATTTATGTATCATGTTTTGATTTATTTATTAACTGCCCTGCCCCTGCTACGGAAAACACGAAAAATGTTTCACAATAAGCCTTTTGGTAACCCCAAAAGTTCTTAAGACACAATTTTGAAATTTTGTTTAAAGTTCGAATATTTTTATGGTCTAATTAGATTGCTGTGAAAATCATTGAATTTATAAAGAAACATTTAGTGCCCCTAAGATGTATTTATAGTTCGTATTTGCATAGGGTGATGCCAAGGTTTTTGACCTTTTCACTAGTCTCGACATTTTTATGGCAAACGTTTATTGTACATAGTTAAGATAACATTTATTTAAGCCAATTATTAAAATGCTAATTAAAATGGTCAGAATCTCATTGAAGTTTTAAAGGAAAACATAGTACCTATAAGGTAAATTATGGATATAATTTTCATATGATGATGCAAAGGTTTATGACATTTCCACCAGGCAAATGGTTATCGGAAATGGTTCGGGAAACAATAATAATATAGAATTTTTAGCAGTTAAATCATGACAATATTACTGCTTAAGCTGTGTTGTCGATTTGTTTGATAGTTATAGATTTTAGTAAGAGTACCTTATGGAAATTATTAGGTTAGGGCAAACTTTTTATTTTTTTGTAATTAAAAAAACCCAAATTCTGTAGAATGTTTAGAAGTTAAAATGCGATAATATCAATGTAAAGCTGTGTTTGCGATAAGTCCTATAATCTTTTGATTTTAGTGATAGCATCTTATGGAAACTATATGAAACTTCAAATTTTAAGGGAGTCATAAAGAGATCCCCAATCATGCGGGATTTAACTTGTACCCAAGTTTTTGACTTGTTCTCTAGATTGAATAAAACTCCCAATTTCTAGGCAATCATAAAGAGATCCCCAATCATGATATCATGGCATTCGCTGTGCCTGCATCGGCTTCTCGGGGTTACCAATAACTCTTTGTAGAGGTTGTTGACGTTTTCCATAATGTTTATTCATTATGCATTCCGTGATTTATGTGTTAACCATTCACTGGCTCTTTCTCTTGCACCCACACCCCCACCTCGCCCTCTCTTGCTTGCACTTCTTCCCTCTCTGTCTATGCCGCACTCTCTCACTCTCTCTGTTGCCGCTTGCCCCTTTGGAACGTTGCTTCCTCTTTCTCCGGTTTTGGTCAAAACGCCAACGCCTCTCACAGACTGCCATGGTTTTTTGCTCCGAGTGTGTTGGGGGTTTTAATAATAGCGCGCACACACACATTATAAAAGCTCCCGCTGGAGCGGAGAAATGTTGCACTAAAAACTTCAACGCCCGCACTTCTGGCAAATATCAAACAGAGCAGCAGAAGCACCAGAAACAGCAAAGGCAGAGCAGCAAGAGCAGAGCAGAAATCACAAAAGCAAATACGAAACTTTCTTGCCATGCCAGGGGGAGTCCCCCCTTTTTTAAAGGGTGGAAGGTATGTGGGGTTGGTACTGCCACAATAATACTCTTGTTGTCTGCGGCAACAGTTATGAGAGGGGGCTGGGGGCTGGGGCAGGCAGAGGCAGGGCTGACACACAAAAAGAAAAACAGGAAGTTTGTTGATTTCCCACTTTTTTTTGCTTTTCAATTAAGCAGAGGGGCTCATGGGGCCGGGGGAATTGTTTCAATTTATGTGCTTGCACAATTTTCTGTGGCGGGATAAACAAATGCTTATACAACCGAGCAATTTTGTTTATTAAATATTATTGCGCTTGCCAGGCTCGCTCTCGTATTTACATTTATGTATATTTTTTTTGTGACATCAGACGTACCTCTCGCAACAACAATTAGTTGGGGGCCCGGACCGGGGGCAAAATGCACTGTTTTAGCCTTTGCCGTTGCTTTTGTGTTTGCAAAGACCCACACACTGACACTCAAAACACAAACTTTGCTATTCGCTTTTATTTCTTGTCGTTAGACAGCAAACTTCTTTGTGTTCGCCTCTATTTGGTTTTGGTTTAGATCTTGCTTTTGGCTTTTGGCTTTGCTGTTGCTTTTGTTTTGGCTTTGCTGCAAGCAAACACACGAACGAGAAACAGAAACGCAAACGCGCCCGGCAACCGCTTTTCACAGCTTTCCCACCGCTTTCGAGACGAAGCGACCGCCGCGTCGGAGACTTTTCAAATATTCCGGAGAGCGGCCGTTGCGGGTTGCTTATATAGAGTTTCCGGTATTTGGAGGGACCGTTTGGTGAAGCCCAGAAATACCAAAAGCCCCTCTCTCGAGGCGCCAACGGGACCCGATAACAGTGCAATCGAATGTGCTATCGACGAGTTTCCGTTAAATTTGAATTGAAACGACAGAAACAATGTATGTGTGATGGAAACATGGCTCTCTTTTAGAGAAAACACAAAAGATATACATTGATTTTATAAGATTTTAACTATACATTTGAAGCAAGTTTATATTTCTTTAAAAAGCATTCCCTATAATATAAATACATTTTTTTTTAAATTTACTTTTCACCACTTGTTTATTGCTTCACATAAAACTTATTTCATATAAAATAAGTTCGATTGCCTGAAAATGCACCTAATAAGAAATAATATTTCAGCTACGTAAGCCATGCAAACGAAGGTCAATTTTTATTGTTAAACACCCACAAAATCAACCTCAAATCTCATTGGGCCCATTAGCATTTTTTGTCGCACCAATCCCAGATGCATCCATCGTTTTCAACGCAACCAAATCCACCAGGGTAAAGCCTACAGTATTCCTCCGTGTTCATGAACCCGCAGCTGCCGTTGGGGCAGTAATAATTATAGCATCCAAGGGAACACTTGTCGCGCAAACTGTCCATGCAGCCGGAGCAGTCCAATAAATCTACGGGAAATCAAAATTAAAAGGACATTACATATAAAATATTTTATGAGTATGGGATGAGAAGCAAAATAATTAAGGGGAACAGTCGTCGATTATCTCTAGAAATGGATACTTAAAAATAATTTATAGAACAAATTGTATGACCATCTGTGAACTTAAAGATTTGTATTTTTATGACCAAAATCTACCGCTCTCGTTGCACTCCTCCGTGCTGCAGGCCACAAGTGGCGGATTTGGTGGCACCACAACCCTCTTCCGGTTGTCAGACTGCACCATATGCGGTGGCTTCAGATAGACATACGGAGTCTTGCAGACCACCGGATCGCAGAGCTTGTCCTGGCGACTGGAGCAGACCCAGTTGGGCGAGTAGTTGATGCAGATCCGCGGAGTTTTGACGATGCAGCAGCCTGGCGGAGGAATTTGTCCCGGGAACGGCTCCTTGCTAACAGATTTTTGCGTGGTGTACCCAGGAGTGGAGTACAGCCACGGTCTTCGGGTGGTTGTGGTGGCAACAATTTCTGCAGGCGTAATTTCGTAGCTCTTGTCCAAATCCGCATTGTAGGGCGGTGGAGTGTTGTACTCCACGTGATTAATATTCTCGGTGGACACTTTGTACTCGTGTCTGTTGTGGATAGCGTTTCCAATCTCCAGGACGGTGGTAATGTATCCGGGCTCCTGACAGCGCCGACCGCGCCAAACTGTTCCCGGCGGACATGCGGGCGCAATGCAACGTCCCTCGTAGTATTCGCCCTCCGCGCAAACGATTTTCCGGCACTCCGCTTCGAATAAAATCGATCCGGGAGGACATTGCACTATATCAGCTGGCGGTGGTTCAGTGGCTACCGTTTCTGTCGTAGTTGTTGTGGGTTCAGTTGTGGTCGTAGTTGTTGTGGGTTCAGTAGTAGTCGTAGTTGTTGTGGGTTCAGTAGTGGTCGTAGTTGTTGTGGGTTCAGTAGTGGTCGTAGTTGTGCTTGTGGTTGTCACTTCATATGGACAAGGAAGAGGATTGGTCCGGTAACAACGTCCATCAGTGTTCAAAAAGTATTCTATAAATTAAAACAATAGTAATTTTCGCATTTCAAGTAAAAATACAATTTAATTGCTTACCATCGGGGCATTTAAGACTAGATTGTAACAAACATGATCCATTCGTGTGTAAGTAATGGCCTAGATCAAGAAATAATGAAAATAATAATGGCAATACCGTTCACAAAAAGTTGTAAATCTATTAAAAGCAAATTAAAGACATAAACAAAGAATCACATTTATTATTACCTTCAATAAAGAAACACAATACAACTTGGATCTAAAGATTGCTACCTTTTACTATACTTTTAAATAATTTAAAATTTCCTAGACAGCACATTTTAGGATGTTTTGAACCATAAAACTTAAATTAAAATATTTAATTTGCAAGGAATATTTGATTTGATTAAATTCAAAGCTTTATACGATCTCCTCTGAATCACATGCGAACGAAGAATATTTTGTGATTCTATAAATAATTGTCTTTGCTGTTTTATTTACGATCTAGAGATTGTAAACGCTTATACACAATTGATTGTATCGGCCACCACTGCGTATGCGTAATTATTTTCAGTGAGAGCGCAGATGTCAGCCTTTAACCGAAACCTTACCCGAGGGACAAGTGGACGACGAGTAGCACATGCCGTCAATATACCGATAGCCCGGTGGACACAACTGCTGCTTGGTGAATTAAGTTGGTTATGGATCTCGAATGACCTTGAGTTGGGAGGGATATTTTTACCACAATTTCGGCCCCAACAGCTTGGAGGCAGAGCCAACCGACAAAGATTAATCTCAGCGACTTTGCCAACATTGTGCCGAGCTCTCGGAAATCCTCACAAAGACACACGATTTGCGATGCTTAGCTGGCCGCAGCTCAAATCCAACTAATCAGCGATCTGCGATCCATAGATCAGTAAGTACACACGATGTGATGTGTTTTCTGAATGAAGAGCATAATTGCCGGCGCTGACGGTGGCGGTGGCGATAACCTTCACCTCCTAGCGGAGATAACCTGAAGGTTGCCTTTCCTGTTTCATGTGTTTGAGTCAGTTTCAATCAAAATGTCTGATCGAAAAGTGCTGCTGCGGCAGCTGTTGCTGCTTTTACTCGGAATCACCTGTGTCCAGTTGGATGTTATCGCCGAATCTCTTCCAAATCCCTGCCCCGTTGGTGAGTTGAGCAATTTCGGCTCCATAACCAAGTGAATCTAATTGAAGTCGTTTGAATCAGGTCAATATTACGAGAATGGCAATTGTTATCCGACGAAACCGGCTGAGACGCCTGTTGATAATACTCAGGTGGCTTGTCCCAACGCCCCGCTTGCACCAACTGTTGTAGCCCCTATAGCTCCAATAACCCCCCCGCCCTGTCCCAACGCCCCGCTTGCACCAACTGTTGTAGCCCCAATAACCCCCAATCCCTGTCCCAATGCCCCTTTGGATCCCACAGTGGTCCAACCCACTTTGCCCGGTCCTTGTCAGAGCAATTGCCAGGGTTCCACGTATAATTCATGTCAAACCACTTGTACTACAAAGTGCCAGACTGTGTGTCCCAATGTTTGTCCCAATGTTTGTACCAATTCCTGCCCTAACTCCTGTCCCTCTAATTGTCAAAATAATGTTCCTACCAACTGTCCCAATAATATTTCTAATAATTGCCAGAATAATTTCCAAAATAATAATTGTCCAAATAATAGTTGCCAAAATAACAGTTGCCAAAATAACAATTGCCAAAATAACAACTGCAATAGTAATTGCATTTCCCCACCATACCCAACACCACCTCCCACGGTTACTCCCCCAGTTACATTTCCGCCACTCGCAGTAACTCCTCCAGCCACTTTGCTGCCCCTTTTACCCACCATAGCACCAACCACGGTTACTCCCCCAGTTACATTTCCGCCACTCGCAGTAACTCCTCCAGCCACTTTGCTGCCCCTTTTACCCACCATAGCCCCAACCACGACCACCACCACATATGCTCCGCCTACACTGACCCGCTGTCCCAAGGGAACTGTCCTGATCCGGGGCCGGTGTCGTTTGATCTACTGCGGCGGGTATGAAACCTACATTGATGGGAAATGCCAGACAGTTCAGTGCCCGCCGGGATTCGTTTGGAGGGGCCACCGATGTTCGCGGCCTGAGCCGACGGATCTGGGTACCATTCACCTGACGAACATTTTGCAAAGCTCCGACCAAAAGGCCCAGCTGATCACCAACAATGTGAACAACCTGGGCGTGAATGCATCAATCGCCATCGAAGGACAAGCATCCCAGGAGGAAGAGGAGGAGGTAGAAGTGGAGCCACCTCGACCGCCTGCAGGACCTTGCTGCCAGGTAGTAGCTCCACGGGTCTGCTCCACCTCAATGGACCAGAACGGATACAAGTGCTACAGCAGGAGCAACCAGCAGTGCGGATCCTTCTGCAGTGCCAATCGAATTGTGCTAGCCGCACCCGTCGTATCCACCTGGATGCAGGCCAACGTCCAGATGATGGCCATGCCGCCCACTTGGTGGGGCAACGGATGCCAGTCCAACGGCATCTGCCCTCCGGTTCAGAGTGAGATTTGCCCTACAATTTACCTAGATTTATTTTAATGTAATTTATAAATTTGCTGCCAGATCGCTACGACTGCAGTGGATGCACGGTGGGAGACTCCTTGACATGCTCCTCCTACTGCTACTTCTCCAAGTGCAGTGGCCACAATTGTGCCTATTACGACCAGGCCCAATACTGTGCTCAGTATTCGGGCCACATCGGCTGCCGTCCTGAGGATGGTTGGTTCCCGGAAGCAAACAAAACCTCGTGAAATATATCCAATTTTTGAATAAATAAAATCGAAAAACCAGCATAATAAAAATAAAATCTATCATAACAATTATTAATGTTGCGTGCCAGCAAAAAGCCCTATCTTAGGGTGTGTAAAACATTTATAGGTCGTCCATATTTGCAAAAGTCTGTCATAAACAATAGCTAATATCAATATAGTATTTAAGCCAAATGCACTTCAAAATAAAAATGTCTGGAAAAGGTCCGATAATTAAATTGTCAAGGGTTGATGGGTTTTCAAGTTTTTATTGACTTTAAATGACGAGAAAGCCTGGCATATCCACAATTTTCCAAAGTTCTCGCACGTACTGATACAAATGTTAATGGATTACCCTTTTCCGGCAAATGTGGTGCAAAAACAATACCGCTCTCTCAGTAAATTAAACTGAAGATAATATTATTATCGGTAGTGCAGTACGGATTTTTTGATCCCCCGAGGTATGAGTCTATCGGATGTCGATTGAGTGAAAGCTTCGCCAATAATCAATTCTTTGATAATGCTATCTACCCTTATCTCCAAGGGTGGGTCGGGGGACTGGTGGTGGCGGTGAGCGGTGGTGCTGTTGTGCTCCGTCAGAACCCATTCGCTGCAGTTGAGGCACAACTTTTCGCACCTGCGGACGTACCATAAACTCCAAGCGAACGAAGAAACCACCAAACCCCCGATAATGGCGCATTCCAAGGTAGGTAATAAATCGCCGGGATCACCTAAATTCCCATAGCCTCCAATTTCGCTCATGCTAATTGAGTTTTTCGGCGCCCAGCAGGCAATGTGCTCGATAAAGGCGAAAAATGTGAGGTGCATTACATTTTAGCGATTCTGTTATCAAGCGCTGATTATGAAATTTGCTAATCGCATTCGGCAGATAAAATTATAGACCTATTCGGTTCCGTGATCTAATAGAATTCTAGGTTTTTGAAACTGAGAGGAAATGATGAAATGGGCAAACAATTTTATCTGCTAAGGTTGCCAAAAATTTGAAGATGTTCCCAATTGTGTTCTTTAATTACAATTTCTTTTCGGCAGATAACAGAATCAGATATTTAATACGGACAAAAGTAAAACTATTAAAATGCTTTCACGGCGTTGATTGGTTGTCTGTATACAAAAACATTGCTTCCGCTTAACTCGAGTGATTCAACTGTGTAACTATATTTACTTGATGAATCAACTAATAACTCCGCTCTTATTGGCTTTTGATACCACCTCTAGTTGCTGGCGGTGAGTGGGCTCCTCCTGCTGCTGACCTTGGGCACGACCGCCGACCAGGTGAACAACACGATTGTGGTGCAGACTCCCCTGCAGAACTACGAGCAACCCACTTTGAGGGACTACGAGGAGTGCCAGGGCAACCGGGACCGGTGCGTGGATGTCTGTGGCAGCGATCTGAAGTGCCAGGGCGAGTGTCCTGTCTGCCCGGAACTCTACTCCAGGCCGCTGTTAGTTCAGGGTGTCAACGATACGGACCAGGTGGCCCCGCCTCAAACACCGGTCAACACCACGAACATCATTAGGCTGACCAACGAGATCCAGAACATCATCCAGCACGAAATCCAGCAACGGAACGAGGTCAATGTCGTGGTGCAGCAGAATGTCTCCCAGGTGGGCGGCCGCTTTGGTCTGGGCTACAGTGACCAGGGATCCTGCTGCTATGTCGTGCGCATGGATCGAAACTGCGACAAGGGCGTCTCGGACGATTGCCGGGAAAAGAGTCGCCAGCGGGTCTGCGGAGAGCGGTGTCAAGCCCGAGTAATGTTGGCCAAAAAGGTAGTGCAGTGCGAGGAGGCGGACCCGAACAACTGTCGCGAGACCATCGAATATGTGCCCAGGCGACGCAGGAACCATACAAGAAAAACCGTCCAGTCAGAGCCCTGCCAGTATTTTGGCAACTACTGGCCGTACTTCAGCTGTGGCCAAAATGAAGGACAATTTCTGGGAAATGTTGTTCAAAATCAGAGACCCAAGCGATCCTCCTGCCAGCAGTGTCTAAATCTTCCCTATGGAGTTATTCTGCAAAAGGGCCTGCCCCCGCAGTGTGCGGGATGTTTCCAGGGCTACGGACAGCCCTACATGCTCGGCCCTTACGGATTCAATCCGTTCATGCCATATGTTCCTCCCTACGGAGGATTCCCAGCCAATAACAATAACAACAACAATTTGAATAACAATGTAGGAGAAGATATCGATAACAATGACGACATTGCTGGATCAGGTGGCTACATTCTGTGCGACGACAATGACTTGGACAAATGCCTGCAGGATAATGGCATGAGCCAGATGCCAGAGGGCCCAGCCCATCAGGAGCAGAGCCCCGACGAAGACGGATACGGAGTTGAAGTCCAACGCCGGCGACGTCAGAATTCCGATTTGAACTTTGTGCGATCAGCTTACAGCAAACGCTACCGTAATGTAGCGTAATGTAGACAACTAATGTGGCTCTATAACTACTTTAAACTATTGAGATTTGCTGTTAAACTTTTGGGCTCTCTTCTACATTAAAAGTGAATACATGTAATTTTGGTACTTAAATTATTTTTAACAAAACTGTTGTCGCTGCCATAAAACACAATTCCCTAATAAAGGATCTTTTAAACTAAATTCTAATGAGTTGCATAGTTATTAAATCGAAAGAACAGAAATATACCACTTAAAATAGTACTAGGAATCTATTAATATTGGAATCTAGGTGGCGTTGTACCACCTCCAATACTTATCAGTGAGGAAGCGTTATAAAAGGCAACTACTCAGTAAAATTGTTGACAATCAATTAAGTGAATTGGATAATAAACATTTCTGCAATACTACCAAAGTTCTGGACTTTAAACCTAGTGCAGGAAAACTATCCAGCAACTTTAATAATTAAGCCATAGCTGCTGAAATAGAATCAACCAGGAAATAATGGTTATCAATTCTATTAGCAGAAAGCTTATCAGTCAGCTGGTGAGTGCATTTAAGCCTTGGACAAATGAAGTTTACTTTAAATAACGATTTATTTGACAGGCAGGGTGTGGAGCAGGGTGACAGGGCGTGGCAACCCTGTTCTCCTTATAGACTAAACAACGTTTAATAAAATCTTTCCTCCCCATGCTCGACTGCTACCGCTCCTTCGGCAGTTAGCCAGCAATGCGGGCGTACAAATATAATAGTTTGATTGGATGTGAAAACATTTGATCTGGCATTTCAATTTTCAATTGCAGGTAGATAGTTTCGCAGGCTCCTCCTCCGCTCCGGAACCCTCTTGTTGAACAAACGGTGGAACATCACTACTAGAACTTAATAGGTTAATATTGCGCGTATTTCTTCTCCCTCTTAGTTGGTTTTGTTCGCTACAATTTTAAAGGCCCGTGTATCGGCACAGATCTCTACTTGATGCCTAGTTCCTTGAGCTCGGTTTCCTCGTCCACCGAGTCCTCATCGTCGGATCCATGCACTGAGGGAGCTGGAGTGGTGTGACCTGAAGGGAAGCATTCTCATTAGAAAATTGTTTTCAAATTAAGCCATGTGTAATATTTGATTTGTCTAAAAGTAGTCAGTAAAATGTTTCAACCTGCTTATCAGCAAATGCATTATCGCATCTTGCATTTGCATTTGAATATTTTATTGCTTACTTTTAGACATGCACAGAGAAGTCCTTCCTGACTTCTTATTGGTATGACTATTATAATTCTAACATTCAACAACCACGTATCTTTAGCTTATCAAAACAGTTAAAAAACGCTGCTTGTCAACATGCAACTTAACGCTTCTCTGGTGCATTTTTATTCACATATTCGAGATATTTTATTTGAAAGCAAGGTCTATTCTCCATGCCACTTACGCGATGAGGTGGGGCTGGGTGGTTCGCTGTGCGGCCGCGAGAAGATGAGGTTGTTGCGCGATCCGTAGAGGGTCAACTCATCCACGTAGTCGGGGTAAACGGCCTGCAAGGCCTTGACCCTGGCCTGTCTGTAGTACTGCAAGGGCAAGTAATTGGTGTAATATAATTAAATTGACAAATTGTGAGGCTACATACAATGCCCAGGGTGCGCCAATCGAGCAGGTCGCTCAGTCGCTCTGTCCGGTTGCGCTGGATGATGCGCTGGCGGCGATTCAATCGCGAGAACTCCATCATGAAGCTCGACAGTTGCTGGACACTGTTCTCCAGGCCAATGTAGCGCCGGTCCACGATGTAGATGCCATAGGACTTGGGGTCACTGATGTGCTCCTGCATGAAGCAGCCGAAGCCGGACAGATTGGTGGTCACGCTGGGAATGCCCATCACTGTGCACTCGGCGGGGGTGTAGCCCCAAGGCTCGTAGTACGATGGGAAGACACCGAGATGGCAGCCACGGACAAACTCCTCGTAGTCGATGCCGAACAGCGGGTTCGTCGAGGTGAGGAACTCCGGGTGGAAGACCATCTTCACGCGGTCGTGCACCGAGTTGAACAGATGGCAGCGACGGATCGAGGATAACACCGGATCGTTCCAGTCGTCGGCCACGTTGTGCGTGGTCACAGGCGGCATAGAGTCGCGTTGCATGGCGAACATGCAGCGCTTGATCTTCACCAGATCGTCCTTCTGCAGCAGATCGTCCGCGTTGGGGATGTGGCCCTTTAGGCACGTGTCGAACATGCGTTTGCCCACGGCCTGTTGGACGTTGTTGATCGTGTCGCGTAGCTGCTTGATCACCGCGTGGCCGCGCAGCGAGTCCACGTTGAAGTTGTTGGTCTTGGTGGGGAAGATCAGGAAGGCCACCACCGTGGTGTCCGGCTTCTCGTGCTTGAGCATTGCGTTCAGGCGGGCCAGCGACTCGATGAAGATGTCGGCGCCCTTGTTGCCGAACTCATAGCGACCGGCGATGAAGAAGTACAGGGTCTTGTCCAGATCGAAGTCCATATGGCTAAGAAATAGCAAAACATTTGATTAATTTCAATATTTTTATGAAATACGAGCTTGCTTATTTAAGAAAGTTAGCCTCGGATTCAAATTGTAATGCTAACAAGCCTTCAAAAATAATACTTTGTAATCGCAAATTAATTTGAATTTTATATAATAAGCTTAACACTTTTGTTGCCATGTTGGCAACCTGTATGTTGACATTCAAAATCATAATCTTGTGATCTAGCATTAAGATTACTGAAAGTCAAGCTTCGAACGATTAACCTTAATTCAAGGGTGAGCAGATTGAACAAACTTCCGCATAAGATTGGAAGTATGAAAAATAGTTTTTAAATTCAAAGGAATTAATTTGTTGATTTGAAATGGGAATCGCACTCACCCGTAGAAATGTCCTCGCACAAATTCATTGATCTTCTCCTTGGCCACGGCGTGCAAGTTTTGGAACTCGTGGATGGCCGAGAACTTCTTCACGTTCAGGCCGTTGGGCGTGATGATATCCGGCTTGCGCTTGAGCAGATGCTCCGCCTCGTAGCCCGTGATCTCCGAGACGGTGGTGAAAACGTGCGCCAGGTGGGTGGCGCCTCGCTCCAGGCAATAGCGATGGTAGATCTGCCGCTTGCCCGCCTCCTCGTCCACGGCGAACTTGTCGAGGTTGTTGTAGAAATCAGTGTTGCCCGCGCACAGATAGCGACCCAGCAGTGTGGCGTGGGTGGTGAACACGGTGGCGATCTCCACCTGGCGGGTGCGCAGAATAATCAATCCAACGCCGGCCTGCCACTCGTGGAAGTGGGCGACAATTCGCGGAGCGCTCAGCTCATTGTTCTGAGAGTAGGAAACGGCAAAGTTGCGGAACTCCTCCAGAAATTCGGCGATCATGAAGCCCAGGATGACGGCATCGTTGGTCTCGATGTCCAGATGCGGTATTCCAATGTTGCACTTCTCCCACATTTCATTCTTGAACTGGTCCAGCTTCCAGGCGGCCGAACCAATGTCGAACAGGATCAGCTGTGGATTGCCGTCAACCAGCCAGCGACCGGTGTGGATTTTGTATCCCCTCGAACGCAGGGCGTTCACAGCGTCCAGCAGGGGATTGCCCCGGGGGAACTCCATCTCCTCCATTTCGGTGCGGGCGCAGTGCTCCTTGTAGGGCCCCATCATGCACAGCTGCTCGCCCATCTCCTCGGTGGACACATAGGCCTTCGAACGGATCACCGTGTAAATGCCGCCCACCTTGTTGGCCACCTCCCAGGCGACCTCGAAGTTCCAGCGATTCTCCCGGGAGGCGATGTCGCCCCGATCGAAGTAATCCTTCAGGTCCGCCCCGGACTCCACTCTCGAAAAGCGACGATTCATCTATAAATTGGTGAGAAAGCAGCTCAAATTAGTTGGATTCGCAGTGGTTACTGAGCAGTTGGCGCCAGGTGACCCCACCCGCAGGGCATAGGAGGTGGACTCATTGTCCTCGAAGCGATAGGACTGCTGTCTGCGCATCATCTTGATATGCTGGCAATGCTAAGATCTAGGCGCCGCCGATGTGTAGCTCTGTAGAACCTCTCCGTTGAGGCTCTCACGTCGGACTGATAGTGTCAACTAAATTTAGCCACCGGCTTGACCCACATTACAAGCCGCTGTTTCTTATCACCTTACACTTTTGCACAGAGAAAAAAATAATGGGGAGTGCTTGAATGGTACTTAATTATAGATGAGGCAACAAAATCACACATCCAAAAAAGAAATATACAATCCCTATTATGAGCGAAAAGGTTCTCTGCTTCCATTTTATACTCATTTGAAACGGATGTTTTTTGCCGTGCAATAAATTTTGCTGTTATTGCTGGTGGGCTGTTGGTCATTACCATCGCACGCCGGCATTTGTTGCATCACCACGCACCGAGGTGCGATCGAACCACTATCAAGCGAATGCAACCGTTGCATCGGTGCAGTTTATGGCCCTGATAAGACCCGGCTATGCGACATCGACTCTGTCCCTGACACTCAGCCACTAGCTCATGCATTTTCCCATAAAATGTACCTACATTCGTGCTATACTATAATTTCCTCCTATACATGGACGTACGCTGCTCTGTCCATAGACCAAATTCTGGGTCTATTTTGGGACCTCGGAAATGGTTTCGCATCATCGGCCCAAGATGAGTTTGCCAATTTTGTTTGAGTATATAGACGTGCATATATACTCGAGAATTGTCCATCTTACATTTATATTACGAACTTTTTCAACCTTAGTTACTAGCAATAGTTGTCAATAATATGTCATCAAGCTAGCTAATCAAATAGCCCTTGTTTAGGGTAAAACTCGGAAACCAGGTGTATGTAAATCAATGCATAAGTTAATAAAAGCTCAGGCACACCTTCAATGAGATTTGCAGGTCGCACAAGTGTATTTACCCGTCCAGCACCTAACACCTATCTTATCGTTATTGATATAATAAATATTATCTTGCTTAACACATTTTCAGCTGGATTATAGATTATAGAACTATAAATTTGTTAGTTCGAAAGAAGGATACTACAACTTATTGCAGTTTTTGCTTTGTTTTTTTCGCTTGCAATTTGTTTGGGAAACAATTAACACATTTTCGTGGGAAAAAAGTAAAAGTGATGAAAACAATTTTCACTTGACATTCGGGCACTAAAATAAGTATCTCACATTCTTGGCAATTGAACTGACAATTTCTTACACTTATAATTTTACTCAATTGATTCTGATGAACAATTTCGGAGGTGAACTTTAGGGTACACTTGCTCTCTCTCGCTCGCACACGCACTCGCAGGCTGCAACGAAACTCCAGGCACTACAAAAACAACAACTGGGACCCCAAGAGATACACCAACAACAAATACAGCTGAGAGACCTTAAAAATCGGCCGTGTTGGCAGAGGCGTAGGTCAACCCCCTCAGAACATGTGAAACTAATAGATGTTGTTGGTAAAAAATTGATTAATTTTAGATTAAATTATTTATAAATTATTAAAATTTTTTATAAATTAAAAAAAACTAGGCGAAATGGATCTAATGTTCTAATGAACAATAGAGAAGCACTTTTAAATTAGTCTCAAAAACCGGTCTGCATAAGAATACTAATTGTGGATGATAATATCCAATGATCAGGAATACATCTAACCAGTTTTCCCGGACTTAAATTGCTGTATGTTTGCCAAATAGGTAATTTAAATTTAATCAATTAAGAACTTGTCTTTGAACTTTACTTAAATAACACTCCAATCACTGGAACCTATTTCTGGAGTAGAGGAAACACAAAAGTACTGCCTACGCCTCTGGATGTGTGTGTGCGCGGGGCAGGCAGAGATATTTTTTTTTCATTGCCAGAGAGCGGCGGAAAGTCAAATAAAGGTCAGTGGCAGCAGTACTGGTGTCGCGTCGTTGTTCTGAGCATTAAAATTGTTCACCATTGTTGGTATAGTTTCTTGAATATTTGGCGTGTTTTCTTTTATTTTTCTTTTTTTTTTGCAACCCGCTCAACAAGTTTGACTTGATAATTGCTTTCGGCTGCCCCCGAGAGAGAGCGAACAATTAATTGTAGTTTTATTCACACTTTATTTCAGCTCCCGGCGCATTGATAGCAGCGGGCGCTTATCACCGCCATTTGTTTATGTTTAGCGTTTGTCACTTTCCAGCAGGTAGAGTGTTTCAGCAATCTGAAACATGTTCCCATACATTATACATGGCGTCTCTCCGGCGCCAATTGCAAAATACCGAATGCAGTGGAAAATATCGCTGATAACGCGAATTTGTTTATATTGAGTGGGGGTGTGCAGACGGGGACGGGTGCGGGGGCGGGGTTGGGGTCTGGGCCTTTTCAAATTTGGCACGCGCACAGCTGTGAATTTTTGGTTCTCTGGCCGATCGCATGCACATTCACCTTAAAGCTACAGCGGTCGCTGGTGTTGGCAATACGACACAAAACGGGCAACTGAAGAGGAATTCGAAAACAAGAAGGAAAATCGGTGGGCACACCGGGCGGCTTGGTGTTGTTGCTGCGGTTGCTGCTGCTGCTGCTGCCGGGTGGGAGTTTGCGCAGAGAGCGATAAAGAAGAAAGCCGAATAAAGGTGTGACCGTTAACCGGGATAACAGCTGTTCGGGTCGAGTATCTCGACTGCCAGATACCGAATATCCAAAAGATATGCAAAGATTCGTTTGAAGATTTCATTTTGTGTAGCATACTTTTCGGAGTCAGCATGGCGTACTCAAAATGAAAAGGGCGCCATACTAATACATTAAAATAACTGCATAAATCAAAGTAAGAGTTTCAATTAATCACTGGTAACTAAGTCTCTGTGTAAACAAAGTAATTTTTAGCCTAATTTTTTATTATAATTTAATTCCTTAAAATATTCAAGGTTTACCGCCTGTGAACAAACGATTTTTACCACCATAAAAAATTTCTGATTGTAAAATATAATATATGTTCAAAATTTGTTAAAATTGAATAATTTTAACAAATCGTTTAAAAAATAAACATAAAAATTTATATTTTTTGGCTTAGAAAGTCGTTCAAAATTTGCGCCAAAATCTACTTCCGGCATTGCCAGGCGTAAATCCTTGCAGGCGCAGAAATACTAAAAAAGGCGCGACTTTCAAAAGGCCAAGAAAAAAAATCCACGTGAATTTGCTAGGCTTTTCTGCTACGATTTTCTGAATTTATGTAAAAATTCATTAATTTATATAGCGTTTTTAGCCGAAGACCTCAGCAGCCAGTGCTAACTTCGATTAGCTATAAGTTTCACTTATGACTAATATGTTAATAAATAAAAAAAAAATAAATATAGCGTTTAATATATATAACAGACTTCCAATTGTTTATTTAAAAATGTCATATCCAAATCGATATTGAGTATGAAATATCTTAACATATACATTAACAAATATTTTAAAGATGCAGTATGAATATACGAGTAAATAATAGTACTATATGCAATTACAAACATGATCTCCCTACGAGAGTCATTTAATATGTTTAATGTTAAATGTTGTTCTATGTTTATGATTAAACGTACTTTCAAGATCCTTAATTTACAACTTGCTTAAGCTTATGGTAGCAGTTAATTTTAAATTGTAATAATAAAAACCATTTAATAAAAAAAGGAATTACAAACAGAAAAGCAGAATTACAGAATTACAATTACAGAATTACAAATTGATAATTTAAACATTTCATAAGTAAATCCTTATACGAGTATATACTGGAATTATATGCAATTACAAACATAAAATGACATTTTTTATTTGCCAAAATCAATAATCTTCTATTTAACTTGTTCACGTCTTCCGTAAAGCGTTTCTCACCTTGATCTAATTGTCTTTATGTCCATCCGTGTTTGCTCATAACTGACCACCGTCAGAGCTTACCTTCAATTTCATTCAGTTTTCGCATAAAAGCTCATATTTCACACAAATTTGAACAGTTTGTCGTAACCTTGCTCTATAAACAATTTAATGTGCGCTCACTTAACCTCAATTAAAACTGGAAGATGTGCACGCAATTTCTCCCCGTTTGTCACCATTTCCCATTCTTTTCCGGTGGTCGTTTTCGTTTTTGCGTTTATTAATTGAAAAGTGTGAAGAACAGGCAATCATTTAGCAATGGAACGAAAGGAAGAAAATGGATAGTTTAGGAACTGGGTCAATCGAGAGGTCAGCTGACCGAAAATTTTCCAATATCCAATATCCCTCTTTGACTTTCTAAAACAGTAATTTTTCATATGCAAATGTTTGACAGGTTAGAGATTGAATATGAAGGAACAGGGACCGGGAAGAAAGGCATCATTAAGGATATATCACTCATCCTGTCACCAGGTGGCGCTATAGCATCAATTGACATTCTGAGCGGTACACAAGGTCAAATGGCATTTACTTTATTTTATGATAACTTCTCCCCTATCCCCTGCCCTGTATTCTGCTCATGTTTACCGCTCGTCTGCTTTGAATGTCTTTGAAGCGGTTTTCGCTTTGTGTCCTTGATAAACATCCATTGATAACAGACACAATGGAATAACAAGCGTAATTCTGTGTGTGACGTATCCTTGCAGGGGCTCCCGCCTGTAAATCATGTTAGTCCACATTTGCTCATTTCGTTCCCTCACCCTTGCCCTTTCTAAAATTGCTTTTAGTTTTGGAATTTCCTGCAGAAACTATTGTCGCAGGAATTTCGCAGTTGTTTTTGGAGCTCTGTTTGTGGTTATTTTGCCAAAATAATTCGAGGTCAAGGCCAGCAAACATTTGAAAATGATTGTTCGTAAAGATAATTAACATACCACAAGAGAAAATGCACAACATTTTGTAACGTCGAAAGGCATGCGGGCTTATGCTTACTAATTTTATTCAGTAATTGCAAGGAAAAGATACTTTTAACCAACTATTTTTTCTCACCCATTGCTATGGCCAAAATAGAAACCACCATCAAATCATAATTTTGACTTATCTGCAACTATTATCCCATCAAAATAGCGCCACACGACTGACTATGAATGAAACGGGCATACAAAAAGACACGAAAATAATCGAGGCCACAGCGCTTGGCCACGCCATCAAGAGCTTAATTAAAAACTTGGCCATAATTCATTAGCGACCATGGCCGGGCACGTGAACTTCAGTCAGGCAGTCAGCCAGCGACAATAAGAACGACAGCAGCAGCTAAAGCCACAGCCAAAGGCGATGGAGGAAATTCAACTTAACCGACTTAAGGTTAAGGGACGTCCAAGTCAAATGTGACTAATTTATGTCATGGCACCCCATACTAACCCAGGCAACTCATTCTCCCCGGCTTTTCTCATTCCATGGCGCCCGCTGTCGAAATATTGCAGGACAATAAAGATAACAACGAAAGAAGCTTCCACGGCGTCGAGGTTGCGTTGATTGCGTTGATGCGGCATAAGCAGCAAAGTCAGTTGAAAAGCAGTTAAAAGAGGACTCTGCAGACTAAGAAATACTCTGTATACGAGTACTTAAGGAACTAATTTAACAGCAAACAATGAATGGAAAACCCAAAGAACGAGACATTCACACTGTTTATACAGAAATTGTACTCAAGAATCTGCGCAAAGCATTTTATTTATATTTTCGTTTTGTTTTATTTCTTATTCTTTTTATGCTACTAATGCGTATTTCACCATTATTTGTTTTGTTTTAGGGAAAATGAATGGAGTAACCAATTTCATTACTCATCCGACATGTTGTACACATTTCAACATACTTATTTAAACAGTTTAATATCCCAAAATAATATATTTACAAGTAAAATATTAGAAAATAAATGAATTGAGTAGAGGGATATTTATTCCTTCTAATAAAACGAATACACCCTCGGCCCCGAAAAATGGCAATTGAAAAAGTGTTGCCTACTGGGCGGCGCATGCGTTGGGGGTGTGCCGAACATGCAACATGGTAAACGTGTTTTCTGCTGTGGGTGGTCCTGCCTGTGTGGGTTTGTGGTGCCAACGGGGAGGATGCTCTGGCAGTGTTTGTATACAAAAAGGCGCCACAGCAGCGGGAAAAACAGAAGCCAGAGGCAGCAGCAGCTGACGACGCGAATTCGAATTTCGAAAACTGTTATCAACAAACGAGCCGTGCGTGTGGGTCTGTGTGGCAGATGAAGGCCCTCAGTTGGCGGCTGTTGCACGTTGCGTGCGGTTTCGTTGGCAGCGACCACCGAGCTCCCGGCCCACCCGCACTCCGAACGCGCATCCTTCGGTCGTGGCGTCCTCGGCGAATATCCAAAGTGCGTTCCCCACTCGGTGACAGTTGGAGTAGCAGTTGGTTTTTTAATAACCCACCAGCGAGGGGCAACTAGTCGCCTGCCCATGTCCTGGCTAGGGTCCCGACAAGTGCCAGACTTGTCATTCACTATTCGTAGTTTGCGACAGTCGGTTGTCCGCGCGCTTGGCTGCTCAGCTGCGACTTACTGATCGGGCTCAAACGGAATTGGAAGTTATTTTTCATGGTTCCCAAGCAGAGAATTTAAAACTGAAAAAAACGAACTTAAATCGAATAATCGCAAAGAATATAAATCAAACCCTATTGATCGCAATTCTTAAAAACAAGTTAACAACCTATTCAAATAATTTTACTCGGGACAGTTTATTAATTTGAATTTAATTTTTTTGTACCAATTTAAATTAACTCTTCCCAATTAAAAATAGTTCCCGAATATTTTATTACACCTTTTCGAAATCTCTCAAATGTTTAATCAATGAAAACCTCAGAGAATTACCCTAAATAAGCCACGCTGCATACTTATTTGAAATATTTAACCATGTGCGAACTGTTTTGGCTTGTTACTGAGCGATAATGAATTGTGCTAATAATTCCCCTAGGGAATTTACATATTTTTAGTTTAATTAATGTGTTTCATGAGCGCGAGGGTGCGGCATTAAGCATACGCCCCATGGTCCACAAACTCAAATGCTCACAAAGTTTGTCTCCGCTGCACCTGCTACAGTAAAAGCCTCCAAAGGGCAACATCAAAAACCACTTTATAATGCGATTTGCCAGCAAAACCAGTTAAATTGCGTAATTAATTCAAGCGCGCAGCGCTAGGCAGGAGCAGCGTCACCAGTGCCGACAAAGGAGCAGCAGCTCTTACTGAAATAACCAACATTTTAATGAAAATAACTCAGCAGCCTTCGTACAGGAAGACTCAGTATTCCCTTACAAAGGACAGTTGCAATTTTTGGACATCTAAGCATAGCGAAAATATTTCTAAAATTAATATACGGTGCTTGTAACGTATGAATTGTATAAATTCTGATATAAGTATTTCGTATAATTTGTATAAAATTTTTTATAGAAGGAACTGAAGGAAGGGTATTAGATATTTCATTAGGGATTGAGAATGATACTTTTCCCTTTAAATTTCGTATGCATTGTTAAAGCCTTGGCGCAAACTTTTGGCAAATCGCGAGGCAGACGCGAAAAATTAACATCTGGCCATGGTGAGGGTCCTCCAAAGTTATGCTGAGCACATCAATTTTTCAGACAATTTCATTGAATAGCTCTGAGATATTTTTGCATTCAGCAACGGAAACTGAATCACTTTATATGACGAGCTGAGATTCATTTATCCCGCCGTCACTTTGGTCGTCACGCCTTAAAATCCGGCCCCCAGACCGTCGCTTCCAGACAAAGCGTTCAAATCCCGCTAAAACCGAACGGAAATAAAAACACGCAGCAAAAAATGAAATCAAATCAAATAAAACCAAATTATATGGGCAACGCGAGCCCCTTAATATGTATTCCTTGTTCATCCCCACATTGCGTCTTTTCCTTTTGAGCAGGTTGAGCGGGTCGCAAATCCGCATCGCGTAATGAAAATCAAAGTACATAAATATAAAATTAAATGTCGTAAATAAAAAGAAAATAATAACACCAGACCGTATAAAATATAAATGTGTGTGCATGGCGACGCGACCCGCGAGACAAGAGCGTCACAAACAAAATTTAAGAAACGTGCCACATTAAATATTAAAGGAACGCAACGAGCGGAGAAAAGTGAAAGACGACTTGGGCGGCACGCTGGTTTCCGTCTTAACAGCGTATGGTAAGTTGCTAAAATTAACCTGATTTATTTAGATTGTAAAAATATGTTAAATCTCATACAAGATTTGACAGTCTTTTGATCAAATTTGGAATCTGGCGGGCCGTCTTAATGAATAAGAAAAATGCTTAGCTGTTGTTGTGCGCTAAACTATTGGGAATTCGGGAAATTTCAATCAAATCGCCCAACCCCAAAATCCCTGGAAAATTCAATTTTCCGTCAAATACGTTTTTTCTCCCGCAAATTATAGGCGCATCGTTGGCTAATCAATGAGCGGAACTGTGATTTATCAGCTCCTCTATTGATTTATTTGGAATGTCACTGAAAGCATTCCACTCCATTCCATCCCACACCAATCGGTTTTATTTTTTGTTTCAACATTTACGAGTCTGCCGGCACTGCTCTTGCATTTGGGGGAAACCCATAAAAACAAAGTCCTTGCCATAAAACATAAGAGATGGTCAGACCGAAGTGCAACCAAAAAAATCGCATATGCGAGGCATAAAAAGTTGCTCTTCGGTATTTCATAAATAGTTTTATGAGGCCCCATCAAAATGTGTAAAAGCCGCATAAAATAGGGCCAATAAATAAGAGGAAAAACCAAAGTGTGCTTTAAAGGGAAATCATTCAGGGATCTTGTTTGGGGGAAAATTGTATTTTGGTTTAGTCAGGCAAAATTCTATGCAAATGAGTTTCAGGGCGAGAAAAGCCTTTTCAATTTTATTGTTCTTTTGCTCTGGCATTTTTTTTCGATTTGTTTTTTTATCCAACCCCCTATTGGTGGCGCGTTGAAGCGTCGGAATTTGCAAAAAGCCGCAACAAACAAAACAAAATGAAAAATAAGGGAAAAGCAAGAACTGAGAAGAGGAAAAAAATGAAAACAAATAGAAAATGCCGTGAAAGTTTTATACGATTTCGAGGGAGGACAAAACGGGTGTGACAAAGGCCCGAAAGGGTTAGCGGAAGTGGGGACCTGATGAATGTCATGTCAGTTGGGGGGCCTCCGAATATGGGTTCATATGTCTCAGTAAATATTTTATATAAACTGTCTCAGGGGCGGAAATGCAGCAGTCATGAAGTCTGACTTATGAGTGTGAATAGGTACACTAAAAGGGATCAAATGAGGGAAAATACGATTGTGCTGTGAAAAGAGATTTTATACCAGTTTCTTAAAAATAACAAGGGTATATTATACTCGTACGCAGGTATGTAACAGGGAGAAGGAATCTTTTCAGAACCCATAAAGTGTGTTTATTCTTGTCAACATCTGTCCGTCCGTCTATCCGTTCGTTCATTTGTCCGAATGAACGCCTACAATTTAGAGGTATTTATAGTCGAGACACTCGACTATACTCATTTTCACTTATTGAATTTTGAATTCCTGAAAACAAGCGTGAAAATATGTGAATATTTTATAATTGTAATCTGAAATCTGATATATTATTATCCTTCTATTATCCTTCCACACGCTGATTAGCCCTAAAAATAGTCGCAAACTTTTATCAACTGTCAATAATTGACGGCAATCGCAGTAATTTTCGCTCGGCCACTTTTCCTATCACCAAACTTATCAGTTGCAAGAGTGATTAGCTTAATCAGAGGGACAACAAATCGACAAGTGCCTGGCAAACACAGGAAATGAAGTGTAAGGAAAAACGTGTGGAAACCAATTAATGCAATCCATGCGGGTGAACTGGCACCACCCCTATATCATGGGGGCCACCACTGCAATCACCTATCTTCACTCTTATCAGCTACGGTGGCAGTCTAAAAATAAACGAAATATATTTTGGGTATCAAAGGGAGTTATACTCACTCCGGTCCGCCTCACGCCTCATGCCTTCCGCCCGGCCTCTTGCCGGCCCCTGGCTTTTTGGTTATCAAGTTAATAAACGTAAAATGAGCTTGTCCCATCAACAATTCTCATAACAATGAAATTCCCTCACTCCGGCACGTGAGCGAATAATGTCAAGTTTTTCCGGTGGTGTCTGATGTGGTTAGGAATATGAAGTTGCGGCATCGTTTGGAGGTGCGTTTACGATCGACACATGTTTCACAAACAAACGAAACGCTGAATTTACCATACTTACAGTTTTAAGATGAGTTAACTGAACACACTTGGTTTTAAGGGCTTAAAAAACAAGAATTTAACTCACACAATATTTTATTAACAACTCTAATAAGAGTATTTCCCGATTCGTCTAGTAACCGATATGTTGGGGTCCCTCGAATTGTGTGCTTGGGTGTTGATTATAATGATAAGCACTTTAACCACAGGCATGCAAATTGCCAGTGGCAGAGCCTTAAAATTTAACAACTTTGGCCTTTGAACATTCACAAGTATACAAATACACACACAAAACCGACGGAAAAAAGACTCCGCAGGCAAATTCAATTTCGATTCCCGTCCCTTTCCGGTGGCATCTTTATTGGAACTTTTCTAGTTCAGCACATTTGACACTTGAGATGGCCCCGTGCCCTTCGTCCTGCCCCAGGGGTTACGTGTGTGCTCAGTGGAGCGTTAAACTGCTGACACGGCCACTCAATCTCACCTTGCAGCAACAGGTGACAGGAATGCGGCTTATTGAAATGTTTTCGACACTTTTTGATTGACAGCGGCAAAATGAAAACAATTTGTTATTGAAAACATCTCTTTGATGCGCAATCGAAGGTGAAAAACTCCAGGAAATCGAATTGTTTTTCATACCGATTATTGATTTAAGTTTTCATCCCATCGTAATTGGATTTACAGTGGAATGGCAGTGATGAGCGCTTCATAACAATAAATTATTTCAAATGTGCACTGCATGTTCCCAATCGATATATCTTTGGGAGCCCTCACTGTTCGTTGTTCATCGATTCATACAATTATGTAATTATTCAAATGTTTGGCTGTTCATTGCATAAATCACAGGCCGCACGTGTTGATAATGTTGGCCAGAAATGGCCAAAATACAGAGCGAATCACCGAGAACACTTGGCCCAGACCAAGTCCCGAAAGTTTTACTCTTCCCCCAGCTCGTTTCATTGCCCAAAGCTATGGCTAATAATCTGGCCGGGCTGAAAAGATGGCCTGCAGTGGGATAAGCCCAATAATTCATTCTTGATTTGGCCTTGGTCCACGACTTGGCGTTAAAGTTTCGCCGGCCTTTTCCTTTGGTTTCTGTGGTCCACAGATGTCATCCTCCGTCCCCCAGCTGGACTGCAGCATATCTCGCCTCTAATTTGCATTTTTATGTCTGTAAGTGATATTTCTTTTCGCACCCCACCTCTATTGCCCGCTCCCCCTCTGGTTGCCACAAATGGCAGCCAAGTGGAATACACAATTTTTATGTTCAGTCGCATGAGTAAGTGAGCTGTGGGTGGCTTGTGGGCGAACTCGTGGCCCAAACAGGCCGAGCTGCGGCAGAAGTTTCCTCTGCTGTTTGGCGTGATAAAGCCTGAATTATTAAATACACATAAATCAAGAGACAAGAAAAATGTAAGCGGTAAGAGAATGGCCGAATAACTACAGTTTATGAGGGATTTTACTCTTTTTTTCCATTATTTAAATTGGACCTAGCCAACTGGTTGCTTTGCCCGTGCGTGCAAATTTCCCTAATTAATAATACAGAAAATAAATGCAAAGTATCAAATATTCCTGAAGGAATTACTATATCAAGGTCTGAGGTTCAGGAAACTCATGTCATGTCTCCTAGGACATTTGCCAACAGTCTGGAACATTGTTTTTCCATTTACGCAGGTTTAACTGTGGCATTAAACATTAATACGACACTTGGCAGGCCATAAAACTTTGCAAACTCGGGTGTGCGGCTGCAGTAAGCCAAATCGATGCCATACATCACACGTTTATATGTTGTTTACTGCACTTTCAGGCATATATCCTTTTGCTCCGCAGCTCGTTTAGCTTGATTTGCATAATCAGCTTACAACTAATTAAAAGGCAATCAAGCGGGTGCGAGAACTAGAAGGGACGTGGGCTCAAGTGCCAGGGCAACATCTCTAAGCGACTTAAGCGAAACACTCAACAAGCTGCCAAAGAACACGCATTTTCACCAGCTCCCCCCTCGTGAAAACCCAGCTCCCTCACAGCTCGCACCTGTTACGCCGAAAGGTGGACGGATCGACACCAACTCGACAAGGAGGACGGAATCCGTGGAAGGGCGCACGTGGGCCGTGTCCTGACCCAATCAGTGCCGCAGAAAATGAAATTTTCCTCGCTCTAATGGAAAACGGAAATGAAGTCCGTGAATATGCAAGTTGGTAGCTTATGTGAAAGAGCAAAGCTGCTCAGATTGGATACAAAGCTTACAAAGTTGATGGAAACTAAACTGAATGTGAGACACAACCAAGATATCGGGCAAAGTTTACTTTTCTGTTGTGATTGGCTCTCCGTAATGGATAAAGTTGGAATAATATAAAAAACTAGTAAAAGAACATCTGTGAATATGGAAAAATATCCCCAACCAAGCTTCAACTAAATAAAATAGTCGCTTTGCATACTAACTTATTAAAGAATTTCCCTTGAAGAACTTTCAGTTGCTATTTGTTCTGTTTGCCTTGCATTATTCCGGCACTTTAATTAGCACTTCAAACTTTGTCCAGGATTTAATTGGCAAATGTAAACCGGAAAGGAGCAAAGGAAGTGAGCTGTTGCCGTCGGAAGGCAAGGCGACCAACTTGAAAGAGTTGAGGCAAAAGTTGGCCAACTTTCGGGGATTTGTAAAGCAAAGCCTATTAAAAGTTTTCCTGCAGCGTGTGATCGCCACCAAACTGGGGAAATGCGAACTGCATAGGCATTGTGCATACGCCGGGTGGGCCCTATATTGAATTACGTACACGCAGGGATGGCCTGAGTGCGATTTAATGTGTGCGCTGCTGAGTAGCTGCTGTCTGGGCGCTAATTTGCTATCAGCCAAGGGTGAACACATCCTGTCCGGAGCAGAGTCTGTGTCTGTCATGTTAATAGCTATCTAGTCGGAGCTCCCACACCCCCATCTGTGTTCGCATGGATCACCCGGCTCTCATTTTGCCGCTCGACTTCCAGCAGGCCCATTAAAAGGTCTCTAAACTCATATGCATTTGTCTCACGTGTCGGCATTCCGTTTATTGCTAATCTGATGTGTTGTAACCGGGGCTTGAATGGGCGCAGGGGGCCTGGGCCACGTTTGGTGCTCATTAATTTCCATCGTGTAGGTTTTTAATGAAGATGCGTGCCTGCCACATCACAAAACACACGAAGCGCGAAACCGGGCGGGTAAACGGGAGCAGGGGCCCTGACTTCCGCTCGGAACAGTCGAGAATAATTTATGCTAAGCCAAAAAGTTAACCCGTCGCTTGTTAACCGTATTAAGCCCGGAGCATCGGTCCTCTGCCATGAAAAATAACCCCGCAAATACTGGTCCAAACATCCCTGAGGTGGCTTCAACTTTTTGTGAAATTTTAAGCAGTTGACTTATTTCAATTATGAATAATTAGCGGTGTAAGTATGTAAATTTCAGACGAAGGCGATGCCTCTTTGCGATAATTTACAGGCCATGAACTTTGCCCTTGGATGAATATTAAACAGCAGCAACTCACTCGTCCTTTTTCCAATTTTATGTTTGCGAAAGTTAAAAATATATTGCAAACAGGTATAAGCCCCGATTGAAATCAAAATAATGGTTTAGTCGGCCAGTAAATTCCATTAAATAGAGACTAACTGAAGCCGCTGGCTAACCGCGCAAAGAGAATTCATTTAAGTTGAACAGAAACGAAGAAATAAACAAACAAATCCCAGAAACGAAAGAAACCCAAAGTAATAGCAAAATAGCCCCTAAGGACATTTAAGCGGCTTGACTTAAATTAAATTTTTCATGCAGTCCGAGCAGTGAAACGAAATAAAATGTTAAAGCCGGGCGGGAAAAAGACAAAGGGGCCAGGTCGGTACACAAACATCTAGAAAGGAAGATGCCCCCCACACTTAAGCCCACTAATCACCGTTGACAGTAAAACGAATGAAACACACACTGAACTGGACGCAGGATAAAATCCTAGTGGGTCAGAGGACATTAAGGAGGATCAAGGGAAGGAGGCGACACACATACAAAGTTGATTTTATAGCAGCTCTGTGGGAATGTTTTGTTTTCCTTTGAAGCATTTTATTTTCCTTTTAATTTAAGTTGATGCGCCAAAGAGCAAATAAAGGAGCAGATTTATAAACAGGACGCATGGCACTTCCGCGCTTCTAGCTAAGTGAAATATTTACATTGTCATAACAACAAGAAGGGAAACAAACTAAAACTAAAACTAAAACCCACATCGCACATGGGCCTGCCCACGCAAAAGCTTTTCTGTCACAAAAAACAGCGACAACAAATAAAACAATTTGGGCTTCCCTTTTGTTGTTGCTCTGTTTTTGCACGAGGTTTTTGCATTTCGGCTTTTTAGCCACAACAAAACGAAGACCGCAAATGTCCCAGAAAATGTGTTGAAACAAAATGTATTTGTGTTCTGCCCTCCGAATGTGCGGGTGTAATTTTAAGCTTTAAGTAAAATTTAAGGAAATGACAAAGCATAAATTGTGATCTCTTCTGGAGGGGTTTGAACATAATTTGACAGAGATTTTCATCCCAATTTATTTAATGAAGCTGCTTGCCCAGCTGAGGGGGAAAAATGAAAATGAAAATGAGAATTTCCTGTCAAGCTGTAAAATCGTGCAAGTAAACAGACTTTTGTATGCACAACCTTTGACACTGGTGTCCAGCGAAGCTATAAATAGTTTTACAACGGCCCTCGGCCGCTCCATTTATGTAAACTGCCCAAATCCGGGGCTCGAAAAAATAAAAAAAAGGATAATGAGCCGACATATGTTTAGCCCTTAAAATACCAACATGAAAAGGGAAAGCCAAAACAAAACCAAGCAAATGAAAACCCGGTAAGGGCAAACAAAACAAATTTTCAGCCCTCTGGCAGCATATTTAAAAATGACATGCTCGAAAAAAAAAACGAAGGAAACGAAATGGTGGGACATTTTTCCCAAAAGCTGCTTGTCAGACTGTCACGGTGGAAAGCGCCAGACAGAGCCCGGGAGGATGTGGAAAAGCGAGAGCAGCTAATAATATTTATGGGCGCTCATTTTAATGCCGACTGTCAACGCTGAAATAATGCGTCTCTGCACATATGAGGATTCCACACGGCATTTCGAGGCATACAGCAGGAAAATCTCCTCCAAAGCGGCTTTGTGGGGGGCAGCGAGTGGTCCTGCCCGAAAGCTGATGTTGTATTTAATTTGTAATAAAAATAAAGTGCACATTTATGGGGCGAGACAGGCAGTCAGGTGAGCCAAATGAATTTGTTGCGTTTCGAAGGCTCTTCTTGGTACTCCTCTTGTTATTAAGGGAAAGGCAGCATGACACAAATTCACGGCTTTAATTTACACTTAACTTATAAATAGAAACAAATATAACTATACGGGCAACCCGCTTTAAACGACTCTATAAATTCTAGAACGCACCCAGATTTTAAATTAAGGGAAACAGAACATTTAAAGAACATTCTCACAGCAACTGAGGCGTTGTTTTACGCTTTACCACATCTTTAACAATTACGAGTATATCAATGACATAAATATTTTCTTTGTAATATTATTCATAGATCCATGAATCCTCTCAGATAAGCACAGATACTTTCCTGACATTGTATACAAAAACACAAAGAAAAGGCAGTGAGCCAGCCAAAAGAAGCCGGGTTCGTTTTAATTCAATTTCTGTTAAGGAGGCAAAGTGATGGAAAAAATAAATGTTATTGGGTTTTAAATTAGGTAATCTTTTAGGCATTTTCCTCAGGTATTGCAATTTTCTCCCGGCATTTTCGGCCGCATACTTAAGGTCCTCCCCCCGTTGCCTGTCACATTTGGCGCGAAATTTTATAAGACACCATTCAAGGAATCTGAAATTGAATTGCAGCCAAGGGGTCATTCAAATGTTGCTCTCGAATTTAATTAAAATTGTTTTGCTGGCGTCCGTTAAGTGGTCTTGATTTGATTAAATAAGCGGTGTGGTTTTTGCTCCTCCCCAACTATTTAAAATTCAGCTTTGCTTGGGCCGAAAAAAAAACACAAGAACGATTCTCCTTTTTTTCTCGCCTTGGCAAATAAACCTGACTCGGTGGGAAAAAAAAAGTTTTTGTTTGGCAACGGTTGCCAAGGTCGCCCAAAGCTGTGACAGTTTCCCTGTACTCTGTTCCTTTCCCTATATATTGCTTGAGCGATATCACACGGAAAACCAAGCTGGAAACCGCAGAAGTTTTCATCGAAAAGGGGCATTTGATAGCGCTTCAAAAAGTTATCGTCTCGCATTGCGTACTTTGAGGCTAGACTCACGTGCCTGGGTGCGTACTTATGTGGGTCTCTGTGTTTGGCATGTTTAATCAGGCTGAAACCATAAGCAAATAGGCAAATTGTTTGCAAATAAACAAGTCAGAAAAGTTTACGAGAACGTTTGAAATGCTGACGTGCAAAAGAGGGAAAAACTTTGATGGCTTTTGTCTGAGATAAAGCATTTTGCAGCGAAAAAGGGGGCAGTGAGTGGAATACGAAATACGTTTGATAATGTTGCCAGAAAATTTTAATTTTGGTTAATGCCCTGAACCATTGTGAGCTATTTTCCGATAGCTTAAATTGATGGAAAAAGAGGATTTTTCGATATTTTAAACAAGCTTTTCTTCAAACTTTTATGCCCTGACTATTGTTTGCTAGTACATTTTTGTTGCCAGAAAATTTTAATTTTGGTTAATGCTCTCAACCATTGTGAGTTATTTTCCGAGAGCTTAAATTAAAGGAAAAATTGGATTTTCTGAAATTTATAACAAGCTTTTCTTTAAACTTGTATGCGATGACTATTGCTTGCTATTCCATTTTTGTTGCCAGAAAATGTTTATTTTGGTTAATGCCCTGAACCATTGTGAGCTATTATTTTTTGTTGTGAAAGCCAAGTGATAGGAAACTTAAACCTTGCAAATATTAAAAAAAAACCGTTGCAAAACATGATTGATTCATAAAAATTTCATGACCTGACTATTGTTTGCTAGTAAATTTATGGCAGCAGCCAATAGGTGTTCTTAGAACAGTCAATCAAATCGTAAAGCAGCTTTGCCAAACAATTTTCCCTGCTTTACTCCCGTACATTGTTATTGTGCGAGAAAACAATTTGGAATACAATTTACATTCGCCTTGGTCTTGCCCCCAAAGGGATCAATTACTTGACTCCCATTTTCTCATTACGACCCATAAATAAGTCAATGGAGATGCGACCGACTGACTCACTGGATGTGCCATAATATTTGATGGCTCCCCGACGAAAACAGAGAGTCTGGGGGGTTGTCATGGCGAACAAGATGAAAGGCTCGTATTTGTTTTCACAGCAGCAATTGATGCGTTAACCCCAATTTGATTTGTCGCATTGTCAACTTTCCGAGGGACTTTCAAGTGCCCGGTCCCGAGTCCTTGCTCCTTGATTTCCCATTCATTGCCTAAGCTGGCCAGATTACAGTTCATTAACATACTAGAGAATTCCTCGGGCCATTCCGTCTGACTGTTTGTCAACAGGAGCGGGGAGGTTGGGGCATCTGCGCAAACAATAACAATACCAAACTGTCTGCAAGGGCCGATGTATGGCCTGGTCCCGCTCAAACGCAAACAAGTAAATAAATATGCTTCAGTTCGGCATAAATAAACCACGGTTTCGGGGTGGTTTATGCCACTGCAGATGGTGACCCACATTCCGTCAGATGGAGACAGATTATGAGGGGCTTTGGAGACGGGCAACGGAGGGCGTAGAACCTTTTCCCAGCTTAAAGTGCTGGGCAAACAATCGCCTAAAGGGCTCTTATGCTCTTACCATGCAAAAGCCTTCAATGTACAGCCTTTAACCACATATAAGCGAGGTACTCGCAATGCTTCATGCATTAAAAAAACTTACAAGTTCTTTAACCAAATAAAATATAACCAATATTATCCGATATCGAAACATATTCAAATAAAAAGGTAAAGCCTCAGTTGCAACCGGAAAAAGCCAATAAAGCAAGGTTTCTTTATTAACATTCATTTTCCATTGCGCAAACTTTTAATAAATACAGCGAATCCAATTCAATAAATCAACAGCAACCAAAGGAATCATATTGCCAACATTTACCACATCTGCATTCGACTTTTTAGCTTTTTAAAATTTGGTCACACGCGTATACCTCCAACAAAATGGTAATATTCAACGCCACTGAATATGTTGTGGCTCTTATCTTACGTTTTGCGCAATTTTCGAATGCTTCATGCATTAAAAAAACTTACAAGTTCCGTAACCAAATAAAATATGACCAATTTTTATTCGATATCTGCAGCGAAACATATTCAAATTAAAATGGTAAAGCCTCAGTTGGAACCGGAAAAAGCCAATAAAGCAAGGTTTCTTTCTTTATTAACATTTATTTTCCATTGCGCAAAGTTTAATTAAATACAGCGAATCCAATTCAATAAATCAACAGAAACTACGAGTAAATGAATCATATTGCCAACATTTACCACATCTCCATTCGACTTTTTAGCTTTTTAAAATTTGGTCACACGGGTATACCTCGAACAAAATGGTAATATCCACGGCCACAAAATATGTTGTGGCTCTTATCTCACTTTTTGCGCAATTTTTGCATGCTGCGATGGCTGCAAACGAATTGATTTTCAATTTTTATGCTTGCCCAAACAGAAAATTTTGTGCACAGCCCAACAAGAGCAAGGCCAACAATCAGTTCTTGTCTCGGGTGTTTGAAAATTGCAATGCATTTATAATGGAAGGCACCTCTTACGGCGAATGGAAAGCCTGTATGGGCTCCTTTTGACTGTCAACATTGGGGTAGCATCTCGGGAAATTGCTCATTCTGTTTTGGCTCGTAAGTTAAATGCAAATATACACACAAAATTTACATATATATTCGTTTATGAATTTGTTTTCGGGTGAAAAGCTTAGGGAAATTGCCTGGGGGACGGTGAAATTATATTTGCTTTGCATTGAAACGAACGAAATCTTTAAGAATCTCCCCGTTTTGGGCAAAATTTAATTTTGAACTGAAGTGAGCTCTCTGCTCGGTATTTGTTATGCTAATTCATAAATTTTCCAAAATATTTCGCCGAGTTGGCTCTGTGGTGACAGCCTCATTATGCACCACCACTCCATAATCTCTGCCAGCTCTCAACACTTGCAAATTGGCAGCGATACGGGTATTTTGTTTGTCTGCATGTGAATTACCAACTTTTTTGCGGTTGGCGGTGGAAAAGTGTTGTTGAAATATAAGCATACATGATTATGAAACCAGGGGAAAAATATTCAGGGCTTTTGTCTACAAATAAAACTGAAAATTTGTTCCTCGTTAAGAGTCTATTAAGGACCTTGCCCACAACTTTTTACTTAAATTTTAAATATGTGGAAAACACAAAAAATCTATAGCAAGGAACAGGAATATTTAAAGAAACTCGCCGCCCTGGGGGAAGCCATTCTCCCTCTTTATAATTCACATGCTGAGGATGGCAGTCAAAGAAGCCCTTCAAAAATCCTTTTGCCATTTTCCGAGCACACCAAAAAGTAATCACTTCCGCATCCCCGGGCATTCTTGTGGCAAGCCTCAAAGCTGCTCAAGTTTTGACCTTCGTTTCATGCAGATTCCTCTGCGACAGCTACAGCCAAAGATACCGATTACTTTCCCATATAATGTTTTTGATAAATGACCTGAAGTTAAGATTTCTTGGCAGACCAAAGTTGCGCAGCCCGCAATGATGGATATCTTCCAGCTAATCACTTAGCGCTTCGCGGCGTGAAATTCTCGGTCTCCTGTTGCCGGCTACATCAATCAGCTTATAGCCGATCAATCAAGGGAATCTGGTTAAACTCAAATTTCAGATGTAACTTGTTTTACCCTAGAAATCTTAGATTACCCATAAAACATGGCTTGAATTTGCAGAATTTATTTGACAAATTAGCCCAAATTAGGGGCTCCTTAAATCAATAAAGTTGTTATTCCTTGCTTGGTAAGAATTTATTTTCCCCGGCTAATAATGTAAATAGATTTGACTGAATTATGACTCTGCTTTGACTTTATTTACCCTAACTTTTAGCAAAGCCAGCGAGAAACTTGAAGCTAAGCGGCCACTGAGCTGAATGGCTGATAAGTACGAGTATGAGCAAGATTTTCCCGACTCAACTACTTACCCGCATTTTTTCCGCAGTTGACTATGGTCCTCAGTATCCTGTGGCCTGCTGGGAGGGGGCTCAGGTGTTGTGGCAGGGATAATGACAAAGTTGTGTCTCGCATTCTCTCATTTCGCTGGATGCTTTTGTTTTCTGCTTACCCTTCGCTAAGTTTGTTATATCTCGCACTTTGTGTGGGTAGTTATTTGTTGCCAGAGCAGCTGTTGCATTAACAAATGCGACAACATGGCGTATGAGCAATGCGGCGCAATGGCTGCAAAAGGGGTGAGTAAGCAACTTTGCTGGCTGCTTATTTGTCAGTAACTTTTCAGCGACCTAATTTGGGTCTTCAGATATTCTATATCACCCCCGAGGGCGAACCGAACTGATTACTCATTTAACTTTAACTTAACCTTCAATAAAGCAGTTGAACCCTGTAATCTGCACTCCCGCGCCACCAAATAATAATCACAAACAATTAAAGTTGCCTCATCATAGTCTGGACGAGAGGCAAAATCTATAATGAACAGTTCAAGCACCTTTCACGCCAAAGGAGGGGGCCAAATTGTCTGGTCGATGGCCTGGGGGTTGGATTCCATTCCGGACCATCAACATCAACCATCAGACCATCCGCGGGATGCCATCAATTGAAACATTTTCACTTTCATTCATCTTTGACCGAGTCTGACTTCTGGGGGGATAAATTAAATTTGTGTGTTTGGCGTAATTAATTTCTCAAACCCAAATTCACTCAAGCAAACAAAATTCCTCGCTTGACTTAGTTTTGGTTTAAGTTCGTTGTTTTGGCCAAGATGTAACCGTAGATATAACAACCAAAAACCCTTCTCGAGACAATGGAAAATGCAATCCCAAAAGAAGCAATTTTTTGTTTCCTTTTCTCGGCTTACTTGTATTTGTGACGGGCATGTCAAGTGGCCCCGAACCTCTCACACGATGTGAGGAAAGGACCCTGACCAATTAGCACGGGAACTGTCAGTTATGGCCAACTCTCAGGCACGTGCATTTGATGGCCAACAATAACCAGAAAAAACTTTGGGCCAAGGCATAAATCTCCGGTTCGGGGGCCCAAACCAACCAAAAAAGAGACTCGAAACGAAGGCCGTCAGCAACAGGCGCTGCACGAACCGCAGATGACAGGCCAGACGAAAAAGATTCAAACATTTTGACAGATAACAGGAAGAGAAAATTGTCGCGCAGCTTTTGGTGCTTTCTTTTAAACTGGGTTACAATTGCTCGGAAGTCACAAATTGAACTGACAGCTTAAGTCTCTGTGGCTGGGACAGAACTAAGGCAGTTAAAATCATGTTTGTTGTACCATGTACCTTAAGGTACAAATGATATATATATTCTTAATCAGCATTAACAGCCGAATCGATCTCGCCATATCCGTCTGTATGTTTAGTATGAACACGTCGTTCTCAGAGGTAGTCGCTAAATATCATTTACGCAGAATATTTCGATTCAGAATTTTAGGCACGCGCTATTTCGCCTTTGCGACTTTCAAAAAACTGTATTTTCTACTGCATATTGGTTTTTATATTCGAAAGGATTGGACCAAGAGATACGAATTTTTTGCTTACTGCTAACAATTGTAATATCTAGCCATGAGCCAAGTTTTACAAAGATCGGATCACAAAGAATGAAGATACGGCCTACAATATGGGGCTGGTGCCATTCTCAGTATCAGCACCGGATGACGTCATATAAATTTCTGCATTTTGGTGCATTTTGTCAGGAACAATTGCAGGGTTATTCAAATCTATTATCAACAATTCCGAATAAGTGTAGTTAGTAGCCATGTATTTTGTATATGGTATTGCCCGAATCGTTGTCGGAAATCCCTTGTAACGCAGATGTACACACATTTTTCATATCCTCATAATCTCTACTTTCCGTCTCTGCCGAAACTCATTTCCTGCCTTCCTGTTGGCTTCAATGAGTCAATTAAACCTGACAGGGTGAAGGATGGGCGCGCCTGTGAATCAGGATCTAGTTTCACACCAATTCTCCATTACTCCCGCTCCATGTTTTCCGTATAGATATGCGCACACACTCAACTCATTGAGGAATACGAACAATGGCATCGGGGAAAACATTTATCTCATGATGGGGCAGAAAAGTGAACCGCCAACTCATGGTCTCAGATTTGGAGCTTGATTAAATGGATGTAATGCATATTCGGTCATGGAAATTAATAAAAAATTTTAATTAAACGGCCCATAGACGCACGAAATTTGGTAAGTCTGCACGTGACTGGGCAAACAATTTCCAGTGCCCCCACGCAAAGGCACCCGTACACACTCGGGGGAGCGCAGTTAAAAAGCAATTGAAATGCTATTGAAACATGGCAGCGGAGATCTCGAGGGGCTGGGCCTGACATTGCATTGACCTTTGGCAAATAGAAAATTCGTTAGAATCAATAATTAAGTAGAAAGAATAAGAGAAAAACATCACTAGTATTTGTACACATCGTACGAGTATCGGAAAAGAAGTCACAAATGGCCAGTAACAATAAAGGAGGCAGGAAAATTAAGGCGATTGAAGAGCAAACACAATGAAGCGTGTTTCATACTCCAAGGACTTGACAGGCTCCTGCCATGCCAACAGCAAAATTACAGGACCCCTGGCAGGCTTCGGCCGCTGGCATAGACAAATGGCAAGCGGAGAATATGAGCGGACAAGAAGTGCGAAACAATTGCGTGCTAAACGCCAAAAACGTCAAAGTAACACAAAAAAATGGAGCAATGAGGCAGTAAATGGAAAGATAAATGGCACCAGCCCATGGACAAAAGGGGAACAGGCTGGCACAAAAAAAGGGGGGCCATCGGAGTTCAATGGATGTTAACTTGACTTGCGCCAAGGTGGCCCCATTTCCTTCGCAGTTGGTCCCGGGTTCAAGGCTGCCAAATATTAAAAATAATTCTGGTTTGGTTTTTAGAAGTTTTTTTTTATTATTATTCATAAATTTTGTTGATTTTTTTTGGTTTATTACAAATTGAAAATGTCCAGTATATGTATGAATAGGCCGAATGTTGGATGTGTTTTGGCAGATATACATATTCCTTATACAGTTTCTAAATGTTTTCGAGCCCTATGACAGAGACGAAATTCTTTTTTTACAAATACAAATAGTTGTATAAATATTTTATATATAGCTCTAAAATATACAAAAAAGGAACAATTTATGATGCCCATTGCATGACGGATGTTGGTGTTTCAATGGGAAACTCATAAGTTGATTTTAAACTTTTATTATAATAAATGTAAATCGATTTTTTTTTATATTCTTGCACTTAACATTTAAGACATGATCTTAAGAATTCAGAAAATAAAAATAAAGAGAGAGATTGAGTTTCATTTGGTTGTTTTTATTATTTTTTTTCTACGGGAAATACGCACTTCTTGGCAAATGTTTATAGAACCCCCGATAAGGAATAGATGGTGTTTTCCACCGGCGGGTTGTTGCAGTTTTGAAAAAATTCAAACGTTTTTTGAGGATATTGAGACTGAATAAAGGTTATGAACCTTTGCTACTGTTGGCTAAACCTCACTATTCAAGGTGTTCGGAATAGTTAGCCAAAGTTTGATGTTGTTTTTGGGCCCCTTGTGATGCATTCGTCGTTGTTGTTCAGGATGTTCTTGTTGTTGAGTAGTTCGTTGTTTCGTTCGTTTACAAAATTGAGCGGTGAGCTGTGAAAAGATTCACAAAACGTTATTGTTAATTATTGCTTATTAAAATTAAACAAACATAAATTGTAACTGAAAACTACATTGCGTGCAGGTTCTTTTATTAAATGTATTCTAAACATGTTAGGTACAATTTTGCAATTTGGAATGAGTTATTTAGTTTGGTCGTTTTGTATTCTATTTTTGACCGCAAAATTATATTCATAACAAAAATTATATACTAGCGTTACTGTAATATGTAACGCAAGCATTTAAATTTAAATATCATTCATTAATTTGATTTTTTTACAGAAAACACCGCCATACGATGAATCCTGGCTAAGAAAACATTCAAATTGCAGCGATATTCCACCAAATTAATAAGGTAAATTACCTAAATATATTTTCAAGATAATTTTAGTTATACGAATGTCATTACTAAAGAACTCATACGGTTGTTGTCATTTGTATTCGAATATTTGTTATAAACTACATGTGGTTGTTCTACTCAAATAGGGCACTACAGGAAACCTTTTTGTTTTGGGAGTTTTGAAGGTGATCACTACAAGTCACTTGTGTAGCTTCTACAATGAACAAATTTATAGCGTTCACATGCTTGTTGAGTATCTTTTTCTTACCAATTTGTTTTTTTACAGTTCGTTACATGTAATTTATGTAAAATTAAGTACAAAAAAATTACAGAATTGCTATATGATTGATATAGCGTCGCTTGGTTATTATAGCTAAACGATTGTTTGTGATATTGAATCTATTTGTTTATTTTAGAATATATCCTCTGCCTCAGCTGTTTATGGTAATGTGAATATATAAATAAAATAGAAATAATAAAGGTTAACAAAATTCGATTATGGTATTGGGAAATAAAATTTGTGCAGACCATGAAAGAAAGTTTAAACTTTGGACCACGTGACTTTTCAACAATTTAGGTGCACTTAAATTTTTTATTAAAACCTATTCATTCTTTATAAGTTTAATATATTACAAGGTCCAATTCTATCGATTTACGGGAGCCACATTGTGCCAAATTTTAGTCTTTGATTCGATTCTAAATCAATTCTATCATGCTTTTGTGGCAAACACCCAAGTGCCTTCTAAAAAGATTTAACCAATTGGAAAATATTTACATTTGTTTTAATATGTACAACAAAAATCTTACCAATAAAGAAGATATATTCATAAATGTATCAAAAGAAGGCTTTGGTTTAAGCAAAAGATTATAAAATTATTTAAAATTTCATAGTTTTTCTTAGTTTCAAAAAGAGGAAAACCTCTGAACTGTTTGCTTAAAATTTTATAAATGAATTTCGAACCCAAAGTTGGTAAGATCTTTGAATGCAACCCGGTCCCTGGAAACGAAATGCTAACTTTAAGACTTACGTGTCAAGGGCCTGGCGGGGTGCTTGGACCACAAGTAGCGGTTCTTCACCGGAGACAAGTACGAGTCACGGGCCACGGGGCTCGAGGCACGGGGCACCGAGGTGGCACGGAAGGGCACCAGGTCATCCACGTCCCACCAGAAGGGATCGCGCACGATCGAGGAGACCGGCAAGTTGGGGCTGGGGCTCAGCAGATCCCTGAAGCGGTTGCGTGGGTGGAAGATCGGAAGTCCTGTTTTTGGTTGGCATTTACAGTAGCGGTATTCAGTCATTAGAAATGTGGTTTTGTTGATGGTAACGTTTTCGTGGTTTTGTGGGTGCATTTGTTGTGGAGTTTGCAATCAGATGTTGTAGAGTTTCAATTGGTTTTTGATTGTTTGCATTGTCGGTTGTTGTTGCAATGTATACAAGAAGAGCAGAAAGAAAAATATTTTTTGTTTTTGCTATGTTTTTAAACTAAAATAAAAGTAAATTAAACAAAAAAAAACAACGCTTTAACAATCAACAATAATTTGATATTTTCCATGCGTATGTTGGGGTTTCGTTGTGGAAAAAATACCAAAGGAAGGTATGGCAGGGGAAAATGCATAGGATCGGAGGGATAAATAAAGGATATAGTGGGGAAAGGAACGACAGAAATGAAGGAACATATGCATTTGGGCAGGCGCTACAGTGAGCACATCGATAAGCGAACCAGTGGGAATATGAAGGTGAGGTTCTGGTTTTGTTTTTCGATTACAAATGCAAATCGATTCAATGAAGCTATATATCTTGTAGAAACGTTGCAACAGATTGTTAATCGGTTATTTTGGTTGAGTTATTCAGCTTAATTGTTTTATAGGACATATATATTATTCAAGTTGTCAGTAGACAAAACATAAAGATTTAAAAACGCTTTAAAAATGTCTTCCAGTTTGTCTTTTCCATTGGGAAGATGAACGAAACTCAAATGAACTTTAATAACCGATTTCAAATCTGTTGTTTACCAATTGCTTTTGTGAAAGTGAGCTATTAAATCGATTTGCATTCAAGGTCTAAAAGCTCGGCGCTTACATTTCGGGCAATTCAGTAATAATTTTGCTGATGCTGCTGGCAAAGTCAAGGCACAGGACACGACAAAATCTCGTGCTGGCAAAGCCAAAGAGTGGAAATAATTTTGACAAATTATATGGCCACACGTGGAGATGGGACACTGGAGGGTGGCAGAGCCGAAGGCATCACGAAAAATATGGCAACAATTTTTCAACACGTTCGCTGCGAGCCACTCTGTCCCCCATCATCTCCATCAACGTTTGCCTCTCGAAATGTGAGAGGTAACGGAAAAGCCGACAAAAAGTCACATAAAATTCAACAATAACACGCAATTTTCGTCTCTTCATGTAGCAAGACAAATTCGGATTCTCATTTTGTTTTAGGCAGGGAAAGAAAAGTGATTTTTTGATTTTTACCCTCAGCATCATAGGCGACTTCGGTGGGACGGGGTCCCCAGCGACCGGCTTTGACGGGAGTGGGACTTGGCGAGCCGGCGCGCTCGAAAATACCGAGGTTGCGGCCGGGGGCTGCCACAGCGGCAGCGGCATCTGCCACCGCCGCCTCGGCCTCGGCGATCGCGGGCAACTTACTTTCAAAGAGCTCATCCAGGGGCTCCAGCGAGCTGGCGCGGAAGCTTGGCCGCGTGAACGGAGCCAGGCTGGTGGCGCGGTCAAAGACCGAGGGTCCGCGTGGCACGCTGCCCTCGCGGTTCCAGTACGTTGGTGGTGGCACGTACGGCTCGCTGCCAGCGCGGGTGGTGCGGCTGGGGCGGAAGGGAGAGGCCGAGCGACGAGCTGAAACCAAGACGGGTGGTGCTGGTGAGTAACCATCCTGAGGCAAAGTTCTATACATAATAGTTCCCTATCCAACCCATCGGTCAAACTCTGAAGCATCGTTTAGAGATTTTACCTTTGTATGTTAAAAACTAATAATTACAATACTCTTAAAAGAACCTAAATAGTGTGGAATCTACATTGTTTATCACTAAACCTGTGAGTAACCATCCTACTATTTTAAAATCTCGTAATCTAAAAGCATTCACGTCTTGAAATTTTAACATATTAGTCGTCTTTCTTTATTATATCTCTAAACCTGTGTGTAACCATCCTACTATTTTTAAAGACTCACAATTTACATGTTGATATCTTGAAGTTTTTGAATAAGCTACACCTTTCCTATGTTTTTGATCCTATGTTTAGATCAGAAAATGTACTTGCATGATAAGTAAAGACAGCTGAACCAAGAAGTATTCACTCACAGAGTTGACCTGCCCCACTGTACTTACCAGCAGAAAAATCATCACCAACCAACGATGTTTAAACGCAGTGAACAAATAAAAAGGAAACAAACAACATACTAAACAAAATACATAGTACAAAATTACACAAAACTGTGGGCACGAAACACATTTAAAATAGTGGAATAGGTACTTTTGAATCAGAATTCCTGAAAATGTCTGCCAGTGGACTTGAGAGATAACATTTATATTGAGAATTCGTTAAATATTTCATTTGAGTTGGCATATTTTTGATTTTCGATGTTTAGTTTGTAATAGTAAATATTTAGAGTACTTTGGCAGTTTATGTACAGGCACCGCACAGTGTAATGTGAATTTCTATGCTTTGATTTTAGTAGTGATACGAGGGACTGGACGAAAGACAACAGCAAACTGGACAACGAAACGACATTGACTTATTAATTTCGAAATGCGAATGATTTGTTAGATAATTAGGGTCCAAGACGAGAATTTCCATTGCGCAGATATCGTTCCAAAACACAAGACTCTTGGTTCATTTCATTAAATTTGTTTTTTTATTATTATTAATGGTTTGGTTCGTTTAAATTAATTTGAAGGGCAGAAAGAGTGTTCTTTGTTCGGGTATAGCAGCTGCCAAGTGGGCTACAGTGGGCTCGATTTGTCGAAATAGCAGCAAAAACTATGCTCTTTGGTACAGCAGCTGTTAGAAGAAAGGCTTAAGATAATCGGGGGGTGGGAGGATGGGCATTTTGTTTAGGAACGAATGAATGGATGGGGCTCGTTAAAAATGTTTATTTAAATATATTTAAAGGCTAAATTAAAATTAGAGTTGTATTTTTTTTATAAATGTTTTGTTGTTGGTTTTATTACTTTTGTTGTTGTTGTTGATTTTGTATAAGTTAATAATTAAGATAAAGCATATGTATATTTAAATATATCATACAATGAAACATTTAACGAAATTTTCACTCGATTTGACTATTGCTGAGTTGTGGGGGATTCTTTTTACAGACAGAAATTGATTACAATTAATTTTCGTTTTTCTCCTTTGGGTTTAACAGAATTTGCATTAATTTACAGAAGTTTTACTACAAGCTAAGCAAACAAAAGTAGTATTCGTTTTCTTTAACGCTCAGCGTTTCAAACTTTCAGAACTGCAAAATAGGGTTTAAACAATAAAGAATTTTAGACAAAAATAGAATCGTAACAAAGTTGAGAAATGTCTGAAAAGATCGACTGTATCATATTTTTTTTGTTGTATTTTTTGGCTGAATTTGAAAAAAAATTTCGTTGAGTTCGTTTTAGGTGTTTGATTCAGATATCAGATATCATTTGCTATTTTTATGTTCGTGCTTACATTTTGTAAATTAATTTTAAATTTTCGTTGTTGATGTTGTTGTGTTGTTTACTTTCCTGTTGTTGTTGGTGTTGGTTTTTTTGTTTCTGGTTTTCTGGCATTGGATTTAGAAAATGTCTTTGATATCCTTACCCTTGTTGAGCTCCGCCAGCAGCTTGTCCTCTGGCTCGTACTCCAGGGGCACCAGAGAGTTGGGGGTGAGTGGCTTGTCCTTCAANTTTTTTTTATAAATGTTTTGTTGTTGGTTTTATTACTTTTGTTGTTGTTGTTGATTTTGTATAAGTTAATAATTAAGATAAAGCATATGTATATTTAAATATATCATACAATGAAACATTTAACGAAATTTTCACTCGATTTGACTATTGCTGAGTTGTGGGGGATTCTTTTTACAGACAGAAATTGATTACAATTAATTTTCGTTTTTCTCCTTTGGGTTTAACAGAATTTGCATAAATTTACAGAAGTTTTACTACAAGCTAAGCAAACAAAAGTAGTATTCGTTTTCTTTAACGCTCAGCGTTTCAAACTTTCAGAACTGCAAAATAGGGTTTAAACAATAAAGAATTTTAGACAAAAATAGAATCGTAACAAAGTTGAGAAATGTCTGAAAAGATCGACTGTATCATATTTTTTTGTTGTATTTTTTTGGCTGAATTTGAAAAAAAATTTCGTTGAGTTCGTTTTAGGTGTTTGATTCAGATATCAGATATCATTTGCTATTTTTATGTTCGTGCTTACATTTTGTAAATTAATTTTAAATTTTCGTTGTTGATGTTGTTGTGTTGTTTACTTTCCTGTTGTTGTTGGTGTTGGTTTTTTTGTTTCTGGTTTTCTGGCATTGGATTTAGAAAATGTCTTTGATATCCTTACCCTTGTTGAGCTCCGCCAGCAGCTTGTCCTCTGGCTCGTACTCCAGGGGCACCAGAGAGTTGGGGGTGAGTGGCTTGTCCTTCAAGTACAGACCGTAGCGAGATGGGTACCTATTACAAGTGATTATGTGGCAGGTTAGTAAGTAGATCTCTTAATATTTCGAGGGTTGAGGTTCCCACCTGCGCTCGATCTCCTGCATGCGCTTCAGATGATCATTCCAGGCCTTCTCTGCATCGTAGTTAGCTGGAACTGTTTGCAAAAGACATTTGTGTTAAACAATCGATATCCTGATCATGGGTTCACATCTTAGGCTTCTATAAAGCATTCCATAAACACAGCAAACAAACACAACAAGCAAGAGCTTACTGAGAATAGTATCTTTTAGGCGTGGGCTCACGCGTCGTATGCGCAATATTCGATACGTACGCAATCCCGGAAAGCAAGGTTAGCAAAGCAAAGGGGCAGCAAAAAAAAGAGAGAGGGAAATCGGAAAATCAGTAAACGAATTATAAAACTAATTTGCAATGGCGAACGATGTGCATTATGCTGAATGACGTTGAAGCTTAGCTTAGTTGTTATGGCGACGAATGATGTATGAAGTTCATAGCAAACCCTTGATGGAGCAGTGATTGACTGACTGGCGGATGGATGGATTGATGGAGCACCACAAAGAGAGCAACGGCAGATTGTTTCAAGACTTTATTTCACACACAAAACACATACATATTTGCGGCTACCAAATAAATCATTTTCTGATTTCAATATTTATACTAAAATCTACACAAAATCGTTTCCACTAAATTTAAGTTGTCTTTTGCCTAGCGAGAACAACAACAAATGTGTATATATATATAAATATATATAGAGAGTGCGCATAAAATATCAAAAATATATATATCGCTCGGATATATATGTGTATTTATTTTGACGACACACATTTACGTATATTCTGAAACATTTATGAAAGAGAGAGAGAAAGAAAAAAACAATTGGTTAGTCCAAAAAAAAAGCGAAAAAGAAAACTATAATTTAGGAAAACGGGGTACCAGGTTGAACAAAATACGGTTGGCGGGAGAGGGGCGTGGTGGGGCGCCGATGTACGGGATGTGTGAGTGCGTGGAAATTCGGAAAAGAGAACTTTTGGTGTTTTCTGATTTTCTGGCTTTCTGCTCATTGAGGGCCGCCGCCACAGTCATTTGATCCCAGAGCACGCACCAAAAATTGAGTCGAAAATTCCTCCTATATACCTGACTCGATATATTCGGATATATAACGCTGCGAGTGTGTGTGTGTGTATGTGTGTCTGTGGGCTATATAATCATCTGTATATTGTGTCTACATTTTCATTTCTTGGTGAGGTCTTTTGCCAAAAATCCACAAGAATAAGTCGAAGCGAAACTTTCATTGACGTAATAGTATTTTGGCTTTTTGCGCTGGCATTTTTATTTTTAAACTTATGAAATCATAGCCCGGCGCACACCAAAATCGTACAATTATGGCGGATCAGGAATATTCAAGGTGTTGTCAAAAGCAATTTCGTGGCAAGCCTTGGCGAAAATGCAGAGTGAAAATGCAATTTGAAATGGTCGGCAGATGAGGAGCGATTGAAATAACTTGCCTGAACTGACAGACAAATTGATTGATGGCATATTGAGGCAATGCACGAAAAGCTAAAAGAGCTAATAACATTCGGATTACCGAAAATTATATAACCTTGCAAATCTGCTGGGGAAATCTACAAATTTTTGAGATAGTATTCAATTCTTTTGTTTGAGGTCAAGTTTGAGATGTGATCATAACCCCTATTTGCAAGGCTATCGAATAAGTAATGCATTCCGTATAGAATTCTCAGCTGTGTCAAGAGTTAGGCGGGATCGGGCTTCGGATGAGTCTGACATGTGGCTTCAACTTACTTGTTCGGCTGTAGTGATGATCGTAGATGGCACGTGGCGAGTAGCCGTAGGTGTCGCGGCTCACTGGCAGATATCTGTAGCCAGAGGACTGGACGCGCTCGTTGGCGGTAGCGGGCTCATCGTAGATGCTCCTGTATGTGGGCGAGTCCAGGTAGGAGCTGTAGGGACGAGATGGACGGGGCGCCTCGTGGGCGCGGATATCCTCAGAGCCTATAAATAGAGGTTTGGAAAACCGAGCGTTAGTTCATTGCTTTTCAAATATTTCGGCTATTTTCACTATTTGGCTCAATGCCAGCGGGAAAAAAAAAAACAAGAAATAACTTGATTTCTATTTGGTGTCTATCATAGACACACAGCGATATGCATCTATACCCTATTATTTTGAGTTGTTTGTGTTAATTTTGTGCCTGAGCACATATTTTACATTTTTCTCTCTATATACTTTAGACTGCGAAAAAGCTTTCCCAACTGAGCGTAGCTAAGAATATAGCTCGGCTGATATGACACCTGCCAAAAGAAATGGACTATACGTGTGTATATAGGCTAGGCTATTTAGGATTGCTCTTTGCTCAAAGTTTAATAATATATTGTAGCTTTCACCAATAATGATTTAGTGTCCTTTAGTCGGCTAAAATTTTAACAAGCTATGCTATTCAAAGACGTTTACTTACCCTTCAGGGACCTGATGTAGGACTGCCAGAACTTAGCCTTCTTGCTGGGGCTCTCGTTGCGCCCAATCATTTCCAAATGGCTCTTGAACATTTTGATCGATTTGTTTTGTTCTGTTCACGAAAAAAATCGTTGAACTCGTTCGCTGAAATAGAGTTGAGCAGAAAGTTGTCTTAACAGTTTTCCAAGGTATTCCAATTCGATTTCCCAAGAAATGCCAGGCAGCACGCACGAATTTAAATCTGTTTTTATTTTTTCTCGCCCGATGGGAAGATTTCTCGGTTTAGTTTTGCGTTGGCTTCGAAAGTCTCTCAGTTCGAAAATAAACAGACTGTGTGCCACTTTAGAGCAGTGCAAAGTTTATAAAATATATACATATATCTAATAAAATAGCACGATCCGGCCAAGCAGCCGCCGCAAGATCAATCTCACTAAAAATAAATTTATTTTGGTTCGGTTTTTGATTTTTTCGAGGTACGTAAATATGCGCTGTTTTGCTCGGATATAAAAATATTTTATTGGATAGAAAATTGTACACTTTGGTGTATGAGAAATAGCCAAAACGTTTCTGTGCAAGTGGGTATGTATCTGAATCTGAATGTGATTCTGCAAGTGAGCTGCAGCTAAATTGGCCTTTATTTTTAAGTGTCCTTGAGTTGAATTCGTTCTGTTGATCTGGCTTTCATCGGAATTTACTTCAATCTTGAAGAACTGTGCAAGGAATTTTCAAAATTGAATTGAAAACGTGCAGAGGTTTTCAGAAATCTTCGTAACAATGAAATGTTTTCGATTTAGCTCAAAAGCAAATATTATTTTGTTTTCCTGGTAAATGTTTCACTTCACAAACTCTTTGAATGTTTATTCACTTCAGTATCAAATGTCATTGAGAATCATCTCTCTTATATAATCAATGTCTTTCTTAATTTTCATTCATAATCTTTGTATATTTCCATCATAGTTCACCAGGAAATTATTTTCTTCACATTAGGTTCGAGAAAATCACTTTATTGAATTCAATTCGATTTGATTCCATTTAATTGAATTTATTTTGAATTATTCCTTGACTTGCAATTTGTATTTATGAATATGTTTCGGGTTCGCTTACAATTTAAAATTACTCCTAAAAAATAGCGATCTATCCTCAACGAAGAATTTTTTCAAACTGCAAACCCCATGAAAATTCGCCTCACCAATTTCCCTCGTTTCAGTATTTTGCCATTCCGTTTCGGCCCCAAAAGCACGGCGCATTCCTTTGCGGCGTAGGTTGCCCCATCCGTGTTATGGTTTCTTCGTGTGTCTGGGTGGAAAAGCTTCGAGTGATCGGTTTTGGGAAAGCTTCCCCAAAAGATCGGTGCCATTTCCGGGGCAGGGTCGCGAGGGTGGTCTCACCCACGGCGCCCACTCATTGTTTGCAAAGATTCACAGTCGAAAATGCGATGACGCTTTGACGATGATCATAAAAAGAAAGCCATCTAATTTATCCCGCAATATGCAAGATCCTATATTTTTTATACATTTGTTTGCTGGTTTCCCGGCACTTTTTTATTTATAATTTCAACTTTTTTACTTATTTTGTTGCATTACTGGAACGACCAGGGGAAGTGCGTCAATTGTGATATTGAACTGATCAATGCACTCACAAGTCGTATTTTTGATGTTCCGCTCGTTTATTTGTTTGAACATTTCATATTCATGTTTTGTTTGAGCCACATCAACCCAATGATTTCGCTGTAAATGTCTTTGAAAACGCTGTTTTTCCACATTCGATTTGTGTTTGTTTATGTTTACTTTGCGTGTAGGTCTTTCCACCACCCACTATTTAGTTTCCGGATAATGGAAAAATCATGCCCACGCAAATAAATAAACAAAATAAAACATGCAAACCGGAACAGTAGATACTTTTATAAGAGAATAATTAAATGCTAAATCACTGCAATGAAAACAAATCCCTAAATTTCCCACCCCTCTTTAACTCTTTTTATGTTAAATATCTATAAACTTTTAAACTTAATTTGCCATTGCTTTGGATTAGTATACCCCCTAAAAGTGTACAGGTTTCATCCCACATTTGGCAAAATGTTCATTAATTCAAACACAATTTTCTCAAGGGAAATTCCTCTGAAAATGTATAAACAAATACGGTTGAGCTCCGCCGAACAGCTACGATTACCACGTGCTGGGTTGAAGGACAAGTTGGCTTCCAGTGATCTCCCCAGAGTATATATTCATCTATTTATATCTAGCATTTTTATGGAGATGAATTTGACCTTTTCATTTGTGCAGATCGCTTACAGAGCTTCCTGGCATGAGTTTCTGACCATAAACTCAAGGCCAGATGCACATGCAGTGAGGTGTTCTTTTGACTTTGTTTGTTTACCTTATATAAGGGGAATTTGAAAATCGTACCCTTAAACAAACTTTTGAACGTCATTTAAACTTGAACTTGACTTTGAATAACCGATTGCAGTGTGATGAACCAGAACCACGACCAAATAAAAAATGCGCAACAACTCTTGGGAAATACCTGGCAAAGGTTCTTTCGTTTTGGCCCAATCATTGGATGGGGGAATGTGATTAAACTTTTACTTTCTGGCACACTTTTTTGGCTTCCCATTTAATGGGTTGAGCAACTTTTTATTTCACTTTCGATTTAATCGAATTTTTCTATTTAAATTTAGATAAAATTGTACTAAAAGAAGCTTAAATGCAACCAAATTGGTTTATATTATACATCAATAAACCCACTATTTAATATTCCATTTTCCATAATTTCTTCAATAGAGGATAGCTAAAAGTTCCCTAAATTATAAACAAGACAGATAATCGTGGCCCCTTGAAAAATGAGGTCGAAATGTAAGCTCATTATTTAGCGACACACATGCAGATTTTCCCGAACAAATTGCTCCTCGGAAATTCCTCATGCCTTACAATACACAACTCAATTATAAATTACATTGACAGACGTCCGAGGAGTGAGGATTTTGAGCTGTCACAGTCACACATTGAATGACTGAAATTCCAACAGATAATTTATTTACATTTTATTACTTTCGCACTTGGTCTCTAATAAATCGCCTTCCCAATGTGAAGGTCGATTGTAGTGTTCGCAAATGAAATGAAACGCAACTAAGCGAAAAACACATTATAGAGATCCTACAATGTCAACGCGGCGTATGAGCAATTTGTTGTGGCCTACCAGCGAACAAGTCCAACAACAAATTGGCTACAAATATAATTATTGAGTCATAGCAAATTAGTGAAAATAAACAATTTTAAGACTTTTGTTAAATTTGGCAACGAGATAAATCTGATAAATCTATGAATGCTCTTTGAAATATTCACAAATGTATATTCCGCATGAATATTACTTTGTTATGCAACCACATTGCACACACAGTCATGGCCAATTAATCTGTTTGGCTCACCAACAATTTTAGCCTTTTAGTCTGAGTTCCGGTATTATTTTCGGGTTTTCGGCGCTACTTGGGTCAACTGGTACTCCGAAATAGAGTCAATGGGTTTTAATGCCGCAGCCGAAAAGCTTTCCTCGCTCTACGATGCTGTCTAGCATACAATATGATTATAAATACCCACATAATGTGGCACTAATACATAGTTTCGCCGAATCTATATATAACGCGGTTTAACCTTAACATATAGCAGACACCTTCAAATGAATTTTTCTCAAAGTATAAAAATAAATATGTGTACTCGATATATACATATGTCTGATATATGCTCTCGCATGATTTTGCAGCAGAAATCTGTATCCATAGCCTAGAGCCAGCTAGGGTCCGATCGGATCTGCTCACAAGATCCGACATCGGCCCACGCAAATGAACTTGAAAATTAATTGTTTCTGCAGCCCAACAATTGCAGATCAAGAGAATGGGATCATGAGGGGGTTTACCAAATGGATACATGGGCTTTATGTACACGGCGGTCTATATATAACGATCTGTGTACATTTGCTCAATGCCAGTAGGGGTTGCCTTCCATAATTTATTTGGCTTTCGCATACTATGTGCATGAAAAACAGATTTTGTTTATAATTTCATTAAAACTGAATGCTAGACGATTTTCCCCGGGCTGGAATATTGAAAATGCTCTAAAAAATAAACCAACAAATTAACATATTTGTTAAATTTTGTTTGTTCTAATTATAGTTTTTAAGAGGTTTTTCCTCATCCCCCATGATCAGCCATTAATTATGTTTTTTAATCCCCAAGGACACTAGGGTCACTGCAGTTAAGGAAAATCATTTAAAAAATACTTAGTTGCATGGAAATTGCGCAAAGCTGACCTTGAATTAGGCCACAAATTTCACTGCTGCCTGACGGATTGTTGATGACCAGACAAACTGGCAAAATTGGAAAGTGTTTGAAGATTTTTTCGCCAATTTTTCTCGGCCCAAATACATATGTACACCGAACATGGTTGCTGACACTTTGAGTTAAAAGTTTTGGCTACTAAAAATATCGGGGGCGGGCTACAAAAATTTCAAAAGCCATTAACAGTTAGTAAACGACCTGTCCCGAGGCCACCCACTTGAGGTTCACTTCCTCCGATCCCAGCCCCTTTATCAATAGCCTGCTGACGTCATAAAAATACAACGCATACATCCTGTTTATTATTTGCGGCCATACAAATGAAAACATCAACGCTTTTGGCCATTTTTTTGCGATTTGCGATCCATTCATGAAACGGAGAGGAAGAGAGTGGATTCATTTAGCACAGCCAAAAAATATGTAACCGAAAAATATGTATATCAGATGAATTTATACAAAGCATATGGAATAAAGATTACTCAAGTCCCGGCGGCCCACGGATGACAGCCGAACTGTGGACAATGTTTTGATATGTTTGCCACAAGTGTTTCTCTACATACGAGTAATAATTTTCATTTATGGGGGCGGCTACGGCCCAATGCCGAAATACTAGAAGGTCGGCCCCCAAGCAAAAGCTGAAAGTTTCAATATATTTTTTTGTTGGTTTTCCTCAGCCCGTAGCTATACTTTTTGCCTACTCAATTTTTTAGCTTGTTTTTTGTCGTGTACTTTCGGTGTTTTCCAAGTTTTCTGTGTTTAACGCTCGGTTCGCATTTATAGTTCACACATCTTGATGTGTTATAAATATTTTGAGCAGTTTTTTTGCCCCAAATATACATATATATCACTAAGATTTATCTCAGCATTTATATAGGTCTAAAAAGAAAGCGAAAACATAGACATCTACAGGAAAAAACAAAACATAAAAAATGACTTGAAAGGAAAATAGATTGCCAAAAAGTTGACGTCAAGGGATACGATTTTCTTTGTTTATATGAAATTCTATATTTAATTACATTTTGCGATTCATTAACACAGCAAACTGAAAAAGGATTCCCGTTTATAAAATCGTTCTTTTCCATTTTTAAATTAAGATTAAGTTAATAGCACTTATAACAATAAAATTTATAATCAACCGTATAAACGAGTACAAGGGTTGCCTATTCGCTTCCCCTATAAACTTATAACCCACAAATTTGAATAAATGGCAGGATATGCATAAATTTATGCTTTCTTCCCTCATTTGCCATGTGGGGATTTATGTTCGGGGGGATAATGGGCCATGCTCAAAGCGCATGAAATGACTTCGTGACACAGCAAATGGCAATAAGCCATAAACAATGCGAACTGTGAGTTATGATTCTAAAGGACACAAATGAGGGCTCGTACAAATTGCCACCTGCAAATCCCATTTAAGCTCCACAGCGTCCTTGTATGATACTGCATTCCCGCTGCAAATTACCAGCAATTGTTGCATGATTGTTAGTTTGGGGTCCCTAGCATCTCGAGCGAGCGTAAGCCGGAATATGAATCCCCAAAGGAGTGCAGCCAAGTGCACGACTCGAGTTTCAAGTTGACAAATTGACTTACTTTGCCAATCGAGACGAACATATGCGGAGTGCATTCATGGGGCGGCAAACTGCGCTGATGGTGGCGTGGAGCATATGCTACCAAATCCTATTCATTTGCAACGTGCCGCAAGTGCCGTTGAGGAACTTGGCAATGTAATTTATTCTTAGAAGACATGGCCGCAGCTAGACCCGTATCCGGAGCGAGAGCCAGGTGCATTTCTGTGAATGCAATTCAATTAGCCCAGATTCAAAGCGAAGCGAATAAATAGCAATTGTCCTTGCATCTAAATTGTGGACACAACTCAATTGGATGCTGGCTAAATTAACAGCCACTTGGCCCAACTGTCCAAGGATAATGAACTTGTTGCCCTTCTCCGGGGTACACAACTTTAACTTTCTTGCTACCCCACTTTGGTTTGACTCAAATGCCATTCCCTATAAATGAATGATTTAATGAGTTTTATGTCGGCTAGGTCGCTGGATACTTCATAAACATACTGCAGCCACCATGAGGCATGTAAAGCAATTAGTGCAACTAATTGAAAGTACTTTATGGCCGCTTTCTTATGGCGCTGAAGGTCAATATACCGTGGTTTTTCCGAGTATTTCAAGAACATGGAATGGTAGCTAAGGGAGAAAGTGAAAACCAGATATTTAAAGGAAAATTAAGAAGTGGGAAACAAGTTTTCATTTGTTATCCGTAAATTACATTTGCCTGATATCCGAATATCTATAGATTTTCTATTAGTTTCAGATAAATTCACAGCACGTGCAATTTATTTTCAATTACCGATACTTATATACCAATTATTAGCCTTTTGGCCGTTCATTTCTCTTTGGTTTGCCTTATAATTAATGTTTTTGTCACTTCATCTGCAAAAGTTCCCAAATTAATCCCCCAAACGTGCTGACATTTCGTCTCTATCGCACTGAGGCTTTCCGTATCCACTTTCCATTGGCCTTGTTGACAGTTGCCGGTCCAAACCCGCAAAAAGAGGCGTTGAAAGCTGTGGCTAGACAGTTGGCTTTTTGGATGAATAGGCAGATGGATTCGCTGACACCCCGAATCAACGGAATGATGGGAAAATAATACGATTGTGGCTGGAGCGGAGGCGCCGAGGGTCTGGTCCATAGAAACCAGAATCAGCAAACCAATTTCAAATCAATTCACGGTCCAAGAGGACTCATCGAAATTGGCACAGTTTTTCGTGCAGACTGAAGCCAACTGGGCGTATGTGTAATGCAGAGTCTCAAGAAAATTTAAAAATTCTCCTAAAGTATGTCAGCCATAAAAGAGGCCATAAAAAAGGCAGGCAGAGGCAAAGTATTTTGATTTGAAATCTATGTCAAGGATTGTGGAAATATGTATTTTATTTTGGATTGTTTGGATTGAGTTTTTATATACATTTAATCGCGGGATGGGGAATCCCCCTAATTAAGTAGAAACAAGTCAGAGTGTCAATCAATGAATTGCAAATACCAATTAACAGGTCCAATCATCAATGTCAGCCAAGTGAAGCATAAGGAAGCCACTCCCCCATCCGCAAGATGTACGGACTGCTCTTGGAGAATCTCTCCGAGTATATCAAGTCCGTCTATGGCGAGGAGAAATGGGAGGACATCCGACGGCAGGCTGGCATCGATTCCCCCTCCTTCAGTGTGCACCAGGTCTATCCCGAGAACTTGCTGCAGAAGTTGGCCAAAAAGGCCCAGCTGGTAAGGGCTTTTTTGTATACATCATTTAACTCATAAGCAGTATGGTCTATTTAAAACCAATTTCATTCTGTATGTCCATTTTTCGGTGTATTTCTCTAGGTTCTTGGGGTGTCGGAGAGGGATTTCATGGACCAGATGGGCGTCTATTTTGTGGGCTTCGTTGGTCAGTACGGCTACGATCGCGTGCTGTCCGTGCTGGGACGCCACATGCGCGACTTCCTTAATGGGCTGGACAACCTGCACGAGTATCTGAAGTTCTCGTACCCGCGGATGCGAGCTCCCAGCTTCATCTGCGAGAACGAGACTAAGCAGGGCCTCACCCTTCACTACCGGTCCAAGCGGCGGGGATTCGTCTACTACACCATGGGCCAGATCCGGGAGGTCGCCCGGTACTTCTACCACAAGGAGATGCACATCGAGCTGGTGCGCGAGGAGATCCTGTTTGACACGGTCCACGTCACCTTTCAGCTCACCTTCGACAACCGGGCTTTTACCTTGGCATCCCTGGCGATGACCCGCGAGGAGAAGCATCTACCCATCAGTGCCCATGTGCTGTTCGAGATCTTCCCCTTCTGTATCGTGTTTGGGTAGGTTTCTTACTTTTGCACGGAAAATTGTTCCTTCATGTCTTGTTTTATATATGATGATAGTGCTGATATGATAGTGCGCAGTATCGGGAACTCTTTAATGGTGATTTTGCCGGAGCTGCTGGGCAAGAAGATAACAGCCTGGTTCGACTTAGTGAGGCCTCTGATTGCCTTTAAATTTCAGACTGTAAGTGAATATTTCTCATTGTATAAGTATCTCTTAATAGTTTAAGTTGAAATTTAGATACTTAATCGCACCAATAACATATTCGAATTGGTAACTGTGGACCCAGTCACGGAAAGGTTGGACGTTCAAAACGAGGACTTACTCCTGCACGATGATGGAAGCGAGCCTGAGAAGTCATTGAGGCTAAAAGGTAAACTATAATTAATATAGTATATACTTTTTAATTTAAATCGACTTTGTGAACAGGTCAAATGGTATATATGGAGAACTGGCGCATGATCATGTTTCTGGGCACCCCTGTGATGCCGGATCTGACCTCCTTGATTACCACGGGTCTCTACATCAACGATTTGTCCATGCACGATTTTAGCCGCGACCTCATGTTGGCGGGAACCCAACAATCAGTGGAACTGAAGTTGGCCCTGGATCAGGAGCAGCAAAAGTCAAAGAAGTTAGAAGAATCCATGAGATTGGTAGGCCGATATATGGAAATGAAATATTAAATATTAAGTTTGTGTCCCCTTAGTTGGATGAGGAAATGCGACGCACGGATGAGTTGCTGTATCAGATGATACCCAAGCAAGTGGCAGATCGACTGAGACGCGGAGAGAATCCCATCGACACTTGTGAGGTGAGGTAGACCTTTTAAAGAATCCCTACAGTTACAATAACTGAACCCTTCCCGCAGATGTTTGACAGCGTCTCCATCCTCTTCTCGGACATCGTGACCTTTACGGAAATTTGCAGTCGCATTACTCCCATGGAAGTGGTTTCCATGCTGAATGCAATGTACTCGATCTTCGACAAGCTGACCGAGCGAAACTCGGTCTATAAGGTGGAGACGATTGGCGACGCCTACATGGTGGTGGCGGGGGCTCCCGACAAGGATGCCAACCACGCCGAGCGAGTCTGTGATATGGCCCTGGATATGGTCGATGCAATAACCGATCTCAAGGATCCTTCCACCGGCCAGCACTTGAGAATACGTAAGTCTAAGATATCGTAATTTCCCCTTAACTAATATGTGATATCCCCCAGGTGTGGGCGTCCACTCGGGAGCCGTGGTGGCCGGAATCGTGGGCTTGAAGATGCCCCGCTACTGTCTGTTCGGCGACACCGTCAATACCGCCTCGCGGATGGAGTCCACCAGTATTGCCATGAAGGTGCACATCTCGGAGTCCACCAAGGTGCTGATCGGTCCGACTTACAAGATACTCGAGCGCGGCGAGATCGATGTCAAGGGCAAGGGCACAATGGCCACGTATTGGCTGGAGGAGCGCGAAAACCGATTGCCCCTGCAACTGACCTCTGCACTCCAGGTGCATTCTGTGACCCCGGGTCCGGTGGCCTCTGGGGCCAAGGCCATAATGCCAGCTCCTCCGGCAGCAAAGCCGGTGACTCCTTTGGCTCCTGTGCCGGTTACAATTTCCCCTCCCGTTGTGCCCCCCGTGGCTGCACCTGCCGTGGATACAGTGGCTCCGTCGGTGTCCCACTTATCGGGAGTGGTGGTCGCAGCCACCAGTACTATGGCGGCAGCCACTCACTTGGCGCACCACCCGGTCACCGGAGCGGGAGCAACGGCGCCAGCAGTTGGAGGAGCAGGTGCAGGAGCTGGAGGAGGGGCTGCTCCCGCCGCTGCGACCGATGATCGCAACAATCGCATCTACTCGCCCGTAACCTTCAAAGACGTGGCTCGACGCAGCATCGCCAACTCTCCGGTGAGGAGTTGTGCAGGGCAACCGGACCAGGAGAAGCGCCGTGAATCGCGCTCCAATTCCACGGGACATGTCTTCATGCGGTCGCCGTCTGACATTTTTGGCTCCCTCATCCTGGACACGGAGGAGTTCCTGGAGGATCTGCAGATTTCGCGCAATTCGCTATCGAACAATAATAACAACACCCAGGGTTCTATTTGTGGCTTCAGTCCTCCGCCACCCTTCCGGATTGGCAGTGCTCCGCCCAAGCCAAGGCCCAGCAATCCGGACAAGTTTACGCCTGAAGAACTGGCTGCCATGGATCAGTTGACGCCCCCATCGACAGCTCCCGCCAGGGAAACGGCCACTTGCAGCAGTGCCTCCCTGGACCGCGATAAGGCGGCCAAGCTCAAGTGAGTTTTTGTGAACGATGGATCAGCTATCAAACCTCTCTTTAATTAGGAAAATTACCTTCTCCACCAGCAGCAGCCTGGATGCCACCACGGCCCCTAGCACAGCCATGGCAACAGGAGGTTGTCCCATTCGCTCCAAGTCGCCGCCGCAGACATCAAGGACATCGCAGCCTGGAAAGCCACCAGAGCCGGTGGTGCCTGTGGTTCAGGCCAGCACCAGCAGCGGCAATCGACCTGGATCCAAGGATTCAGTTACGTCCATCTCGCTACACTCCCCGCCACCACATCGTTCGCTCTCGGCGCCAGCCAGGTACGGAATAACTAGAAGTTGATAACATATGATTTAATTTGACCCTTTCAGACCCCATTCCATGTCGAAGGCAGCTCGTAAGGCCTTCCTGGCCGCCAAACAAACCAAGGCCATGGAAAAGTTGGACAAGATGATCGAGGAGGTCCACGAGGTGGAGTCACAGTCGGCGGTCAAGGCGGCCAACATGAGAATGGCTATTTTTGGCCATGGTAGTGGCGATATGGCTGCCGGTGGCTGTCCGCTTTTTTTGCCACCCCCGCCGCAGCAGCAACCACAGCGCCTGATGCCTAGTTCTATCTCGGACTCCGGCATTTGCAGTCATGGGTGGGTGCACAAAAAATAACTCACTTTGCTTGGAAAAAAACATAACCTAATTACTCGCTCCAACAGTCATAGCCATGCCCCGAGCTGCCATCACATGGAGCCCAAGTTGAGCAACAGCCAGAGTTTCCAGCACTCTCCGCGGGGCGGCATCACGCATCAGTGCTGCAGCGGTTTTGGTCACGGCAATGGACGTCACTCCCATCGTATGCATTCGAACGCCTGTCGAATCCTGTAGAGGATTTTACATAAACACCCACACATCCATATCATGCACAACTGACTCGGATCCTGCTCAATGTTCGCGCGTGCTAGTCGGCAATTATTAGAGTTTAGCTAGTTGTTGAATCTCATAGTGTAAAAAATAGATAACAGATGTACCTAAATGTATTTTACGCGAATACCCAAACGCGATTAAAGAACCACTATATAGCTAGTCAAATCGGGCTTTAAAATTCGGCAAGTCGATGTCAAAAAAATATGCTAAGCAACTGTATAAACTATTTGCACTCTATGTGTGCGTACCTATGTGTATATCTAACCGATTGTTGATCAAAAGATTTCAAATTTCTTGACCTCTATATTATGACAATACCAGAACGAAACCAAATGAGAAATGCATAAGCTTGAATTGAACCAAACGAAGGCTTTTCCAGAGACAAACACACACTTTCATGAGACCACCTAAGACAGACTTTGCTCACAATATACATATACCGAGTTATTTACCAAGAAATATACTATATATGTATTATAAAAGCTCTATGTATACATAAATGTAGTAGTTAAATGTTTAAGAACTAGAATTTCTGTGAACACGCCTATTAAATAAATGTTTCAAGAATGTACGGACTTCTGAACTTGATTTATTTTATTAAAACTCAATTTATTCTACCGTTTTGCAACTAAATACATTTTAGGAATTTTGGTTTACATTTCGAAAGTCAAGAAACTCCAAGATTTTGTTGTTTTTAAATAAATGCATGCATTTTTTGTATAATTTAAGTAGTTTGATAGCAATTTAGGTTGATATACTTTCAAATTTTAGTTTTAAATGCAGATCTGACAGTATTGAGGTGTGAAACATGGCAAATCAAACTGGCTAAATTGGAGATCGTTCATTTCCGCTACTTAATTTACTTTCATTTCGAGTTCAGAGTCATTCTGAGCCCGCTCTCCGCTCCTCTGACAGGTTGCACTTGTGGCTATCACATGGAATATAAACTAATGGCAGCAAGCATAAAACTTAAATAAAAATGTTACGAACCAAAACATGTTTATGTATATACGTTTATATATCTACACTTAAAGCAAAGGAGTTTGCGTCTTTTAGAGTGACTAGACTTGGTTGGGCTCTGCGAGAAATAGTTCCTCGATGACTGTCGGTGGGTGTACCTTAGGTGGATCTTTCCGCAACGGGAGATGCAATGACGGCCTCTTCGTTGTTGTATATGACATCTCCGTCCAGCGTTTCAATAGTTTGGATGGTTGTCTTGCAATAGAAGCATACCTTGGAGTTCATCATGTGCTGCATGATGCAGTCGCTGCACGACTGGTGCTTGCACGGCGTGAACACCGCGGTAATGGGCTTGGCACAGCAGATCGGGCACAGGGAGTCCTCCGATGGCAGCGTTATATCCGAAAGCAATGTCTGTTTCACCCGAAGACTCTCGATCAGTCGTCGCACGCTCTGGATCTCATCGTTAGATACGTGCGAGGGAACTTCGGAACATAGCATATGATTGAAAATTCAATATACTCTTTTATCTATACTCACAGTCATTCAGGGCGAACTTCAAAATGGGTGGATCGGCCCGAATCCGTTTGGAGTTGTTGGGCAGTGGTACCTTCACATCGTTTGTCAATGGATCAATGTGCGGTCTGGCCGAGGGATCGAAATTGCCCCGCGGTATGTTCTTCTGCTCCAGCAGAGGTGTTCGAATCTCTCCCAAGGCAAACTCAAGGGTGGCAAACTGAAAGCTCGGATCGGTGAGGAAGGCGCGCGAAACTCGCGTAACGATTTGCGGGCTCATGTCATTGTCCATCTCCTCCTGCATCAGGGCCAAAAGGATGCCCAGGGCGGCAGTAATGATGGGATAGTGGGTGACCGCATTCAGGTCCGCCGAGCACATGTCCACCACAAATTGAAAGCAACCGGGCGGCACCGTCACCCGGGAAAGCACTTGGCTAATCAGCTGGCAGATGCGGTTCAGCAGGAGATCGCTGTTGGGTCGCGATGCATCCGTCAGGATCTCCGGGGCCACCGTTATAATCATCTCCAGGCAGCGCATAAGCGATACAGTTAGCTCAAAACACATGGAGCAGATCTTAAGTTGCTTGGGCTCAAACAAGGTGTTCTCCTGCCTCTGAGCGGTGTTTTGAATCTGAAAATATGGGGTATTTTAATAAAATATGGTGATTTCAAATGAATAATGAGCCAAACTACCTCCTGCAAGAGTAGTATGAACTCGGAGAAAGCCCAGTTCAACTGACTCAGCACTGAATTGAGAAAAGTGGTGGCGAAGGGCTCGTCCTCAATCAGTCTGGCACCAATCATTCGCTGAAAGTGCTTGGAGGGATTGGCCGGGGCCACATTGTGCAGCAGACCCGTATGCGTCTCGCTTTTCGATCGACTGCGGCACAGTCCCATATACAGCGGCAGGGTTCCTCCCTGCCACACTAAAGGCTGACGGCAGTCCTTGTAGGCATAGCCCTCTCCCATCCAAAAGCGAAGCAACAGCCAGTTGCTCTGGCCCCAGGCTCTGTTCTCGTAGGGACGCAGCAGAGCGCGCACCAAAGCGCTCTGCGCTCGCTTTGAGGTTCGTTCAAGCGCCCGCACTCCGGACTTGTGGCAGGTGAGCGTGCCCAGAGCCTGCAGCAGGGAATCCTTGCAGGAGGCGAGCACAATGCGCTGATCCGCCGAGTGGACGGCCAGGAATTCTGCCGCAGAGTTCACAGCACACTCGGCATCCGAGTCTTCGAACTGGGCCCTCAAATCGTGGTGACTGAAGTCCATCACCGCGTCCAACAAAATTGGCAGTGTATTCACATAGATTTCAGGTACGAAGGAGAACAGGGAACCCGTACCCGAGGCGGTCTATAAATAAATTGCTCTTAATAAAAATACGAATTTAGATTGTGCATTAACTCACGCTCAGGGTGCGTAGCACTCGCTCTAGCAACCAAATGAGTAGGGAACGCCTTCGTCCATTCAGGGCTACGCCCCTCAGCCAAACTTGCTTCCTGGCCAACGATATGGAACGAGTCTACGAAGAGAATTAAAGAGGAAACTTCATAGTTTTGTGTTTTGTGCCAACTTACCGCAAACACATTCTGCCTCTGGCTAAACTTTGAACGCAGCTCGCCCATCACATGCTGATGACTCTCGTTCATGCAGACATTCGCATGCTGTTCCAGCGCCTGCAGCTTTCGTTCGACGTCCTCGCGATAGAACTTCGTCTCCTTGAGCACATCGTTCAGGGCCGCGATTTCATCCCTCACCGAAGCCGTCTTCACAATGTACTTGTGACCCGCCGAATAGTAGAAGATGATGCAAAGATCGAGCAGCTCGCAGAGGCCAGCCTCCACGCTCACGTTTCCAGGCGTGGAATCAATGCTTCCGTTGGGTCGGGTGTTTAAAAAGTGCGTATAGGTGGTGTTGTTGGGGCCCTGGGTATGACCAACTACCTGTACACTGTTAATGTTTTCGCCGAGCAGGTATAGAGTGGTATCTGAATTGCAGTTAAGAGACATTGCAGTTAAGTTGAGTATATGAGAAACTCGGGAGGAAGACACTCACCCACTTCATTGACCCTTAAATTCTGGCGATCGTCATCGTATATCTGTTGGGTACGCTCAAATCCGAGCCGTGCATCAATGTCAGCCCGATGAACTTTGCGCAAATGGGAGAGTACCCCACCGACGCGGTCAAAGTGCATGTAGTCAAAGGTGCCATCGATGAAGAAATCGGTGTTCACCTCCACATGCCGGCTGGGCATCTCCTCCTTGAACATGGCGCGCGCCTGATCGATTAGAATGCAAGCGAAAGCAAGAGCCACTGGGGCCTCCAAGGGATGTTGGATGCTTGATTGCATAAAGAAGAAAGCGTGAAAGGGCTGCAACAAAAGAACACACCTTAAAAATATAAAACAACCTGCTAACTGGAGCACAACCCACCCGTTGTTCCATGCTCAAATCAATCACATAGCGCCGCAGCTTAGTCAAGAAAATGGCCCGACTGGAGGGACTCTGTTTTGTGCCATCAGTGTTAATGAAAAGCGTGGATAGAAAGTCCTTTTGGGCTGCGTACAAAGGCTCCGTCACTTTGCGCACCTTGTCCACCACATGGAGATACTTGTCCTTCGGCCCGTCGATGCCCTCTGTCCAGGCCATGGTGTCGGGCAGCAGCTCCTCCATGATATAGAACTCCAGCGGGTGAATGTAAAGGAAAAAGGCGAGACTAATCAAAGGGTCAATCTTTCGAAATGCTTTAAAAATCAAACAATATGCTTACCAGTGCTTCTTGAAGAGCTTTCCCTCCAGCAGATACTTGCGCGTCTGTGTGTGCAGGCATAGAGAGTGAAGAATGCCCAGCGCGTTTCGATGCTTATCATAGTCCAAGCCCTGGATCGTTTGCGTAAAAGTGGCCAGAAGGGCATTCACCAGCTTACGCAGAACGAACTTGATTTCATCGCCCTCCATGTAGTTCCAGAAGAGCGAGAGTAGGCCCTGTAGGACGCTGTAAGAGTTTTCCTTCTCCGCCGCCAGCGAGGTCATGCTTGAGATCCGGCGCAGCAGCACATCCTCAATGATATACGGATCGAATATATCGTTGGTGAACTTCTCAATCAGCAGGGTGGCAAAAATACAGTATACATTCTTTTTGGTGGAAACGCGAGCCTCTTCACTCAGCGTGTCTGTTGCATTCTTGGCATTATACTTGGAGAATATGGCGGCTAGGTTGGTCAAGTAATCCATGAGCAGGTTGGCCCTTTGCAGCTTGAGGATGGGCCGCGCCATGAGCGGCTGAAAGCCTGCCACCGGGTACTTGAACGGTCTGTTGCCGAAGTTGGCCTCGATGCCTTGCGTATAGCCCAGGGAGATGGCGGCAAAGAAGGTGATGCCCGGGCCCTTGTCCAGCTTGTTGAAGGCCACTCCCATCGAGCGACCGTTGCGGTAGTACTCAATCTGCTCTTTGTCCACATCGATGGTCACGCCAATGATGTCGCCAATCTGCCAGCGGTCTCCGTACCTGAAAGGGGCCACAAAAACAATTAGTATAGAGAAAACCTATGTATAGAGCCACTAACTTCTTGGTGGATATGTGCCAGATCTGCTGCTTGCTGCCGTCGTAGCCATAGCTGGACTTGGTGTCGCCCACGCCGCTGTTTTCGTTGAACTGACAGGAGCTGGAGGCCCAGCCTATCTGCATGACGCCCTTGGTGTGTAGGTGGATCTGAAGGGAGGGAAGGAACGAGCCTCAGTACGCACGTGCAACCCACACTCCCACGGCCGGAAGTCATTGACCGGGGCCCACTGCCCACACCCAGCCGACGTGATTACCTCATACATCCAGCGACCGCCGTACACGCAACAATTCGCCCGCACGGTATTGAAGCTGCCCTGGGAGCGCAGGGCCATCCGATCGGAGGACACCCGCACCGTTGTCGTGTAGTCCACATCGAAGATGGTCAGATCCGGGCCGATTCGGCTCTCCGTTTCCGTGTACAAGCGCCGGATCTCGTCGTTGTTGTCCGTCTGGATCTGCTGGAACTTGTCTTCGAGCCACGACCGCACGATGAGCATTTGCCTGGAAGCCGGATGGGAGGAAACCAGGTTATTGGGGGCGATACGGGATGCTAGGGGGAGCGGGAGAGCCACCTACTTGGTCACAGAGAGATCCTCGAGCCGCATGGGTTTCGGATCCGGGACCGTGGAACAGTTGGCCCCCTCCAAGTCATCGTCCAGGTCCGAGTAGATATTGTCCTGGTCGACCTGCTCGAATATGTCCTCGTTGAAGACTTTTACGAATAATTTTGATATCGACATCTTGGCACTGTCATTTCACTGCAACCCGGGCATTAATTTTGGACGTTTCCTCCTCCCAGACGAGAGTCCAACCCAAAGAAGTGAACCCGTCAGGCTGGAAGGGATTTAATAGCTATTAGAGATGCGCAACTCCGTGGCTAACGGTGGCAAGTATCGAGTCACGCGCTAAATCAGGATGTGCTCCGAATTTCGAAATTCCAATTATTTGACAGAACAAGATGGGGATAAAAGACCGTTCGAGGTCTTGCCACAAAAGAGTACGTTCGGAGATTGAACTACTTGGCAACGTTTAGGCTGACAAAACATTTAAATTCAATTCAATAAATTCCCTAATAAATTCAACTGAAAATTTTAAAAAATTTGTGATAATGACATGAAATACATTTCCAAGAGTCCGGGTTACTCCAAAAACTTACACTAGAATATGGGGTGTGTATATTTACATATAATAATATAGGAAATATTTATTATATCCATCTCGGCTGGTATCAAACAAAGTCCGGCACTTGTAGCAGCCCCATTTCATACAAGAGGAGTAAAATGGGGCGAAAAAAATTCATTTTAATATATTATATTTTTATAGTACCTAATATTGTTAAAGATTTTTGCCTATGTTTTTTACATTTTTAACTGAGTACATTTGCAATGTTGATATCCTTCTAGCTAGAAATATTTTTATTATCCAAAAAATTGCCCATCTCTAGCAGACCTTTCTGCTTTTCGCAATGTCCTTTCCCTTTCCCCCGCGATTGGCGCCAACATCTGTTCAAACCATGCCGCGTTGCCCAGCACTGGTGTTGCACACCACTTGCCAGCACTGCCGCCAAGTATAATCACGCCGATAACGATTTTCAAAGTGATACTCGAAACGTAAGGACGTGTTTTTTGAGCTCCCGCTTCAAGACAGCGGCTAATTCAATTACAAGTTATTGACCCAGCCATGAGTCATCTAAAACGCACTTTAAGTCGGCCAGGCCAAGTGAATTTGGTGCACAGAACTCGTCCCGAACTGATTCACAATTTGCTGTCGTCAGCGGCAAAGTGTTTGGCACCAGTGATGCTCAGCCGGCGGGAAAAGGCTGGGCCTAATTAAAGTGCAAAGTGAAACGCAATCAAACAATGTTCATAATGGCGGCTATTAAATAAATTAATTAACAATTACACAGCCGACCTTGTGGATATCACCTGGCTCAAAAACCGCCAAAGCGTAAAGGAAAATTTGTAGCCATTCATGCTCGTTGTTGTGTTTTTGGTGTGAGGCTGACGAAAATAGAAATTCGCAAACAAAAAAAAGGAGCAAAACCAAATTGAAATAGAAGGGGAAATAAAAATCAATGCCACTCGAAAACAAGACCATTACAGCAGACAACAACATATAGCATATTATTTCTGCTGCTTACATTCCACACACTCTCGCCAATTAATTAAAAGGCCCGTTCTCGACCCGTTTTGTTGCTATTTTATTTATTTTTGTTATTCTTTTGCCGAGCAATCAACTCGATTCTCTTGCGTGTGTATTTGTTTGTAATATGTATTTGAATTTGAATTCAATTTTCTGAAACTGGAAATATATTACTTATTAATTAGTTATCATTGGGGGGTTCTGTAGTTTCGCTTTGAGAGCAGTGTGGTCAAGGGAATATCATGCTTATCAGTGTCCCCTATCCCATCACGCTGCTTGCATAGTTTCTAGTAATGTGTAGTTGTAAGACGTAATCGCTGCAAAGAAGCAGTTCGCCAATTTGACGACCATATGTTTACATAATACCAGCCTTGGCGGGTTCCTCATTCTTCCTCTTATCGTAGTTCCCTCTTCTGCGCATCCTTCTTACACTACATACCCTACAATATTACTATACTACTACTACAAGTCCATTAGGATCAGAAAAGTCTTTATATAAGAAAACTATCAGAAATTCTATGTATATTTTGTATAATATCCATATTTTACAAAAATTATATACTATATATCAGATAAAGAACAGGCGCCTTTGAGTTATTCACAACTGAGTACCAGGTACAAGGGTACAAGCCTTTTACTTGGTTGCCTATGAATGGCGACTGTTTATTTTGTATCGAGCAAATATAAACGTTCGCCTCCCACAACTCGGTGACGTTAATTGCGAGGAAAAAGGAAAGCCGCAATATAAAAATAAATAACATACAGAATGATGACAAGTGCCAAGACCAAAGATAAATAATTTACGCTTCCCAGAGAAGAGTACCCACAGCTGATTCATTAAAAAAGCTGGGATTTACTCCCAGCTTTATCCACATAAACAATATAATCATGCCAACTTATTCATCAAGTAATTTCATGTGTCCCATAATGAGTGTTGAAAAATCCACACAAGGGTAATCACCCCAGGCATTATCAAATTTAAGTAACATCAAAGGAATATAATGCTAATACCCCTTAGCTACAATCATAAAAAAAATAAAGATATGGCTAAAAATATACAAACTATAGAAACCAATTACATTAGATGTTGCGCGGTTCTTTGGTCACGTATCTTTCTATTTTGATACACTATCATTGAGAGTTCTTTTAATAAAATGCAAGGCTTGCTTAATAATTATCACTTACACCTTTTTAAAGATTTGTTTGGCTAGCCACTGAAGTATTGATTAGGTATAATTGGCGGGAATATAAACACACACCCCTTTTTTTTAGTATTTTTATTAAAATTACCATTCTCAGCGGAAACTTCTGGGACAATTTTATTGAAATCTAAAGTTTAGGGATCATCTACTTCTACATATTTGCTTTTATTCTAAAATGTTTCTATTTTCTCTTTATCAAAACTCATAAATACCAGACCTTATCCCTGTTTTAAGTTGGCATATATTCTCATAGCAAGCAACCTGCTGGTGGGTTAATTTCAAAGATAATAGTCTATGATCTAGGCAAAAAGCGAGACAAATATTTAGCGCCACACAACGCCTCCCGACATGCCAGATAAACCGACCAAATAGCCAGAGACAGAGAACCGAGAAGGGCATTGAGTGTTCAGAGTAGTTTTAGAAACATTTCTCAAATACATATTTCGCTGGCCATTATCTAATCGATGGCTGAAGTGCTTTGCCTCTGACGTATCGATTGGTCGCGCATGCAAACATTAATTTCGGCAACTGGGCCGCGCCAAACTGAGCCGAGAGCAGAGACTTTGATTGACCATATCAGACGACACTTGACGCAGTGGCCGCTTATCTGGGCGGCGACCTTCCCCCGCAGCTCCAAAGTGGGCCCCGGCATCGAGCCCAGTCCTGACATGGCCAAACACAGACATGGGGCCATTTTCTGTTTGCCGTGTACAAATAATGCCGCGGAGAACACTTGTTGCCCGATTAGCCATAAACATCGGCTGTATTTTTTTTTGCTTCCATGCCTTGAGAGCAGCGCTGTGAATCTGAGCGAATCCACTTCATTTCTTTGCAGCCAGTCGAGGGCAACGGACACGTAAACGTTTAAAGTACAACACATCGAGCAGTGGGCAGACGGACAGACATTTGCATGAGGCAGGCCTAAAGGAGCAAGAGTTCCTACCCAAAGACAGCACTAAGATGTCACAAAACCAATCCTACTTCTGGCAGACGACCAGACACAATGTATACCTGAAGCGCTCCGCCAAATGGCACATGGCGCTGGCCCTCATGGTGGTGCTCACATTCGGCACAATCTGTGCGGCGGAATCGCAACCGGATAGCAAGGAAAATGGGGTCGTGCAATCGGGAATACAGAGCGTAAGTCAAGGATCTCCTCTCTGATAATATAGCGCTACTAACTTTACAAACTTGTTGCTTTGCAGAACGTGGAGGTGCGTGAGAATTTGAATAGCCCAACGGACCTGAGTAAAACAGCGGATAATGGAAAGGATAATGCAGAGCGGACACAGAAGGGAAAGGGAACCTTTATCGATGCATTCACTGCATCGATCTCTGTTATCCTGTTAACAGAGCTAGGCGATAAGACTTTCTTTATAGCTGCCATAATGGCCATGCGCCATCCGCGCTTGATTGTCTTTGGCGGTGCTATTGCCGCCCTGGCCCTCATGACGGTACTCTCATGCGTGTTCGGCATGGCAGCTAACTTTATTCCTAAGGTGAGAGAGAGTACCCTTACCATTCCGCCTTGACCTAAAGTCTATCTTATGTATGTTTCCGATCCACAGATTTACACGTATTATATCTCAACTGCATTATTTTTAATATTCGGTTTGAAAATGCTGTACGATGGCTACAAAATGAAACCAACCGATGCTCAAGAGGAGCTCGAAGAAGTCCAGACTGATCTGCGCAAGCGCGAGGATGAGGTGAGTGATCCCAAGGGCAGGCATGTACATATATATTTTAAACGATTTCTGTGTGGCCGTAGTAGAAGTAGAACCTCAAGTAGTTTGGCTTACCGCAGCAATTTCTTGCTTCTTTAACAATACTTTTTAGTTGATGCTTTTGTTAAAATATGCGCTTGGTTTTTGTTTCCTTTTTTAAACAAATATATATTACTTTAAACATTACGACTGGCAATTGTACAGAAAACTAACCTAATGAAAACGCGGCAATGCCAAAGCGATCACTTCATATGGCACGCTTTGGCTTTCCAGTCCAACTTGAATTTTAGCCCCATTACTACTTTGCTTTGTTTAAACGAGCGGCGATAACTACAATTCCAAAACAAACACTAACAACCACGTACCCTGAACTACTCATAATTGTAATTATACCCAATTGCATGCTAATTACAAGTTTATTTATCAGCCTCAAACAAGTAACAATAAGAAAATCCTAAAACGATCAACCAACCGATCCAACACGTGCGGAGAACCGGTTGCCACCCTCTATAAGTTTCAGCTTGCGAATCTCTGATCTCTGATTTTCCTGATTTGATTTTCGAGCATTCAAAATCCACATCCCCACACCCCTCCTCTCATGTATAAGCCTATGTGACTAATTTGCACGATTTGCGCATATCGACATAAAGCGAGTTATCGAAAGTTTTTGATCAATGAACAAATTCGTACTAAACCAGAAAAACCTTTGATATGGAGCAGCTTTTTTTTGGAAACGTAAACTCCACCTGAATATTAATCAAAATCAATATAAAAATACCAATCACAATTACAAATTCTATGCAAATCGTAACTCCTAGCTAATGTGAAATTTTTGATTGTTTTTTCTTTATGCAAAACGAAATTTGAAAATTGATTTAACGTTGCCCCCCTGAAAATGATACCAACGACAAAAATGATACCATGTTAATCCCCTCACTCTGAATCCGACTTTATTGGTCGCCAATGAGCGCAGTTGATGCGCAAGGCCAGCCGGAAGTACGCTGAGGAAGCGGAGGCCAAGCGGAAGAACAGCAACTCGGACAAGGAGGATGCCAGCGACCAGGCGCTCATCCACGGCCGCAACTCGTTGCCGGCGGGTGGGTCGGCCGCCAATGGGGCAGATTCCGAAATGCAGCACCGCCAGCGAAAGCAGCGCCTCAACAACAATAATATTAGTAAGCGAAATAGCTGTGATAGAACCACTGGCAGCGATGGTGGCGAGCTCGATCCGCACGAGTCGGAGGTCTACCTCAAGGACGGCCGCGTTGTGGAGCAACTCAAGATGAAGGTGTACCAGAGCAGCCCCGCCCACTCGGCGGCCTCATCGAACCAGACCGAACAAACCACCTCCATTGCCGCCTCCACCGCCACCGTCGATGCCCAGCTGGCTGGCCATCCCACCGATCCGTCCGCTGGAGGCGATCCCGAGCCGCGGGCCCCGCTGGCCGGCCACGATAGCATGCACAGCCTGAACGGCAGCCTCGACGGGGACTCGTCGGCCAAGCCGGCCAATGGCACCTACAAAGCACGGGTTAGGCCTCAAATCAGCCACCAGACTCCAAGCACTCCAGCTTCCTCCGATTCTAGGTCGATTGAGTTTTGGGGAGTTTTAATTGATCAACTAATTCGAATGCCTTGAATGCTCATGGAGTGAAATTCAAGATTGCACAAGATTTTGGACTATCTTTCAGAAACTTAGAAAAAGACATAGCTCATAGGAAGCATCCAATACCATATGTGTGTGCTCTGGAGGATTATTTAACAGCGGAAGCTTTTGTACTCATATTTTGGCTTTCAAAAATCTACCATCAGAAAAAGAGCTATTTTTAGAGTAACTGTGTTTAATCAATTCTAACTCCACCAAACTTGGTCAGCACCTAAATCGAGGAGGACTCGGGTGCACTAATCCAACTGCTGTTGTATCCTAATCATGATCGTTTCACGTGCTTTTTGCCCCTCAAAACAAAGACACGAACAAACAAAAAACATCCATCAAAATACTATATCATTTTACAGTCCATTGACATATGACCATACAAAAATTGTTGTTATGATTTTATTATTATTACTCATTTGCCATTTGGTTTTGAGGCCACTGTGCTCGGTTCCGTCCACACTTCCATTCGTTTTGCATTCCCACACCCATGTTGGCACCCATTTTTTCTCTCTCTGCATGTTGTTTTGAAGTGATCGTTTTTGCTTTTTTGTTTGGTTCTGATCGAGGGAAAAATGGGGCACAAACGTTTTATCAGTGTATTTTATTATTTGCTGTTTTCCCCTTGTTTGCGCACATTATCATCGAGTTAATTTTGAGTTCCCTGTTCTGTCCCCACTAAATCCCTAACGCATCCTTGCCTCATTGCAGCTGGACCGTGACGTGAATGCGGCGCTGGTGAATGATCCGGAGAGCGGTCGCCGTCGTAACCAGAGACGCGGTGCCACCTACTTCACCATGCGCATCCTGGCGCAGGCCTTCACGATGACCTTCCTGGCCGAGTGGGGAGATCGCTCCCAACTGACCACAATTATCCTAGCCGCCAGCAAGGTGAGTGCTTTGCTTTTCGCGCTACAGAAATGTATGCTTATGATTAATTCCCTCCGCCTTTCAGGACGTCTATGGTGTTATCTCTGGCGGTATTATTGGCCACTGCATCTGCACTGGCCTGGCTGTGATTGGAGGTCGTCTTGTGGCTTCCAAAATCTCCGTGCGCACTGTCACCATCGTGGGTGGCATTGTGTTCATCGGCTTCGCCATCTACGCTGTCGCCATGCCACCGGACGACCTGTAAATAGTAGACGAAGCCATGGAACTCCAAGCGAGATTGCCCGTTGACGACCCCACATTAATTGAATATTTAGTTATAGATACGACCCAAAATCCCCTTTATTTGTTCTTTCGAGGAGCATCGAGCAGGGCTAGGAGGATTGTATTGCCTAATCTTGATGTATGGAGTAGATTCGTGTATTTAGCTTATCTTGCTTGCCAAACAATCAACACCAAACAACGGAACACACAAAAGTGCCTTCAGTACTTTTCGCCTCGGCCATGACATACAAATTTAGTTAAAACACAATGAGTCCATTTGTCCAAATGTTTAGTATCGATTTGATTGTACATTGTCCCCTTGTATTAAGTATTAAAGATGTTATTTTGTACATATGCGTGCTTATGCGAGCAGATTGCCAAAGCTCCTCGATGTCCCACATCCTTATTTGCATATTTTTGTTTACCTAGCAGTGTTTACTTAATGAAAAACGATATAGATTTTTGATTATTTATGAAATTTTTGTAAAAAAAAAATAATTGAAGTAGTAAATTGAGCAAAACAAAAACAGCAAACTTTGTTTTTCTAACATGCTTTTAAAAGTCTTGAGATATCTTTGTTAGGGACATAATTTATTTTCGTAAAAGTATGTTAAAAAGTTTACATTGTCGCTTACAGTCAAGACAAAATTTGGTTAGGTTTATTGGGAGACCCGGTGGCCCAGAGGCTGCCTCGGTTTTTCTACTTTAACGTCTTGGGATCACGATAGATGCCCGTGAACAGGATCGACTTCGACTGGCGATCGTAGATGACGAACAGGAACGGATGGTTGGCCTCGAACTTGGCGGGCTCCACGGGCCGGGCCGATCGGTAGGTGAACAGAATAGTGGCCGCGGAGGCGGTGCTGCCCTCCTCGTCCACCTTGATCTTGGCCACGTGCTTGGCGTCGCCGATGGTGACCTTCTCCGACGTCAAATCATCAAAGGTGGCAACGGACGGGTCGAAGATCTTTGTGGCGCCCATCTTGGCAAGGATCTAGTTAACAAATTAATTAAGATTTATTAGATTTATTGATTATGCAGGGGGAAGTGTGGTGGAATACTCACGGGGACCAGTTCCAGGCGCTGCTCGAACTCAAACTTGGGCAGCGAGACCTCGATTTCGCGCGGCATGGCATGGTTGAGGGATTGCTCCAGGGTATCGGCATTCAGGCGCGACAGAACATCCTCCAGGGAATTGCTGTTGAAGGGCGGCAGGATGATCACCATGGAGATGTCCGACTTGTCCTCCGACTCGGCGTCGGGCTGCTCCTGCGACTCGAACACGGTGCGGTAGGGCAGTTGCAGGACGTGGGCGCGCAGCTGCTCGTCGGTGTTCAGGAGGAAGGTGCCCTTCTGCTGCATCATGGGCACCAGCGAGAAGTTCGAGGCGGACGTGTAGAAGGGCATCGGAGCGGTCTTCTCCACCTTGAATTGGCTGACCCACTGACCCTTCAAGTACGCGGCATTGGCGAGGACCAAACGGGTGAGAGGGGTGATCTCGTCGGCGCTGAGCATGTCGCGGATCTGGTTGTGGGTCACATTGGCGATCCAGTCGTTGATCTCTTTGCGCGACTCCTCCGGCTTCTTCTCGAAGTCCATCTTCAGGATCTCTCTGGCCAGGCGCGTCTCAATGCAGTTGGTCAGCGGCAGGTCTTGGGCAAAGAAAATGCGATCCGCCGAGGCAAACTCGAGTGGCATCTTGCGGGCCCGGCTCTCGCGGTTCTTCTTCTCCAGGATGTAGGCGCTGCGCACCATCTCCTTGGATTCCGCCCAGTCCAGGTGCAGTACCCTGGCCAGCTGCTGCTCCGTTTCGCCGGAGGCACCGAAATAGGCGAGCAGCAGGGCGTGGTAGGTGCTGTACGGCGAGAAGAAGACGTTCTCGTTCGGCGTGCTCTTGCGGATCACATCCAGCATGGAGACGGCAAAGTTTTGCTGGCCCTGGTAGAGCCTGGCCCGCTTCTGCAGGAAGGTAGCATCGGGCTCCACATCGCACAGACCGGCCAGGACAATGGCAGGCAGTAGCACCAGCAGGGATAAGCTTAGGATTTGCATCTTGTGATTGGGAAACCTGTTGGGTGAATCATAAGATTATTAGTTGTATTGGTCTACAAACGAGATCAAATTCCTAATATATTAAGAAACTTATTTAGATACCCTTTTGGAATAACTTTATTGTGAAATATTCGTTAAAAAACTTGAATAGTTAGATGTGCGGACCTTCGATTGGGGACTAACCTTGAACCCCGAATTTGTCTGAGGTTTGAGTGCTGTGTCCCCTTATCTATATACCCTCCCTCGGGGAATACGTGACTCGCATCCAATTCGAAAATTGTTTAGTTTATAATTTATGTCCCGGCAAAGTGATTACCGAGTCATTTGAGAGCCTAACACGAAGCAAAACCACTCTCAAGCGGCCCGAGTATGTCCCGGCCATCTATTAAGGCCATGACGGTTTTGTGGCCATTAGTAGATGCTGAAATTTCCGCAGAAAATTCCCCCATCAGGGGTGTACAAAATGTTACACATTGCATGTGTGTGCCCACATTATTCAAGCTCATTTGATGACGGAATCTGCTTGAATAGAAAAGCATGCAACGGAATATATGTATGAACCAATTCTATTATTCAATGGAGCAATTAGGAGTAGTAATTATCGTTAAGGGGCTTGTGAATAGACTTGGACTGGCGCAGGTCGTCACCATAATTGCTGAACTATTTACCGAGCTATTTGTGATCGCTCGTGGGATGAGTCAAGAAAACAAACAAACATTTATGCAGTTCGGGGCAAAACCCCAAAGATCGCGAGGCCAAAACTAGGATCCGTCTACCGCGACCTTGAAAACTATCTACCCAATCGTTGAAAACAAATAATTATACTTTTAAATCTGTTCGTCACACGGTTACGCAGTTCAATCGCTCTGAAACCGCTTCGGGCTGATTCACCTGGAAAGCTTTTCCAGTCCATCAAAGTTAAGTTATCTTGGAGCGACAATTGCAACATCTCTGCAGGCACGACCGAAAAGTGAAAGTTTCCCGCCGCTCTGCACTCGAAATTCGCATAATGGCCCGCCCGCCTTGCCTTGCCTGTGTATGCAGTCAGTGGAGCATGAAAGAGCCGCCATGGATCGGATCGGGGGAGCTTTAGCTCGGCTATAACTCCGACTTCGGATGCGGCTTTTTAACCAGCTGAGCGATGACGCCCGCCTGCGGTTGCGTGACTGCAGCAGCAATGAAAAGCGCTTTGTGTAAAAAGTTAATAATACAAAGGAAAAAAAAACCCAAAATTAACATTTCGAGCAACCGGTTGCGGATCCCACCGGCAGACAACGTTAAGTATACTCGTATGGTACATAGTATGTGATTCATAAGCGGGACAAATGGTTCGCGTTTCGGATTCGTATTTTAGCGCGTATGCTCATTGTTGACCCTGTATTGGCGATTTTGTAATTGGCTTCAGTTGTTGTCAATTTGTTTCGTTGCTGTTGCTGTTGCCGTTGCCGTTGCTGTTTTTTTTTTTAAGCCCACAGACAGACGTTACGTTTGTCTGAGCAGTCGAGTTTTTGGGGAAATCCAGAAATATTGAACAACCGGGCAACGAGCCGTTCAAGTGACAGGAAGCAAAAAGTCGGCATTAAGCTTGGCTCAAAGGCCTGTCAGAAATACTTGGCATTAAAAATGATCGATTCAAGATTTCGGAGAACTTGAACTCGGTCAAAATTTATGGTTTTTCTATAAATATTTGCGATTGGGACTTATTGTCTTTTTTTTTTAATATTTCGAATAACTCAAACTCGGTCAAAATTAAGTGTTTTCTCATGTGATAAGTGATTATAAGCTTAATTTTTTTTTTAATACCCAATAATTGATATCGGCCAAAATGTAGTGTGCGAGGAGGGTATTCAAATTTTTTATATTTTTAAAATATTTCAAAGAACTTGAACTCGGTCAAAATATATAATTGGGATTTATTGTCTTTTTTTAATATTTCGAAGAACTTGAACTCGGTCAAAATTCAGGTTTTTGATTGGGATTTATTGTCTTTTTTTAATATTTCAAAGAACTTGAACTCGGGCGAAATGTATGCTTTTTGTCTATAAAAATACATGATAATATATGTACATTTCTTTCTTGGAAAATAAAATGCCATTGATAAGAAATTATCACGAAAAATCACAGGCTGAACAAAAGGTCACAACTCCCATTTGCAATAAATAATAGCGGACCATTTAAATTGCCTGCGTCTAATATACAATTCGTATATGCATCGTGTGTATGCAATCGTGTTGATGTACATGTATACACCCCGATATGCTGATTAGTATTGCAGAAATAGGCGACGCATCAGTTTTAATGGCAGCCTGATTCGTGGATTGGGACAGGCCCGGGGAGTTGAACAAATTGGGACAAACACTTGACAAACACTCGAATAACACTTGGGAAATACCTTCGTCAAGTGGAGGCTTTAACTGGCACCGGAACTTAACTGAATTCAACGCCGAGCACAACCGTCCGTTTGCCAGCGGCTTTAACTTTTGACTGAATCTGAACGCTCGAGGAGTCCACAAAATTATTTCCAAGCGCGGCTTTGATATCGATAAGTGTGTGCCCAGCAAGCAGCTTATTTAAGCTCTAAATAAATTAACGAGTTTTCCAACACTGACCGGGCGCGTTCAGCAGCAAATTCTATATAAGTTACAGGTTTTTTTAGGACACACATTGGAAACATTTACTCTTAACTGTGTAATTATATTAACTTGGAAAATCTCTTTGAAGTCAGAAAACACAATCTTAATTTGGCGCGTAAATAATTTCAAAACAAATTCGAATAAAAGGTTTTTTTAGAGGTAGGTTTTTAAAAAAGGAGTCAAACGCATATATTGTACTCATATATTATAACGCATATACTATGTTGTGGTCTAATTTGTTGGATGGTGTGCAACAGTTTTATTGCAAACTCCCGGAGGGCTTGGTGGGATTTTGGTAAATGTATCATAAATTTTGGATTTGGCATTTCATGGCAAAGATTGCCAAAGGCGATGGCTAGCAGAAGCACCAGCAAGATAATGCAAATGTGGTGCATTTTCAGAAAAGCACTTGCCTTTGATACTGGCTTAACAAGGCTTTCCTGCCTTCACAGGTTTTTATGGCACAGCTCGATCTTTGAAACTCCCTTTTTAATTTATCTTGAAGTAATTTTATTTTTTTGAAAAAGTACAATTTGCTGAAGTATGAGATCGTTATCGATAAGCTGTAGTTGCCAGAATCGATAACTCGATATCGCAGCTTGGGCCACCTCTAGCGCGGTTGTGCACTTGGCAACACTGGCACCCACCACCGTCGCGAAATTGACAACAAAACAGAGGAGAATTCCGCGATAAACAAACAAAATTGCAGCCTAAAATGAGCGCATCGACGAGCACGACGGCGGCGGCCTCCCAGGACGCCTGCTACATATCGCTGCTCGGCCTGGCGGAGTACTTTCGCACCTCGCAGCCGCCGAACATCAAGAAGTGCATCCAGTGCCTGCAGGCGCTCTTCACCTTCATGCCGCCGTCAAAGGTTGAGGCGCGCACGCACCTGCAAATGGGTCAGATCCTGATGGCCTACACCAAGAACATCGATCTCGCCCGCCAGCACCTCGAGAAGGCTTGGAGCATCTCCGAGCCGCTGGCCAACTTCGACGTCAAGTTCGACACGGCCTCGCTCCTGGCCCAACTGCACCTGCAGACGGACCACAACTCCAACCAGGCCAAGGCGATGCTGCGGCGCGCCGTCGAGCTGTCGCAGCACAATGTCTACTGGCACTGCAAGCTGCTGCTGCAGCTGTCCCAGATACATGCCAACGACCGCGAGTACTCCTCCGCCTCGGAACTGCTTGCCGTGGGGGCGGAAAGTGCCGACGAGGCGGGCGCCACGTACCTGAAGGTGCTGTTCCTACTGTCGCGCGCCATGATACTCATGATTGAGCGCAAGACGAACGACGTGCTAGCCCTGCTCAACTCCGCCGGCCAGATCATCGACAACAACATACCCAATCCGCACCAGAAGGAGTACCTCAAGGTCTTCTTCCTGGTGCTGCAGGTGTGCTACTACCTGGCCCTGGGCCAGGTGAAAACCGTCAAGCCCAGCCTCAAGCAGCTGCAGATGTCGATCCAAACGATAATGGCGCCAAACTGGCCCTCCGATGAGACCATCTTCGGCACAAACCAGCTGGAGATGTTCGTCTGGCTGCCGAAGGAGCAGCTGTACGTCCTGGTCTACCTGGTCACCGTCTCGCACTCCATGATGGCCGGCTACATGGACAAGGCGCAAAAGTACACGGAAAAGGCGCTCACGCAGATCGAGAAGCTGAAGCAGCAGGAGGACAAGCCCATTCTCTCCGTGTTCAAGGTGATCCTGCTGGAGCATATTGTTATGTGCCGCATGGTGATGGGCAATCGGGAGCTGGCGATACGGGAGATAGCCGCCGCGCGCGATGTCTGCCTGGCGGCGCCGCACCGCAGCCTCCTGCGCCGCCACTCCGCCCAGCTGCACTGCCTCATCGGCCTGTACTCCATGTCCACCAGTCTCTTCGACCACGCCGAGCGGCAGTTCCTCGTTTGCGTGAGCGAAACCTCCGAGCGGGACCTGAAGCTGTTCGCCAACCTCAACCTGGCGATCATTTATCTGCGGACGAAGCGCGACGCGGACCTCAAGCAAATACTCGACGCCGTTTCCACGGAGAACACGCACACCTACAGCAGTCAGGCGCTGATGGGTGGCTTCTACTACGTCCAGGGCCTGCACGCCTTCCACAAGAACAGCTTCCACGAGGCCAAGTGAGTCGCGCACGCTATACCTTTTCCCGGACAAATGTACTAAGACCGTTCGTTTCGTTCGTTTTCTCCCTTTCAGGCGCTTCCTGCGCGAGACCCTGAAAATGGCCAATGCCGAGGACCTGAACCGACTGACCAGCTGCTCGCTGGTGCTGCTATCCCATGTCTTCCTCAGCATTGGCAACTCGAAAGAGAGCATGAACATGGTGACGCCGGCCATGCAGCTGGCCAGCAAGATACCCGACATCCATGTCCAGCTCTGGGGCTCCGCTATACTCAAGGATCTGCATCGAATGTCGAAGGATGCGCAGCACGAGAAGGACGCGTACGCGAACCATGTAAAATACTCCGAGAACCTGATCGCCGACCAGCGCAAGTGCGTCCAGAGCGCCCACCACGAAATGATCAACTGGTTTCACGGCGATCCGCCCCTGACGAGCGGCCCGCCCGCCGCCACCGCCGTTGCCATGCTCCTGCCCGATACCTCCAGCGCCCAGGGCCCCGTGGCCGTCATCGCCTCCACCTCGACGGGCATGCAGCAGTCCCTGCAGCCGGCGGGGCAGTACGGCCAGTTCTACTAGCAATGAGACGACGATGCAATTTTACCATCTAAGCTTTTATTTGTATCTAAAACGTAGCGACTAAGTTAAGACTAAAAGAGTGTTCTAAAAGTTGTGAATTTTTTGTCATAAAATGTTTCCCACGGGGAAGAGTAGCCGGAGAGCGTGTTGCTTGTGCGGGGAGAGAGGGGAACAGCTAAAAACGCACGACATTTGTGCAGTTACAGATCGGATAACGACGGATAACGTAACAACAATTCGAGGCTGTAATACCAGCCAAAGTCTTCAAATCCCTCCATCAAAGCCGACTCAATTTAGAGAATCAGCGCCGACTCCGCCATTTCGTTGAGCTCGTCCTCGAGGCCGCCGCCACTGCCGCTGCCGTTCTCCTTGTTGCTCAGCATGTTGAAGTGCACGAGCCGCTTGTCGTCCTGCTCGTGGGCGGCCAAATGAGTCCGCATCTCGGGCATGGACTTGAACTCCAGGTTGCACACGGGGCAGATGTAGATGCGGTCGCCCTGATGCGTGCGCTGGTGCATCTGGCAGTCGCCGCGCTGCGTGAAGGACTTCGAGCAGAAGGGGCAGACGTAGGGCCGTTCGCCGGTGTGCGTCCGCCGGTGGTTCTTCAGCACATTCAGGGCTGTGAACCGCATCGGGCACAGGTCGCAGGCGTAGGGCCGTTCGCCGGTGTGCTTCCGCTTGTGCTTGGCCAGCGAGCAGCTGGTGGTGAACTTGGCCTGGCACACCTCGCAGCTGAAGGGCTTGTCGCCGGTGTGGGTGCGGGCGTGGGAGGCGAGCTCCGCCTTTGTCACAAACGAGTTCGTGCACAGCTCGCACTTGAAGCTCTTGGTCTCCGAGTGGCGCAGCTTGTGCTGCCTCAAGTTGGCGTTCTGGGTGAAGCTCTTGCCGCAGATGTTGCAGCTAAACGGCTTCTCGCCGGTGTGGATGCGCATGTGATCCCTCAGCGTCGACAACATGGTAAACACTGAAAGATTCAACTCATTTGGTACTAGTGCTGGCTTGGTTTTCCCTGATCTGGCTCACTCACCCTTTTGACAGACGGTGCACTGGTTGCGGAGGTTGCGCTTGTGGCCCTGCACCATGTGCTTGCCCAGCAGCTCCTTGGACTCGCACTGCAGGCCGCACTCCGGGCAGTTGTGGGTGCCATGGGTGGCCTGGTGCTCGGCCAGGTGCTCCGGCGACACGAAGACCCTCTCGCACTCGTTGCACTTGAAGTTGCGATTGGTGCAGCTCTTCTGGCGCTTGTGGATGATCAGAGACTTTTCCAGGGCGAAGCCTGCATTGCAGCGGTCGCAATGGTACTTCAGTTCCGCTGCCAAGGCCGCACTCGCTGCTGCAGTCGAAGCGGAGGCGTCGTTCTGCGTCCCCTGATTGTCTGGCAGCCGAATCTGTTTTTCCGGCTGAATCTCTCGGGCTGGGGAATGGGATTCCTCCGCCTGCTTTTCAGCCCGTCTACGGCGAGAGGACCTCTTGGGTTGCTTAGCTTCCTCGGCCGGTGGTCTTGCTTCTTCTGGCTCCTTGGTTGGCTTCTGTTGTTGGAGAAGAAGCTTGGCAGCGCCCTTTCTGGTGGTCACCTGGGCAGCAGCTGCCTCTGGAAGGACCTCCTGCTCTGGTTTCTCAAGCATGTCCGCGTTGCACTCCCCGATCTGCTGCTCCAGCTCGGCGTCATCGTTTTCGCCTTCGAAAAACACATTGGCCTGGGTGAAGACCACTTCCTTGTCTACTTTTAGGTCTTCCTGCAGGCGGAGGATTATGTTGGCCGTCTTGTCTTCGGGCTCTTCGGTCAGCTCGTAGTCGAAGACCTCGCACTCCTCCTCCTCCTCCTGGTCACCGACCTGCTGTACCCCCAAGCCTGCGTCCTCCTGCTCCTCCACTGCCAGCTCCAAAGAAATGGTTGCATTTTCCAGACTCGTACTTCCGGCCGCCTCTGCCGAGGACCCTGCTGAGATCGGAGGCAGTGCATCGGCAGGCGGCGGGCCAATCGCTTGTTTGCACAGCCTGCTCGGCGGTGGGAACAGGAACGCTCTGCAGGGACTTGTCGGGCTCCTCCGGCAGGCAATTGGGCAGGAGCTGCCTCAGAGTCCGGCTGGAGTTCTCGCACTTCATCTTGAAGGTGTAGCAGTGGTTGATCTCGCTCAGGCAGCCCAGGCACACCTTTTCGGGCAGATTGTCCTGCTTGCGGGGCTGCAAAAGTCACGGATTTGAGAGTTTTTCGGATGCTTCAAGTGGATGCTAAGGCTTTACTTTGGTCTTTGTAAAGTCCCGCAGCATGTCCGCCAGACAGCTGCCGGCTCCTCCGTCGTAGATCGACACCAGGGGGCCACTGGAGCTCAGGCAGGTGAGGCAGATCTTGTCCACATCCATTTCGCGGTTAAATCTCCTCGGCGACAAAATGCAAAACAATTGAAGAACAAACGGTATGACCGCGCATGGCAAGCTGGAAAATACTATCGCAGGGTGGCCAAAAATACCAAAACAGTCGGTCGGCTGATACTAAAAGGCGCTACTTTTGAATTATTGTGAGGGTTATCTTTGCGCAACTGGAAACATTAATTAATTACCATTACAAAAAAATATATATATTTTTTTTTTCATAAAATTTGTTCATACAAAATATTCGATCTCCATAATTAATTGTAAATATCATTATTTTATGCAACCATTGTTAAAGATTGTTGCTTTAAGAAAATCTTCAACCCTAACACTGATGTATTTATAAAATTGGCATTTGAAGATAACATTTGAGGAAAACCAAATTATTAAGTAAACGAGCATGGAACTCTTCTGTATAATATTTATACCTCTATAGAGTATTAGTTTTACCTCAACAAATGTGAAACTTGTTCTCATCCACTAGTTAGCCTATCCCAATTCGAAGATCTGCATTTTATCCAATTGCCGAATTAGTGTCGTTGGCGCGGTGCTTTCCCAGGACGTGGCGCTTCATATGATGCTTCTCGCGGAAGCACATGGCGCAGATGAGGCACTGGTAGGGCCGCTCGTCCGAGTGACGCCGCCGGTGCTTGGCCAGGTTGTTGTTGTCCGAGAAGGTCTTCGGGCAGAGGGGGCACTGGTAGGGTTTCTCGCCTGTGTGCGTCCGGATGTGCAGTTTAAGGCTTTGCTTACAGCGGAAGGTGGCGGGGCAGGTAGGACAGGCGTGTGGTCGCTCACCCTTGTGGGCATTAAGATGAACCTGCAGGGCCGCCTTATTAGTGAAGGCCATGACGCAGAGGGCGCACTTGTGGCGACCGGGGGGCAGCGAGCTGGGCTCCTCCGCCGGGTGGATAAGCAGGTGCGCCCTGAGGAAATGCTCGTGGGTGAAGGTCTGCGGGCAGTGGGCACACTTGAAGGGCCGCTCCTTCATCTGCTGGCACTTGTGGATGTCCAGAGCGCGGCTCGTCGCGAAAACCCTTTGGCAAACAGGGCATTCAACCGTGGAGTCGTTGGCGCGGAAGCAGTGATGCAGGTCCAGATCGGTTTTAAACAGAAAGCGCTCGCCACATGTTTGGCAACAGTGGGAATTGGTGTGAATTCTGCAATGGTTTCAAACTGTTTTTTATAATTTCATGCATATCTTGAAGCTCACCTCATGTGGTCTATAAGATTTCTGTGGCGCTGGAACTCCTTATCGCAGAGCTCACATTGAAAGGACTTTGTGATGGTCTCGGCATTTTCGGGTCCAAATTGTTGGCTTGTACTTGGTTTTTCGACTTTGGAAACTCGGTGTTTTCGTTCTTTCCTAATTTTCTTATTGGTGTCCTGGAGGTGAGGTGCCTCCTGCTTTTCCAAATGTTCTGAGAAGGAAAACCCCTTGAACTCGCATTTTTCAGTAATCACATCTTCTTCCAGTTCCTGTTTGATTTCTTTGTCCAGGGTAATGGCGAGGCAGTAACCTTCGTAGCTTCGCTCGCATCTGCGCTTGAATCTGTATGCAGTTTGTGCATCCAGAACACATGACATGCAAATTTTCTGCGGAAGGGAATCCCCGGAATCCACCCGCACATCCGCGCACCTTCTTATCATTTCCGCAAGGTTCGGTTCAATTTCTCCCTGGACTTTGCGCTGTTCTCGCAAATCGAAGATTCCCACTAGAGTTACGGAATGGGAGCCGCAAACGCGACATAGCTGGTCCATGCTGGATTGTCTCAAAATTACAATAAAAAACGTGATATTCCAATGTTTTGGTTCTAACTTTTCTGTTTCTTTGTCGGCTTCCTAGAGATGACAATCTTTGTCTGCTCCGTACACCAGTCATCAATATCTATCGATAACAAACTTAAAGCTTCGCGCCCATTTCCGTAATTTAGCTTGACTAATTGCAATTTACATAAATTTACAATAATGTATACAAGTTAGTCTTAAAAAACGCATTGAGCTGAAAAAATGAAGAAACTTTATTTCTCGATATTGGTTTTCTTCATTTTCGAAGAAATCTTAGAACCCGCAGCGGCTGCTCAAAAGGTTTAAATTATTGTTCTTTTTTTTATATTGTTAAAAATGCCAACACGATGTGAAGAATGTTTTGGCAATCACTTTAAAACTTTAAGTTAGTCAATTTTCTGGAAAGGGCGGGCCCCAAAAAATACAACTTCTGCTTAGCTAAAATTAACTATTAAGTGGATTTTCGATTGCAACAGCTATTCTGTGTGTAGTGAACATATTACAAAGCAAATCTGAAAGAAACACCCGATCCTATCCTATCATTGAAATTCTTGCCATTATATTATATAATGTAAAATTACAAAATATTTTAAATTGGCTTCATTTATCTATCTATATTTGCAGAACATATGCAGAAGAAAGCTACCGAACATGTCTTAATCAGTATTTGAAAACCGTTTGCAAAAAATGGAATTAAATTTATAAAATTTTGCTAAAATTGGTAATTTAGTTTGCAACGTAAAATTTAGAGTCGATACGAGGAAATTTAAGTACTTTTTTGGTGTTCTTATTACAAAACATGGACTATATTGGCGTGTATGCAATATAATTTAGCTTGCAACGTAAAATTTACAGTCGATACAAGGAAATTTAAGTACTTTTTTGCTATTCTTATTAAAAACATGGACTATATTGGCGTGTATGCAGTTTTAAGTATTTTATTCTTGCAGTATTTGATTGGAAAACTATGCATCGAGATTAAGGTTAATCCTAAAAAGGTATTACACCCACGGTTGCCACTTTAAAAATTTTTAATGAGCCAAAAAAATGTTAAAAATGAGCCAAATTTTTGTTTATTATTTATTTTGATTTTTTTTTTTACTGTTATCATAAGAAAGTAATATAAAAACATAAGCAAAGACATAACAAAACATTTTTCTTCAATGAAACAGATAACAGCTAAGGCTTAGTTGGTAATTTAAGTCATTCTGAAACCAAACGTATTAAGTTTTTCGATCTGGCACTTTTAAATTTCAAATATAATAACTTTTAGAATAAAAAAAAAAAATATATGCATTAAAAAAAATGAATTCTTTTTTTTCAAACCTTATATATTTTGTATCGCTATTAACAAAAAAAGAACCAAACTCAATAAAAATGGGCAAAAGAGCCAACAAGAAAAAAAAGAGCCAGTTTTGGCTCAAAATAGCCAAATATGGCAACCGTGATTACACCGGAACTTTAAAATTAATTAATTCGAATTTTTAGTTGTTGATGAAAAATATTGTCCAAGTTTGAGAAACTATTACAAACAAATGGTCATATTGGGTATTTTGGATTTTGCAACGCTCGATAATGAGAATTATTAACTCAAATTGCTAAAATAATAAAGATAACTGTGAGATCAAAAACTAAATTTTTTATCTTCCAGCTGCACATAACATTTCTGTATGAAGCCCTCTGCCCGGACAGCAAGCGCTTTACGCACCAGTTGGAACCCGTTTACGAAGAGTTCCAGGAGTACATCGACATCCTGCTGGTACCGTTCGGAAAGGCGTACTCCGTGCAGAACGGAGCCAGCTTCATATGCCAGCACGGACAGGCGGAGTGCAAGGGCAACCTGCTGCAGAGCTGCGTCATCGACAGCACCAAAAACCAGGCGGCGCAGGTGAAATTCGTCGTTTGCCAGATGCAGACATGGGACTCCTCCCGCATTGATACGGTACGTACGTATGTCGGGTGTTTGGCCAGCCATTGTCCACATCTCGGATTAATCGTTTATTGCAGTGTGCCGAAGAGGCGGGTTTGAGCACAGACGTGAGCGATTGTGTGAGCAGCGGGACGGGCACCCAGCTGCAGCTCGAGGCCGAGGAGGTGACCAATTTGTTCAGGCCGTCCTTTATTCCCACCATCGTCTACAATGGCGTAAGTAGCCGGCCGATGGATCGATCGATCGACCTGTCGTAGTCTAATGCATTTAACTGGTTTTCGGTTTCGTTTCCATATGCAACAGGGGTTCGATCAGAAGCTGCAGGACGATTCGCTGTTCGATTTTCGCAGCACTGTCGTCGAATTGTTGCGTAAACAAAACTTGTATTCGTCCGGAAGACAGGTGAAACCCTTTGGCAAGCCGGACGCTCAATTGTGGAGTCGTTGTTGCAAGACCACGTCTGCTTTAAACAGAATGCGTTCGTTACTATTTTGGAACAATGAGAATTAGTTTGTGAAATCTGATAAAACTGCATTGTACAATTACATCCTGAAGCCAGGTCCAAATTTTCGTTGTTTTCGTTATATCTTTATTTATAATTTTATTATTAGTCATATGGTTAGGTAACTCCAAAGGAGATTTTCTGTAACATGTTCACCTTGCAATTGCAAGGCTATACTCATATTCTGAGAAGGGGAATCCCCGGAATGTACCAGCACATCATTTGCCGACGATTTTGAGAACTTCCCCTGTACTTTGCGCTCCTGGAATAGAAGCAGTTATCCATTGTAAATTGTCACAAATACACAATAAAACTACGTTAAGTTCGTATATTTTGGTACTAGATTTTGTGTTTTTTTTTTTGCTTCCTGGGCATGAGCCTGCTCTTTACACCAGTTATCGATTGCTATCGATAGAAAAATTCAAGCTGCGCGCTTAATTTTCTAATCAGGGTTGACTGAAATATGGAGTGATTTAGATTAACAGTTTTAAATTCACAAAAGTTTGTCTTAATCGCGCTATTGGGATTGTAACATGAAGAAATTTCCCGCTAATTTTTTAAGAAATCTTAAAAGCGGTTTAAAAGGTTTAAATTTTTGAATTTATATTGAATTTCAAGACGACCGGGGCAATCGCATTCTTCACGCTCACCTCATTCAGGTGCAAAAATTTGAGTTTGTCAATTGAGAAGAATCCACCCGAGTTTTCCAATTGGCCAACTCCAATTAATAAAATTATGGCATAGTTCGATAAACTTGATCCACCCAAAAAGAATTATAAATATTCATTGGGTATTTTAGCTTTAGAGCACCCATCTCCCATATGTTTGCAGTTATTTTGAGGTGCGAATTTAAATATTTTAAGTTATGTTTTAGCGTCTCCTCGCCAGGTTTTTGGTTTTTTCTTCCACGATTTAAACTGCCCCAAGAAACCGGCTTACCAGCGAGAATGCCGTCGAACGGCGGTGGAGCAGCTCCCCCCTTCCAGTCCTCTGCTGGCCGAAATTAGGCACCAAAAGTGACAAAACGGCGTTCAGTTGGTAAACTAAAATCGAACTCGACGGTCGCATAAACCTGCGCTTGGCATTCGGACGTACAAACCTTCATTCTCTAACCCCATCGAAGGCCGATCGATTGGCATTTGCAAAGCAAACAAAATGTTTAAGTTAACCACTGCACTCAGCCTGCTGCTGCTCATCCAGAGTTTTGGCTGGGCAAAGCTCGAGGATGAGCCCCGGGAAAAGCGACAGGCGGGCAAGGTTGGTGGCTCAAATTAAATATAAAGATTTGTTTAAATAATAATCCGAGTTGGAACATAAAATTCCCGGTTTGATCTTAAAAAAGGTCGAAAATCACATTTTTAAAAAGATTTAAGGACACCTTGTCAGTAAAATAATTTTTTAATCATCCAGCTGCACATAACACTTCTGTATGAATCCCTCTGCCCGGACAGCAGAAACTTTATGCACCAGTTGGGTCCCGTTTACGCAGAGTTCCAGGACTACATCGACATCCTGCTGGTGCCGTTCGGGAAGTCGCACTCCGAGCAGAACGGAGCCATCTTCCGCTGCCAGCATGGACCGGCGGAGTGCAAGGGCAACCGACTGCAGAGCTGCGTCATCAACAGCACCGGAAACCAGGCGGCGCAGGTGAAATTCGTCGTTTGCCAGATGCTGGCACCGGACTACTCCCGCGTCGATGAGGTACATATATCGGTACTTTCACCCCGCCGGACGGGCACCGTCTGTGCGGGTGTTTACCCAGCTTATTAACGCCATTGTCCGCATCCCGGATTGATCGTTTTTCGCAGTGTGCCAGCGAGGCGGGCCTGCGCGCAGACGTGGACGATTGTGCGACCAGCGAGACGGGCACCAAGCTGCAGCTCCAGGCCGAGCTGGTGACCAAGCGGTACAGCCCGACCTTTGTTCCCACCATCGTCTACAATGGCGTAAGTAGCCGGCCGATGGATCGATCGATCGATCGAACCGTCGTAATCGAATGCATTTAACTGGTTTTCGGATTCGTTTCCATATGCAACAGGTCTTCGATCAGCAGCTGCAGGACCATTCGCTGCGCGATTTCCGCGCCACGGTCTGCCACATGTTGCGTCAACAAAACTTGCTGCCCGGCGGCAACACAATCTGCCAGTAGATCTACCCAAATGTCCGATGTAACTGCCACAAAACATTGGAATGGAAGTTAAAAAACACAAACTGGTTTCCCCACTCGAACAAGAATATGCGATTGCTTTTAAAAGGGGGAAAACTGAATATATTTGTGAAACAAAGAGTGCACCAAGAACACAATAAAATCGTTTCTACACTGCCTATACAATGCACAAGAGTTTTTTCTGAAATTTAAAGAGGTTGAACGTATTGAATTCGGGGCTCATGTATAATTATTCAGTTTATAGAAAACATATATTATCCGACCACTGCATAATTATGCCGTGTCCTTTAAAAATTTAAGGATATTGTTCTTATTCATTTCCCTCTCCTAGAGAATAAATAGCAGTTCCCAAGCAGCTAATTAAACAACTCATTTCATCAGATAATAATTTATATTCATACATAAGATACAGTTCATCAATTAAAATCGCGTAAATATTTGTATATATAGTACATGCAGTGCTTAGGGCAGCTAATTTATTTACAAAGTCATACAATATAAATTCATTATGGGATTGGGGATGGGGAATATCGTTAGGTCTCCGCTCGATGAACCGACAACAAATGACTTATGGGATACACGCTAATGAATAACTAGAACTATTAATTAAATTTCTTGCACAATTTGTGTTTATCATATTTTTGTTTTTTTGCTGTGGACGCTGACGGGTGTGCAGAAATAACAATTTGTAGACGAGAGTCCGTTGTGTGGTTTGTTTAAGGTTAAAGCATTTCATTTAGACGGCCGTGCCGGGAGCCTTTCCGGTGGCAGATCCGCCGGAGCCAGCGGCGGTCGCATTGAGACTAAGCGAGCGACGCGGTGCCGGCTTTGGTGGAATCTTCGGCTTGACGGGCACTGCCCTGGTTAGCGTCAAGGTGGCCTCGCTGGTAACCGTCGGAAGCGGATGCGGCTGCAGCTGCTGCTGCTCCTTCTCCTTCTCCTGGAACTCCACGTAGCCGCTCTCGTCGCTGTCGGAGTCGTCGGCCTGGTTGGCCTGGTCGGCCCGCTCCTGCTTGTCGCTGCCGGAGTCGCTGCGCTTCAGCGTGATGCTGCTGGAGCTGCTGTAGTTGGTGGCATCGCCGCTGCCGTTGCGCAGCTGCTGCTCCAGTCTTTGGTAGATCATCATCTGCTCCAGCACCTGCGCCTGCTCCAGCTCCAGATCTTGGGCCCGTCCGGACTCGCTGTCCGGCTTGTTGTACTCCTCATGGTTGGCATTCGTGACGGTGCTGGCGGTCTCACATCCGCTGGATATGGATCCCTCGTCGCTGTCCGGACTGGGCAGGCCCTGCTGTGCCGCTGAACCGCCGACCGTGCCCATCCCCGCTCCTGCCGAGGTGCTGGCCGTCGTGGAGCTGGAGGCGTTCGAGGAGATCGAGGACTGGGCCTGATGTCGATACTGCAGGCTGGCCTGGTCGCTGGCCCGCATCTTCCGCATCGAGCTGCGGTGCAGCATGGTGAGCATGGCTGCGTGCCGGAAGTAATGGTCGTCGGCATCGTCCAGGTAGTCCTCCTCGTCGTCGCTGCGCGCGTAGCGAGGACGCTCGTTATCATGGTCCCCGGAAGCGTAGTCCGCCTCGGGATCTGCGCCGGGATCGCTGTTGATGGTGGGCAGCAGGCTGAGGGGCTCGCCGTTGTCCTCCTCCTTCAGATCGCTGAGGCTCAACATGCTCTGGCTGTTCTTGTGCAGCTGCATGTCGAAGTACGGCAGCAGCTCGTTGCTCAGCGTGGTGTCGAACTTTAGCAACTTCTCGAAGTCATCCGAATCGGATCCCTCGCCGGTTGGGCCAGCGATCTGCTGCGGCTCCACCGCCTCCTCCTCCTCCTCCCCATCCTTCTCGTGGGCCAGTCCGCTTGCCATGTGCGAACTGCAGCAGGGCGAGGAGGAGGCCTGAATCTTCCCGGTTCGCCGAATCGAGTGACCGCGCCGACAGCGACGCCTGCCCAGCGTCATGGCCGGGTACAGGGAGTCCTTCTGACAGCACGGCTTCATTTCCGGCTCGTTGGTGTCCTCGATCTCGTCGCCCTCCTCCTCGCCGATGGCCTCCTCGATGGCCATCAGCTTGGGCGCCGACTTGGAGCGCTCCAACGGCGGTCGGTAGTTGTTGCCCCCGACGCTCAACATGATCTTGCGGCGCGGCAGGCTCGGATTGTCGTACGCGGCGTTGGCCAGGCTGAGGCGAGCGTTTTGCTTCAGAATTTTCTCGCGCTTAAATTCGCGCAAAGCGCTCTCGAGGTTTTCCTAAAAGAAAACAGTTTCAGATTAGTCTGGGAAACTTCAAGGGTTTCCAAAGGGAAAGCGACAGGAGTGTAAGTCAAGTCTGTTACAGAGCTTCTTAATTGTCTTGACTTTTTAACGAGTTGTCGAGCGTAATTGATTTAAATATCAAACCTTTCACAAACCACTTGAGAAGGTGATTTGAGAATTTATTTGCCATGACTATCATTTGCTTATCGAACTCGTGTTTGAATTTATTGAGTCATGCTAATCGGAGCAGACTCGCAGTCTGTACCTGATTAGATTCAATCAAAACAATCTTAAAACCTAATCGAAATCTACACTCCCGCTGCATCATTGGGGCCAACTCACCCTCAGGGTATCGCATATGTCCTGGGCGATCTTCTCCTTGCTGCAGAGCACGGCGTGGCAGCGCAGTTCGTGCTTCAGCTTGCGGCCCTCGTGGCGGTAGATCCAGCAGAAGACCCGCGGATAGTTCTTGGGGGCGCAGCAGTAGGTGATCCTGTGGGCCCAGTACTCGGTGAGGCCGTGCTGCCGGGTGGTGGCCTTCAGACCGGAGGCGCACACCTTCAGGCGCATGATAACGTCTGGCTTGGAGTGCTGGGTATAGTTGCGCCACAGCGTGTTCAGCTGCTTCTCCACGCAACCCTCACCTGCTGGGGTCACACCAGATTAGTATTAACTTCGTCTGAATTCCCTCTACAGAGACTCAAACAACTCACCCTTGGCCCAGCCTGTGAGCACGTTCCCCAGATACGACACCTTGAACTCGGGGTCCGGTGTGCTGATGTCCACACCAGATTAGTATTAATTTCGCCTGAATTCCCTCTACAGAGACTCAAACAACTCACCCTTGGCCCAGCCGGTGAGCACGTTCCCCAGATACGACACCTTGAACTCGGGGTCCGGTGTGCTGATGTCCACGCTGTGCGTCCGCTTCCAGAGCTTGCCCAGGCTCCGGGTCAGGGTGCGAATCGCCTTCGAGCTGAGCTGATCGTGACCGGGCTGGTCCTGGCCGGCCGTGCGACCCACATGCTCCTGCCGGCTTCCGTAGAGCAGATCCCGCGAATCGGTGGTCAGCGTTATGACGTTGGTCACCCGCACGGTGTCATCGCTGCCGGCCACATCGCCGTCCTCCTTGGACACCCGCTTGAAGCGCTCCAAATAGGGACCAGCCCTGCCCCTCCGGCCGCTGTAGGTGTTGAATTTGCCGCCCTCCGCCCCAGCAGCGGAGGCCAGACGCTTCTGCTCCTGCTTCTCGAACTTCTTGGCGTTGTAGGTGTTGCCCAGCAACCGGGCCAGGCTGTTGCTCTTCACGAACTTGTGCTGACGCGGCGGTGTCCCAATCGGGATCGGGGGCAAGGGGGCATTAGTGGGAGGCGTGGCCGTCGGCTCCGATTCCGTGTCCAGTGACTTGGTCTGACTCAGCTTCTTGCTGCTGCCAAAATGGAAAAGGGTGCGACGCTCCTTGGACTTTTTGAGGGTGCTGGTGTTGTTTGCGTTTGGTTCGTTGTTTGGTGTTGCTGCTGCTGTTGCTGTTACTGTTGCGGCTGCAGTTTCTGCCGGCACTGTTGCCGGTGCTCCTGGTGCTGCTCCTTTGGTATTTTGGATCACCGCCTGACTCACACTGCCCAGATCCCCATACTCATTATTGTTGTTATGCGTGGCCGCAATAAAATCCACCTCGTCACAGCCCTCGACGGTCGTTGGCTCCATCTGGTTGGCGTTACTGCTGGCGGCCATTTCAAGGATTATTCCCAATCAAAATCCGTTGGTAATCAGCTGCTCAAAAAGCATGTTCAACCGGCGAATCTGCAAGGGAGTAAACGGCAATTAGCTTTATGCAAATTAAAGGTAAAAAAGGGGAACAACTCGCCATTTAATGGCTAAATAATTTCGTTTGGGAATCACATTTGCAAACCGCTTAATTAACACAATGAAAGTGCAAAAAAGGGGGAAATATTTCCGAAATTAGTGGCTCATTTCACGGTTGATTTAATTCACTTGTAACATTTGATGTTACGTACTTTCTTTGGCCTTTTATAAGTGACTGCTTGAAAGGGCTCGAATGGCAAATTAAACCCACACTTTCACCAACATCATCGGGCACAATTCACACCCGATTTCGAGAGTGTTTTTCCGAGACTGTGGCCAAAAGTGTCAACCGACCACTAATAAATTACCCTGCATGATTAACACCCGTCAGCGCAGCTGTAAAATGTTTTTTATGCCAGGTCTCGTGTTATTTTCTCACAACTTACAGTATGCAAATGTTTACGGTTTTTATACTCGTAATTACTATTTTTCCGCGCTGTTTTGTTTCGCATTTTGCATTTTGCACTGTTATTGTTTTTCTGGAAAATGCCACACGACATTTTGCTGCGGCGCCAATGCCTCGGCATTTGTGCATTTGAAATTTTCACATTATTTAGACAGCAAATTGTGTGTTAAAAAGCCAGTTAAAGATGCAGCTATCAAGGGTCATTAACAGCGAGTATTAAATGCTTGAGAAGCACTTAGCAGTAGCACAATTGTTAGGCCCTTTGATGTGTTGTTTACCCCGGCTATATTTAGTCGCTGTACTGGCGACAAAGTCACCGAAATTAATACCACTCACTTCGGTTTCCAGGGCAGAAAACGACTGCCCAGTCAGGGGCTAATCGCTCACGTACCTTGGCCTATCTACGGGTGCGGACAACCTCTAAATCGGGCTAGATTCATCACCTTTGTGGTCTAATCGCGGCGAGCTACCTTAGCCAAATGCAGGCACCATCGGCTGGGTTATCTAATCGAGCTGGGGCTCTGCGGCTCTGCTGCTCGGCTGTGACTTTGATTTTTACGGCAACCATAAAGCTGCACAGAATCGTGCTCGTGATTTAGAAATATACCGAGTGTTTATTAAAATGTTCTGCGGCATGGAATTTATGGTAATTTACGGACAAGTGGTCCGGCAATTGCCAGGCATATCCAATTCATAGGAAGTCGATAGCCGATCCGAAATGCAGTAGAGTTGGCCTCGGACAAAAGGCAATTGGTGGAGTCTATTGGCCATATCATTAGTCGGCTTTATATGCAATGACCTTGGCTGTCTGCAGGTGTCTTTGGGGAGTCAATAAAGCGACTGGCTTTCACTTTTCCGTGTCTTCGACTTCGACTACCATTTATGAGTTTGACTCTTTTTTCCCCCCCGCCTCGTTTTGTTTTTTATGTAAATGGAAATGTCACCCGTGCCCACAGTGGGTCCAATAGGCCTGCTAGCGGGAAAAAGTAAGCACTTCACCTAAAAAATGCAACAAACCTAAGAGGTGGACGTAGATGGTTATCATTTTGGACATGTTTACATCACAAGGACTGACAGTTTAAATAAATACTTCAATTAGATTGAATATGATTGAATAACATTAGTTATAGTCCAATAAAGTTCGAAAGTTGCTCAAAAGGAATTTTTGCAAAAGCAACTTACAAATAACACATTTTTTAAATGCACATGGAAAGACGACATGTCGCGCACATACAATTTATATTAAGAACAACCCTTATTTAAAAAAAAACAAAAGGTTTTTTCATTAAACAACTAAAACATATTCCTTTATTTGATGCTTGAAAATTACAGCTTCTAACAGCTTCAAATCTTTTTATGGACACGTACTGAAAAAAGATTGTTTCAAACGCTTTTTAAAGGTTTATCTATTTAATGGAATGTATTTTTCAAAAGTAAAAAAAATCTACTTTTATTCCGATAGATTTTTCATTGCATCCACTGTGGTGCGGGCGGGCGGTATCCACCTCCATTCATAGATGCAAAAAAATATGAGAAAGCCCGGTAGTTTTTTCTGCGCCGCCCATCCCTTGGGGCAATGACATCGTCGCTCCGATCGGCGGTGCTATGGTCGTGCGGTTTCTCCGCCATGATCAGCGCGATGTAAAAGAAGGCAAAGAAAGCGCGCTGAATTTGTAAGAAAAGGTAGGCAGATAAAAAAGTGAAAAATAAGAAGAAAAAAATCTACAAACAACAAAAAAAACTAAATAATTGTTTCTTACGGGGCCCTGCCCTGCCCCACCCATTATCATTTATGCTTCTTTGTATGGCATTTCCCCTTTGTCCATAATCGCAAGCCTCGCATTGTGCGTGAGCGCGCATTTTAAAAACCCAACTCACATTAAACGAAATACGAAAATTTAATTTAAGAAAAAGAAAAAAAAAACGCATCCACATAAGAAAAACACACTTCAGGTGTGAGGTGAAAAAAATAATGCAAAAAGCGTAATGAGGAAGTGTTGCCATGTGGACAAAATGGCAATCACACCGCCAGGAGCGTTTCAAGGCCCCAGGGGTCGGGAGCTTTGGGGCTAGAGAAATTTAACAACTTCCTTCCCAAGTGATGTGATTAGCGGCGCAGAACTTTTTGGTCGTTTAATCAATATGGATATAATGATAGGAAAGTGACACCATAATTTACCCAAACACCAGTCGTCGGCAATCATTAATAACAACTTTTACTTAATACACCAAATTTCGGCACGACATCTGGCTACCTTTTGATTGATCATCGCGTCTTATAATTAGGTAAACGCTTTTAATTTATTTATTTGATATTTCTATTTCTGTTTCTGTTGCCAGTCGCCTTTTTGTGTCCGATTCCTTTGTCCAGTCCGGAGAGCAGACAATGGCTGGGACAGAAACTGTCGAGTCATTTATCAAAATGTATTTTTAACCATTTTGTATTCTTTTTCAACTGTTAACAGCTAAATTTGCGTTCGCTTCCCAAACGAGAGCTCTGTTTCCCAGGCTGCTTAAAATGCAAAAGCCCCAGAAACAACATCGAAGTTATTTGTTTGGACACCAAACACTTGAAAGTTCTCAATAGGCCAGGCCAGGCCGCGGAGTTGAACACAAAATGCAATCTATTATTGTTAAGAGCTCGGGCAGGTACAGGTCGGGCTCTAGAAGATCATCTTTATAACTTACATATGGAGATTAACTTGTGTGAAATTATTACCCTGTAAACAAGAAGTGTTTGTCAACCTTTAGCAGGGTCCATCCTTCATCGAATTTGTTTGAAAAAATCAATGGTAAATCTTTCTAACAACATTCCCTTAAAATTTCAAGATAATACGTGCAGTATCAACGAAGTTATAAGTCTTTGAAGCGGACAGGTCGGGTGACCAACTTTGTAAACAAATGAAATATTGAAAGAATTATAAAGAAAATTATAAAGAAAATAATTTTTTAGTTAACTATTTTGTATTTTTGAAGCATTATATTAAACAGTCATAAAAGTTTCGAAACGTTTTAATGTAATATATCCGAGAAAACACTCGTGCATTTTTTCTTTTTTTCGTGCAAAAGAAGGGAATCCCCTTAAATCCAAGCATGTTTTCATAACAAAGACCCAAAGGTGTTTGCTGTAGCGAGGCTCCTCTGTACCTGAATATCTATGCCCGGCGGCTCAGGTGCATTGATTAGTGGTTGTTGGTGCCTTGTCTAGCATAAACTGTGTCAACAGCAAATTTGAAAAGTTGATTCTAATGTTTGCTCGGTGTAGGCCACACTGCCAAAAGAAAAATATCAATTTAACCACGGTCCTCTGTGTGTGGTTACCCCGCCGCCACTGACCCCCGCTCCCTCCCCTCCTGCCCACGATGTCAGGTTAAATAAATCGTAAATTCAGAATTCGCCGTCTAAGGCACGTCGAGATCTCGGGCTCAGTGATTCCAGCGCCGGATCCCGCACCAGCACCAGCACCCAAGAATGTCTCAAAATAAATACGAAAAAAGTGACTCGCAACTAAATTAAACAGTTTCGCAATTCGTATACCTCGGATATGTTTTTTTTTCATTAGCCATTTTTTTTTGGGCATGTGTGTCATGTGTCGCCTAAAAAACGCTCGACGAGATCGCTGGAAACGGAGGAGTCATATAGAGAGTAAGGCTAAGGAAGCTACGCTGACGTTTTTGTACGTGCGAACGCATCGGAATGCATTTAATTGAACGCCTCAATAAGCCAGCAAATATATTCCATAAATTTGTATAGAACTGTATGATTAGCAATTGATGATTGCCAGCAAACACACCTCAGAGCCGGTTTTGCGCCAGTACAATACAAAACCGTTTCGATCGAGATCAGATAGTACATATAGATCATTATCCTAAATGCTAGAAATCTCTCGAGGGAGGTGGTTCCAACACGTGAACCAAGAAATGGACAGAACATTTTGCTAGCCACAAATGCTAATGAGAAATTATGGGGGCATGGATTTTTCCAAGAACGTTTTATTCGCATAATTATGCCATTACAAACAATTCACATAAGAATATTCAGATTACTAATCCGCCATGGGGTTATGGGGGTCTCAACTCCAGCTCACTTTGAAAACAAATTAAAAATTCAGTTCTCATCTCACACTGAAACAAAGAAACAAATGACATTGACTTTTGCCTGCCTTTTCTTTTATTTTCGTTTTTTTCCCCTGACGGCGATAAAGAAAAAATTCACTTGAATTTTGGCTTAAAGCTCAAACATCTTAGCAGGCAATTAATAGTGTAAAAAACCCCACAATTTGTTTTAATTTCCTTTATAGACAGATATAAAGTAAATTGTCCCATAAAGGCGGCAAAAGGGGGGAAAAAACGATTGCTGGCCAGAACAAAACGTAGGAGAGGTAGTACTGCGGCAAATATTTGTTATAGTGCCGGGGCATCAAAAGTTCAGAAGATTTACGAGACTTTGTGTCAGTTTAATGGGGTCTCTTTGGGCCAGGGAGGGGAGCTGGCCAGCGGCCACTTTAATGGGGCTCAAAAGTTGGGCCAAGACACAACATGTGGCTGCTGCTACTGGGGCTTTTGTTTTGTTTTTCAGTTTTTGTTGGGCTAATTGAGTCGAAGTAGCCGCAGCAGGTTTTTGTTTTACAAATTATATATCTTTTATGCCTGCGTAATTCTCCTCCTTTCGTTCATATTAAAATTTCTTGCTGTTTTTTGAAAGTGAATGCCTTGACATCATTTTGTTTACATTTTGGATTTTATTTTTACCTCTCCGCTCAACGAAACGCAGCCGAAAACTTTATTAAAAATTCGGAATTGCGAGCCCAATTGTTAGCCCGCCGCATGCCGTTCGAATTCTCAGCCATGTGTAATTTATGCATATTTGCCTAGCAGAATACAAAACACAAGCCTTTTAGCCAGGCCAAACAATGGGGCTTGAAAGGAATTATCCGCCAAAGACAAGGCAAATATTTTGCATGAAAATTATTAAATTAAACGGCCCTGCGGCACTCTGTTTGTCTTCGGGTGAAAGTTAAGCTCCTCTGATATTTTGCTAATTATTATTAGAGACATTTCTGCTGCGCTGCTTGCTGTTTAACCGGATGGCAAACAGAGACTTCCCATATATAACGATGCAGTGTCCCCAATACAATGGGACATTTTTGTGGGCGTGCCAAGGCGTCGGGGGGTTGGGCAAAAAACGAAGAAAAACTATTTGTCATCGCCCCCAACCCTGCGCAAATTTATTAGCGCCCGGAAAAATGCCGCCTAAGCGGGTTAATTGAGCAATAAGAAAATGAAAAACATGCTAAACATGCAAAACGATGCCTAATGTGTGTTTTGTATGCGTTTACACAACTGCACTCTCGGCATCGCCGCAATAACAATTGCATTCTGCGGCGGCAGCAATCCAGCATTTCAAAGCTACAAAGTTTCCTCTTTCAGAGCTAAAGTTGCAGAAACAAACAGTTTGGCAATCCACCACCACCTGCCTGCCACAATACCAAACACATTCTCTTGCCAATAAACAGAGGATTAAATAAACAATAAAAGAGCTTTGCTTTTGGCAATGTAAATATTAAAGAAGATTGCAACCAATTAAGATGGTTTTTTGTTGTGTTTTTTGGCAGCCTATTGCTAATTAGCGTGTGATTAATGTGCCTGAAAAGTAAATTGATGTAAGCTGTGAAGCAAGCGGCCCAGAGATTCACTCAAACAACGAGCAGCTGCAGCAATCACCTCGCTTTTTTAGAGCCCACTTAGAGCTGACCATTTGACATTTGGCTGGGCTGCAGTTGCCTCATTATTAATAGACTTTCGAGTTTAGTTTCGATTTCTATGCGGCCTTTGCGATTGTCTGCATTTGCTGTTTTTAATTAAATTTTCAATCTTATCTGCTCGCCGGCAATGAGGGTCTCCTCGAGTGGGTCCAGAGGCGGTAAAAGTTGGCCAAGGAATTACAATTATCGGCTTACGTCGGGTGTGTGTGAGAAAGAGTTTCTTCGTCTGGCCAAAAAAAAAGAAAATCGAAACTTTTTCACTGTGCTAATCCCCCGATGGTTAGGCAACACGTTAGTAAACAAAGCCAAGGTACGAGTCGCACACGGAACTGGTCCCCCTAAGTACCAGCTTAGTAGGCAGCTCACTCTGGACGAGCTCCTTGGGTATTCACACCCAGGCACATCCCATCCCCATCGGCTGGCTATTTATTCATTCAAATCATGACGGCGTCTAATGATGAATGCCATAAATAAAAGGCTCAAGAACGCTCGAACACGATTCCGGGCTTACTTATCACCCCGATGCTAAACACAGAAATCAAACCAAAATGGAAACAAATAGTTAAATCAAATTTAAACTAGATATTCCCGCAGAAGAAAGGTGAATAAAAAAGCCCGCGACTGATGCCGAAAATTAGAGATTTGTCAAGTGATCGGCGAGCGTGTGCATCATCGATTAATGAAATCTTTTCCATCGATTTTATTAATCGATGATGCCAACAAGTCGAACTGGTAAAAACGAAAAAAAGCTTGATTAAATCGAATTCATTATTCTAACAGAATCCATTAAAAAGCTAACGATTACACGGGACAGGTTCGGCTGGTTGTCCTCCTCTCAATAAGCGAAAAGTGAAAATTAATCGCCCCAAGTCAGACGCTCGATGGCAAATATTTACGACGAAGGTGTGTTTCGGAATGGTCTGTTTAGTAAACAGAATTTTTCAACAATTAGAGAAGGAATCGCCTTTCATTTAGTGATCAAATCGCCAAGGAATGGCGTCGTAACCTTGTCAAGGTGTCTGGAATCGCTGGACTGGGCTGTTCTGTTCTGTTTTGTTCTGGAGATGACTTCATGTCTGCCCCGAAGGGTTGTCATCATTATTATTTTTATTGTTTTATGTACTCACAATAATTTGCTGGGCTCTAGACATGTTTGTGAATTAATGGGATTTCTTGCATTTAAATTTTACGTTTTTTTCCACCTATTTCCCTTTGAGCCCCTCTCGATATGGCCCTCAGTTTGTTGTATCTCGATCATTAATGGGATAGACTCGGATAGGAGTCGTGTTATTTGCGTTATATCGGTTGTTACGAACCACAAATTCCCAGTTCGATTTGGTTATTTATCAGCCAGGGAAAACCTTTAGCATTTAGTCACGGGAATGCTTTATAATGTCTCATATCTCCCAGCACTGGTTTAGGGGTGATATTCGATTTTATTCGATCATAAACTGTGGTTGGCCAACCACAGTGTGGCTGTGACGACAGAACCATAAACCATATTTATGTTCTTATTAGTAGACAGAACAAACAATCGAATTGAGGGCTTGCATGGCCATAAACAACGCTTAAAACTCGAAGTTCCATTGTAAAACGTATGTATATGATTGCAATTTGTTGATTCTCACCCAACTTCAATTGTATACGATCGTCAAGTACAAACATCTGAGCTTTGAATAGGTGTTTTTGCGGTGACACCCTTAACAGACAAGTATCTGACAGCCCAGTGATCGACGTGATTGTGCAAAATGATAATTTGACATATCGCAGAGAGCTGGGCCGCCTGCCCGACTGTCCAATGCCAATTCTTGTCAGCTATTTACTTACTTCTTTATCGGCGAGCTCATTCGATTTTTTATTCGCGAAAAAGGTTTATTTTGTCAAGCAATTAACGGGCGTTTGTTGAATTTCGTGTGAAAATTTTCCACTAACCTGCCGGGCAACACAATATGTATGCTCGGGCCGTGCAGAAAGAGCAAGAGTCAAATTCTTGCCCAAGATAAGCAGGGCTTAGTCATACTCCTCTCGACCTGGCCAGCAAATTGCAGGCACACATGCAGTGGCTGCACTGATGCAAAAAATCCCATAAAAATCAAAGGAAAATTGTGATTAATTTAATCGAGTCAAGGCATTATGTCAAAAGACTTTGGTGAGTAAAGAACTAATAGATTTTTGCAAACTTGGTTTTCCGTTTTAAACTATAAACAATCCTATTTCTTTGTGTGTGGAAAGGAAAGGCCAGTGAGCCCACTTAAGCCCAGATTTGGCCAAGAGACTTTGGCCGATATCGCCCATGTCAGTTGCCGTTGACTGGCCATTAGCCAAGGTTGTTTTTTGCCAGTGCTTTTGGTAGCTACTTGCAATCGCCTTGCCTGATATTTAGAATCGGCCAACAGCAGCAGCGGCAGCAGCAGCAGCAGCAGCAACTTTAATGCCCTCTTATGGATTGCGCAGACGCCAAAAAATTGGCCAACAACAAGTTGCATGCCACAAACACCGCGGCACACACTCACTGTCTTTCAGGTAAATTGCTTGCAGTTTTCAGTTTTTCCCGCTCCATGCCTGGCCGGTGTACTTGTTACGTGAGAAAATTTTTGTGGAAAAAACTCTGCATTTTGCCTGGGCCGGCCGTGTTGTGTTTGAATTTTTTCGTATGCTTGCCGGCCAGCTGCCAAAAAATGTACCATTTGAGGCTTTTTGTTTGGCTTGTGGTTTGGGCCGGGCCCGAGCCCTGGCCGGGGCTAATAAATGCATTCATGTGGCAAACCGCATGGTGGCCATGTGACCAGGTTAAGAGGGAACCTTGGCTCGCGGGAAGGGTTCTGCGGGCCCCTGTTCTTGATTATTGCCTTTTCAGGTATCGGCGGGGGCCTTGATTGATGGCCCAGCTAATTCAAAAGAAGTTCAACAAGTAAAAACGCAACATTTTTGAAAAGAAAAAGGTTATTCCCTTTTAAAGTCCCATATTTTTCAGCAAAATTATTCAAATCGGGGCTTTTATTGCTCGATCAATTGAAATGCATATCGCATGCATGAGCGCTGAAAATTTTGCATTGTAATTGGCGCAAACTTGTCTGAAGCTCCTCTTGGACCCGCATTGAATTTCAATTAACGTTCAAATCGCTTAAAAATTCCACTTGCCATTCCAATTTCAATAACGAAAAATAATAAATAAATAACAAAAGAAAAATAATACGAGCTCAATGCAAACAAATGTGCATGAAATTAATTCGAAGGAAAAATTGCCAAATACCGAAAACGAGCAATTCGAAACGCAACCAGTAGTAGGCTTTCAAAGAGTATGGCACAATAAAACCAGATTAAATTAAAATAAAGTGACTTGCTTATGATTTATTCCCCGATATCGCGAATTTTGGCACTGTGCTAAAACACAAAACGATACAATTCATTCATGAAGCTAACGAATTCGGCAAACGAAGATGTATCTTTCCATCGCCCGATATTTATAAATTTATAGCAAGAAATTATAAGGCGTTAATTATTGAGAGCGGGCCAAAGTTTTATTATAATTTTGGAAGAATCGAGGAGAAGTCAATGGGTTCCTAAACATTGAAAATTGACTAAAGGTTTGTGGTATAAAAATCTACAAGTTCTGTATATCGATTACAAGTCCAGAGGCAGGGAAATCAAACCGGATTTTGTTTCCGCAATTTGTTCTTAATAGTTTGTGGGTCAGTATTTAGGGGCTTAAGAGTTTTAATAGGGTTGGGCGTATTCTCAAATTGACCCACGACTAGAAGGTTATTTACAAAGCTTTATACTGGACAATCGATTACCTAATTAAATGTTACAGTGAAGGGGGATTGTCAGTTATGACAGGAGCCATAAATCCGAGCACGCCAGAACCCTTTCATTTGAGAAATGCGCAATTTGCTTTCGAGACACCAAAAAATGCAAAGTTCAATGCAAATTACGAGTTCAATTTGTGGAGAAACATATTACAGCTGATGCTATAATTGTCTAGACATGGACAGCGGCTAACTAACTATAAATTAAATTTTACAATTATTTGATAACTTTTCCGTTCGAGATTTTAGATCTGGAGACCAGGCGTTCCAGACATTAAGCAGTTTAAGTGGATCTCCGTGACAAGTGATTTGCTGACTTCAAAGGCAGTTACATTGAATGCAATTCGGAGGCACACAAACCCAGTGCGATGCACACGCAACTGCTGCGGTGAAATACGTAGCACGGTAGCCGGGTGCCGGGTGGCATCTTCCGTGTTTGGCCTAATGCGATGCCAGGTATGCCAAAAGTTGCCCCACTCGTTTGGCCAAGTAATTGCGCGCACCCACCGAAACGATCGAGAGCCGAACCTTACAAAACGTTGCCAGCAATAAATTAGGAAAGCCAAGTATTCATTGGGAGGCAAATGAGAAAAATATTTAAATGAAGCAGGGATTCTTTGTACAGAATTTGAATATATATACAATCCACAAGCCAGTTTTAATTAATCAAATGTCACTATTTCTAGACACGATTTCGTAGAATTCCTTTTCGCAATATGCGATTTTTTGTACATTGGATATTCCCGAAGCCCCGCCGGGAGTGTGCAAACTCATAAATAATTTATTAGCCCCGCTTCATTTGCGGCTTCTGCACATTCTCAAAGTAATTATTACAAATTAACACAAAACTCAGAAGCACGCGTCCGATGAAATTAAAAGGAAAACAGCACAAGAACAACGAAAAGATAAATAAATGAACTTATCACCTGCGGCACTTTTTTCTTTGTGGTTTGTCTAGTTTGTTCTCCAGATCAAACGAAACGCGTTCCAAGTGGCACAAAGAAACATTTTCTGCTGACGCACATTTCACGAAAAATTATAGAAGCCCCGCGCACCGCGATTATCGTCGATTTTTTGTTGCCTAATGAATTTATAATGGTTTTATTTTTATCTGGCTCTCATATCCAGACAGGTCTGGCTCCAAGCAGAAGCTGGCCAGCTGGTCAGCTGCTCAGTTTTGGCCAATGCTTTTGGCCAACACTTTTGGCATGTGCCAAAACACTTTGCCTCCTGCTGAACTTGATCTCGTTTCTCTCCAATCGTATTTACTTTTACTACAAGAATTTTTGCTTGTGGTCAGCATTTCGAAGGGGGGATGGATCGGGGCTGGAAAACTCTCACTTTGGAAACGACAGCCTGACATGTCAGGTGATGTGTCAAATGTCTATCTTCTGGCTACGTGCCACTCGGCCAGTCGGTGAAATCCAAACCCAAAAAATATCGGCCAAGCCATGTCCATGTCCGGACATGTAAAATGTAATGCAAAAACGTAAGTGAAAATCAAGCGCAGAACCACCAGGCGGCTGCCAAACTTTTACCGCAGCTTCCAGATTCTTTTCGCGATGAGTAAAAGTGAAACAAACGAGGCAGAGTTCGCTGGCAGGGGAAAGCTCTTAAACTCTGCGTGAAAGAATAACTTTACTGCCTTGGTTTCTTTACGACTCGAATGAATTTTTATGGTTCTACCAAATATTTTCAAAACACAATCTTCCCTAATTTTTATGGCTCAATAAAGACAAGTGTTTGTGCATATTTCGGGCTAGAACAAAGTGCACCGTTGGCACACATCAACTTTATTTTTAATTTATAGGTTTTTCGAGTATATCGTAGAGTAAACTCTAACATTTATTTTTACGGATACGCACATTGAATTTAATTACTGGGAATCAATGCCTGAACAATGAGCATTGATTTATTACCCCATATTTTGTCATTCGGCAGAGCTTTGTCAACTTTGTTTAGCAATTCAGATTTGCATATGAGCGAAAAAATATTCAAATTTGTCAACATATCGGCGGGCTGGGCTATGCGGCTTATTGTTTATCTATTTGTTTGTCTCCTCAAGTTCAAAGTTCGTAGGCTTACGTAATACGGTAACATTTAAAATTGATTTATTTTGAGGTGATTACTGCGACTATCGAGCCGATTTACGCGATTAAGGCGATTAATCAAACAAACTCTGGCATTAAGGAGCAGAAAAGTCCCCGGCACACTTAATTGAGACAGATCAGAGTGGGAAATTGTGCAATTTGGGGGCCACAGCGATTGTCATAGGATACAGATATTTTGAAAAGCCAAAAATGACGCAAATTTATGATCTAAACAAATTATATTCGTTGCATGTGAGCAATTGTTCGTGGCTGTCGCCTGTCGCAGATCGTTTCCGCTGACAAATTCACATTGTTTTAGCTCGATCACGAAACAACAATCGGTCGACCCACCGGCGACATCTCTCTAATGCAATTTTGATATTGTGTCACCCGCCGATTTCGAGCCACATCCGCGGCTTGAAATATGATTCAATAGCCACCAGGATTTCCATGCCAATCGATGGGCCAATCTGGAGCGGAGAGCCAAGCGAGCCCAAACAGGTACAGATCAGATACAGATACAGATCGTTGATCTCTGGCGACCCCATTTCAGGTGCGTGGCATCGCAATCGATACTCGCAAATGGGGGGCAAAAAACACAGCGACTTGGCGGCTAACTTGGCTGGAAAAGGGCCAGCCAACTGGCAAATGGGTCTCCGACGAGTGCAATTAAAACGAACACAACCGCCGGCCGGGCTGGCAATCTTCTGAAAGCCAGAAAAAATGTAAAAAAAAATCCAAGACCAGTAAAGCCGGCAGTCAACAACGGTCAGGCGGCCTGGCAAATTAGCATTTAACTGCCACTCAACAGTTAGGCCGCATATCCCCTGGCTCTACATGAGAATGCGAATGCGAATACGAGTATGACTAGCGGCAATTAGAACTGAACTAAAGTTAAGACCAGTGAGCACGCCAAGTTCTAATGGTCAAGACTGCAAAATGCCCATTAGAAGGGTTTGGTCCACAAAATCCTTTGATATAACATAAGAGTATTTATCTTCCTCGATAAAAGAGGACACATTTTAGGAAAAATATGAGTTTCATATTTCAAATATCCAACCAATTGAACTGACCTTCTTTAAGATCCCGAGCTACTATCCCACCTATACATCTAATCTCAAGAACACAGGTCCCAGCCAGAGGGTATGCTTCTCAAAACGCATTCATTGGATAGTTTATGACCACTAAATTGTACTACGTCAACAGTTATGTAAGAAATTTGTTTTTCTCCCCGCAGTCTATGAGTAATTGACCCATATTTAAGGTTCTCAATGCGAGCAGTGAGCCGTGCGAAAGTTTGCGTGCCGCGAGCTTTAATGGCACACGAGCTCAGCTCTGAGTTATGAATAGTGTGTTCGATCCACTTTGGTGGACGTGTGCTAAACCGGAGAGGCATGGGTGATCTGCTGTTGTTTTTTTGCGTTTCTCGCCACATATGCTGAAAAAGGAAAATACGAAAAGCCTGCATAGTTACCTGAAAACTTCCACGTGTCTTGAGGAGATTTTAGGGTGTGTTTCGTGGCCTGCAAAGAGCGAGAGGGAAAAAAATCTATTAAAATATTTGAAACGCCAGAAAACAAAGAAAATGTATATCAATTTGAAGATCGAAAATGTGTTCACACGCCTCGTGAAATGAGATAATTTGACGCCAGCTTTCACATGATCACCTTAGGATCGGGGGACCGGCCGGCCGTTGGTTAGTGGCGGTAATACCCCCCGGTATGTAATTATGGGGGGCGATTTATTGAAAATGAAAATAAACACTTGCCCAGACTCAAATCGAAATCAAATCAAAACGCGAGGCGAAATCAAAACTTGCACAATGCGAGTGAAAAGGCAAAACAAAAGCCAATCAAAAGCAATCAAGAGCCAAGAGGCAGCTTTTGATTCAGGCTGCAGTTTTCTGTTTTTTTTCCCCCGTCTTTTGGGATCGCAGATGCGTCACTGCGGGCAGAATAAAACCGAGCCGGCGAACCCAAAGATACGCCAGCAGATACAGATAAAGATACAGATACTTTATGTAGGTTGTTCTTTCAGTTTCCTCCTCTTTCTCCAGCTGAGTTACTTTTTTTGTTTGCTTCGTTTTTAGTCATGAATCAAGCAATTGTCGAGGCACTTTTATACTGTTTTAAGCGATATTCATGCTGGGCTATGGGGCGGGGTAATTGGCTTGGCAAGCGGGTTAACGTTGACGTTAACCCAGAAGAGTGGTGTGAAAAAGCGCGCATATCTCCCGGTTACAGATACAAATTGCCAAGGCCCCTCCCTGACTAATTGTTTCTGCCACAGCCGCAGCAGCAGCGGCAGCAGCAGCCGAGGCTGTGTTGTGCTGTGCTGTGCGAGTATCTCCCCAGATTCTTTTCGCTGCCGATGCTTTGGAAAGTTCTGGCGGCCTGACCCTGTTTCTCCTTTGGCGACTTCGTTTTCGGCCAAGCGCCATTCGAAGACGTCGACAAGTATCGTCATTGGGTAAACACCGATGGCCAAAAGAGTGCGGCTGCGGCTAATAAAGCGCAACAGCAAAATAGGAAAACAAACTAGCAATGCCTGGCCAAACAATGCCGCAACATGATTCCGCACTTTGCCACTGTTTCAACAGTTGTGTAAACAAACGACGAGTGCGCGACCCAGACGAAGACGAACAACTACTAAGCCGCGCCACACTTCCAGATGCCGTCTTCCCAGCCATCTAAATTTCAGCAGCGCAACAAATGCGGCGACGGCGGAACCGGCAATGGTCCATTTCCAGAGGGGCAGGCCAAATTGATCTTTGCCACCAGAAATGTGTCACACATTCGGGGAGACGTGGAGCCCCCAGCGCATCACATCACAGCACAGCACAGCACTACTGTAACAGTGCCGGGCAATTGGGTCAAATATAATGATGCCACTCGGACTGGTAAATCAATTTGGACAACATTCGACATCGACTTGGATATCTCCAGACATGTTATTCCCTGCGGTGATCCGGTAATCTCTGAAAAATGCACGACGCCGGGGCAATGTGTGCTGGATTCTGTTGCTTGCCGATCAGGCTCAAAGGTTGATTTAGGCATTAAATATGAATTTTACAATCAATTAACATAATAGTTCACCTAGAACTTCATCGGCAGCACCATCAATCACAGCGTGTGTGTGTGCGGCCAAGAACGGAGTGTGACTGATGGTGTTTGCCCAGCAATTTGCGGTCATAGAAAGGCTATGTAAAGGTTAATTTGAATTCAATAAATTTACGGGTTTAAACAAATAATTTTTCAGGCCAGTGAGGAAAATGCGTGTATGAGTAATGATCGGTCGGCATGACCTTCGGAAATCCTCACATCCGATAGGAAAAACCATTAGCACAAATGAAAATAGTTGAAGCTTTTCAACAAAGTAAAGGTGTTTCTTGGGTGCTTTAAGTGTTTCAAATCGATTTATGGACACACTCTGAACCTAACAAATATTTCAATACGATTAGTCATAGTTGAGAACTTTGTTTTCCTCAACAACAGTTTATTTAGTACTTGTTTGTAGTACTTATTTGCCAAGAGTACTCATGCCCGCAGCCCTAGGAATCTCAGAAAGTTTCTCTGGGATCTTTCGGGTGTTCTAATATCACACTTTCCTCACGACTCCACTCCGTCCACATCGATTACAATAAACCATAACATATCTGGCCCATAAACCAATTGCATAAACGATGAGCTCCACTTGGCGTAGGCTGTACCTGTGGCCATGCCTGCATTTCTGATCCAGTATCTGTATCTATGCATAACTAGCCAACCCGGCCAGACCA